>JANZLQ010000027.1:860514-887127 GCA_026212715.1 Elanus axillaris | reverse complement strand
CACTCCTAGTTCCCCTTCTTCCCTCTGCTCTCCCACAGGTGTTACCGCCGTCGCTGAGGGGCTCGGCCTGGGCCAGCAGCGGGTCCGGCTTGGAGCCGGGGAAGCTTCCAGAAGCTTCTCACAGGAGCCGGCCCTGCGGCCCCTTCCCCGCTACCAAAAAAAAATGTGCCACACAAACCCGTAACAGTAATTTATGCCCTGATTTAAAGTTGACCACAGTTCATGGGAACCACCACCATTTTCAGTAAGTTATTGATCAAGCAGTTATTGAGTAAGAATTGCAAGACTAGGCATGTGATAAATGCACTCCCCTGGGAACCACCTGGCACCAAATACCAGGCCTCACATTCAATCAAGTTATCAGACAAGCTGAGTTACATGAAAATCAGTTTTACTCTGTATCAGTTCACTATTTGTTAGACATCCCAAATGTACAAATCTTAAAGAATATTTTCATACCTACAGTTTTTAACCCACTCAATGCCCAAGACGAAATACTCTGAGATAGTGCATTAGTCTTACAGCTTCTAGTCTTACCATGAGAAAAAAGAAATAGGGGGAGAAGAAGCCGATTTCCTATGGAAGAAAATAGATCAACATTTAAAGATGTGCCACTAAAATATACCTCTAGGTAGATCACTATATGAATTTCGGACAAAAAAGTATTTATTCCTTAAGTCATAAAGCAGTTACTTGTTTTCGAGAATCTTACCACATTTGCATTACAGGGATGTATGGTGGTGTATATACTGTTGACTTTTTATGAGGTCTCTTCATCTTTTTCCACCTTCCAGTCCATATTCAAGAAAAATTTCCTCATTCCTTCCACAGGGACATCTGCCCAACTGTAAGACAGACCTTTTTTTTGTTGCTTTGTGGCTTCCGAACATTTACTTCCCTCCATCACAAGACTTAAAGGCACCATATTCTACAAACTAACACATTTAGATTCAGTGAAACCCTATGTTACTGCACACTAATGTAATAATGAGAAATGTAATTAAAGTCACTACTATAATAACATCTTATCGGAATGCACAATGAAGATAAACTTGCTTATTCCAGAGACAGAGGGCTTATTGCATAGGAAGCAGTTTGTTCTGATGGATTCTTTGATCTACAACTGGTATCTCTCTTAACTGGAGGGGTGGGGAAGGGCTTGGTATATATTGCCACATTTTCATTCAGCTGCCAAGGGAAGAATAATTAAAAATAAAGGGGGCTTCAGGATCAAAGAAATGGAAAAAGTTACGCTGCCTAGTGAACAGGCTGAGGGAAAAAGTTTTTAAAAATATCTTAATTAGTAAATATTTAGAAGGCACAGATGCTGAATAAACACCTCGTTTAGCTAGAGACTTCAGCAGAACAATTATTGTATGAAAAAAACCTCAAAAGACTCAAAAGAAAAATAAAACTAGGTTGGTGGCAAGTATGTAAACTGTGTATAGAAATACCACAACTATGCAGAAGGTATCAGGTTTTCTTCACAAAGGGCAAGAAATTACTCTGACTTATCTTTCCGTATTTTGTACACAAATGAGACTGTATGGCATCTGAAAGCCTCGGAGACATTTCAGCAGTCAGTCCTGGGAACTGGTTTCAGCATACTGGCCCTTGGCACTGTGTATCTCAAACTGGGACGTTCGACTAGCTCCAGTCACTTCCAAAGGAGGCACGAACAAGCACACAGAAATAAAGAAGAAAAGGAGCGATTTCTTTTTTCTGCTTAAGGCTTGCCAAAGCTAGAGTGCAGCATTAATAGTTTATTCCAAATACTTAAACACTCAGTGAGTGCATGGGTCCGTGTTTTCAGAGTCCAAGTGGAAATGACTCAGCATGCAAAAAAGAAAAAGAGCAGGCTGTCCTGTTGTAATTCACATAATTAAAATATTCTGCCTAAATGCATTACATCTCCCCACACACATCAAAGGCTTGTGTTTCCTCAAACTCTCCATTTACATTTAGGGAAGCCAGAGTTCTTAAGCTCTTAGGAGAGAGAAAATATGACGTGGTCTGGGCATCTCTGCCTCGGTGTGGATAACAAATCACAACACTGTGTAAAATACCAAGTCCCGGGCGAAGATGCATTCTGTTTAGTATATACTGCAGTAGTGCCAGAACTCAGTTACCCTTTGCTGTACTAAGGGCTGTATGTCTAATTCAGCTTGTATGTTAGCCTGTATTGATATGTGCCTGCAGTAAGGCATCTAGATCCTTCAGAGACCTAGACCACCAGCAGCCCAGCTGTGTTGGAGAACTAGGTTGCAGGTGTTAAGGAACTGTCATGGGAATTTATGTCCTAGCTGGCAGATTTTAAAGGCTTCCTGGGGGTGAGTGATTTTTGGTTTACTTGGTTTTTGAAGGTTGTGTGGGGAAGTCCTGGGAAATGGAGGGCTGCCTAGAATGGTGGCACTTCTGATGTGAATGGGGCAAGGGCCTGCTGTGCCACTGTTGGTATTTGGATGGGCTACTCTCTTCTCCTGCGGGGTTAGATAAAATCAATGAAGACTTTCTTCACCAGCATGGGTGAGGTATTTGCCGTCTTGCCCAGCAGTCTCCAGGTGGTGGAGAATGCGGGTCGGGAGGTTGCAGTTCCGGGAAATAAGGACTCAGAGGTCCTGATGTGGAAAGAGCGGCAGCAGCAGCAGCTGTGGGCTTTAGTCCAGTAATGAGAGTGACAGTCATTGCAGAGGTCTACTGAAAGCAATGCGTACCCAGCAGTAATTCTTATCTGGGCTGCTTGCACTACAACTAACAGGTAGTGGGGTGGATGCAGCCTTGTGGGGCTTTGGTGGGAAGAGAGACGGATGGGAAGATGAGGAGCAGGCACTCAGTCCTTGTTGTACCCTCTTGCATCAGGTCCAGCTGATGTGAGCAAGCAGAATGATCAAAAGCCTTAGAATGAAAACTGGATGCTACTTTCCCCTTATAGCCTCATTAGCTGGACCTAGACAGGGGTGGCACCGGGTCAGGAATGCTAAGAATATGAAAAGAGTGAGGGTAGGGGCTCTAGTGGTGGTGATACCCACCACCTCTAGATGTCAGGTTGGATCTTTGCCTTGGCTTAGGAGCCTCTGTTCAGTCTGACTATGTGATGGACAGTGTCAAGAGTTTTCTCATGGAGACAGCCACCCCACAAGCTCGAGTCTGTCACCTGGCCCATATTCCCCTTGGCTGAAGAAACCTCTCCCTTCAGGTTTCTTTAACGTTATTTGGTACTTCCAGTGGGCTGGTGCCATTTACTAGGGTATTGCGTGGTGTATCTTGTGAAGACTTATGACTGACTACGACAAACAACTACCGCACAGTAGTTCTTCAGGGGATGAAGAAATGAGACCATGAACTGAGCATATTTTGGAAAACTTTCCTTGCTCAGCTTGTTTTCTTTTCCCATAATACTCCCAATCTAGTTTTCTCTAGCAGAAGTAACTGATCATTCTGTTGCTTTTAGTCTTATACCACAAACCAATGGTTTCACAATTAATTATGCCTTAATGCAGAGTTGGGGGATGGATCTCATTTCCACAACATGGCTGTATAATCCCCTTCTGCTAAAGTTTTGATGGCAGCTGTAACAGTTCTCCCTGCCTGCCTTAGCCCCTCAGTTGGAAGCTGTTGAGCGTAAGAGTAGGTGCTTGATCATGACAGGGTGATTCTCCCAGTATAAGGTAGGCAGCTGGGCTCTTTGTAATGGACAAGACTGGGTGCTCCAGAGGAATACAGAGGAATGTGTCTGAGATGGGGAAGTCTTGGTTCTTGTCGATGTGCCGTGAACTGCTTCACAACACTTGCCTGACAAGCCATTGAATAAAATGCCTCTGCAGCACTAGAAACAAGATTGAGGATTACTTTCCCAAGGGGATATTTAAACTTTTCATTGGAAAAGATTTAAACTTTTCATTGGATATATTTTGTCAGCAATGATTTTATTACTTGGTTGCTATTAATCATGTGCCTTACTGTGGCATTCATATTTCAAATCATTAGCTTTTTATTTTCTGGCAAAAATGTAGTAGATCTGTAAGAGTGACTGTTCCCTGCTGTTGAGAAAGCCATGGCATCATAAAACTTGAGAAGCCTTGCACTAATGTAATCAATCTACTACATGACATCTATATTTGAAATACTGTGTGCATGTATAATGCCTCACAATAGAAAACAAAATGCTGGTAGCACTACCATGTTGTGGCTCTGTTCCGGCATTTGGTGAGTTTGTGTGAAACTTCCATTCTGCAAACCCTTCTACATGAAGGTCTGTTCCCTCTGACTTAGTGGCGCTTATCAAACACAAATTCTGTATTGCCACATAACATTTTGATGGCAGGTTTGCGTCTTAGCAAAATGACAAATACATCTTTTTTTAAATTTTTTTAAAAAAATTACATTATATCTCAGATGAAAGATAATGTTTGCCACTGACTTTACAGCCAGTGCATGTTTCCTATAAGCTTTTTTTCTGTCTTAAGCAAAGCCCTGGGAAATGTAAGCCAATTTCTTTTGCAGTTGTTTAGCGTCTTTCTGTCTACAAAGGCAACCACCATCTTAGGTGCATTACTCACTTTGATCTATCCTCTTCTTCGAGAATTAGGAATTAATAATCTATACAGGACACAGTCCTATCTAGAAGGACTGTAAGGGATTCAACTGTGAGTGAACATAAATGCAGACTAAATTGGGGGCAAACTGTTGACAAGTCTGCAGCAGAAACATGGAAAGAATGAACCTTTTGCAGAGCTAGGAATGTGAGTTTCCTAAGAAACTTTAGGGTCCTTGTAAATTATTATCTATAATAATAGAGAATAGCAGTCTATACGCTTGCTGACTTTTCCTAATTCTTAAATATCTGACTGGGCGCAGTAGTGGCTTTATGAATGTTCTCCCCAAACATCTTGCCTGATGGAAAACAAAACCTCTTGCATATTGCTTAAACTTGTGCAACTATATTATGCATTGGAGTTGCACTTGGTAGCAAAGATGGTATTCTCCCCAAAGGAATCACTGTGCATAAGAAAACTTCTTTAAAGCAGGGAATGTAATTGCTTGGTGTTGACTGCACACCTACAGAGTTATATGCATAATGCTTACATTAACAGAGAACATCTTAGGAGGAAAGGAGCTAAAACCCCAGGATTTTCAGTGCAGCCTGCAGGCAGGGTAATTGGGGTCCTACGTAATCAACAAAATCACTTCATAACCCCCTGAGAATGTTTGCTGTTCACAGCAAAGAGTTTCCGTTCTAACATATTAAAATCTTTTGCCCTACCACTGGAAAATTCAGTAGGGGTTTTTTGAGGGTAAATAAATTATCGTGCCCATCTTCTAGATTAGGGCTAGACTGATATACTGTATAATCTTGTATAAATCAGAAGTAGCCAGGAATAGAAAGAATGCTTCATTATTTTACAACCCAGAGAAATCAGTATATGTAAAATTAGATTCCCTTAAACATGCAGGTCTGTTCAAGCCACTCCTGACATTCCTTTGTGATGGGGGAAGGGTGAATGCAGCAAGATCAACCTTCTCTTGCTCCTTTCTCTGAAACTGTTTCAGTATCGGAGGCAGAGCATCCATGGTTTCAGGGAATGGAGTTGGCCTTGCACTGGATTTTCCTTCCTTTGATCTTCTCAGTGTAAGATGTGACCACATTCTCCTTCCTTCCAATGACTGTTCAGGTGTAATTAGTTTCTGGGATACCTGAGCAATGACCCTGTATTTGGGATTTTATCATGATCCTCTTCTATTGTCTGAAGAAGGCAATGTCCAGGATATGAAGTTAGCTCTTCCTTGGTTAACATGAGGCTTAGGAAGGTACTGGCAAGTATGTGAAAGACAAACATCACACACGCAGACAAAACTGTAACATCTCCGCTCTGCAGTATTTCTGTAGGGTCAGACAAATCATAGTATTCTTTATTCCTTATTTACCACTTAAAGATGAATGGCTCTAGTAAGCTGTCTACCTGTATTTATTCATTTTGGTAAAACAGTCTTTCCCCCAAATTAATTCATTTGATAAGTGAACTGAAAAGGTCCAGAATTTTTTTTGCCATGGGATCACTTGCACTATATGCAGATATGGGTGTGGGGTGTAAGAATTTCAGAAGTATCGTGGAAGTTGAGGCAATGCATGAAGACGTGACTAGAGCACGCAGAAGTTGCTTAAATCTAATACATTCTTGTGGAGTCACCCATTCTTTTTTCCTGTCTTTCTAGCAAATACTGGAATGAAATTGCTTGCTGTCTCCTTTACGAGAATAATTGGTCCTTTTTGTAGTCCCACTGCAGTACTCCTGCAGAAAACTTTATTTTTCTTCTGTTCCTGTTCTTATGAAGCATTTTATTGAAAAAATAAATTGTTGAGAATAGTAAAATTAGACATAACATCAGAAAACTTTTTTGTGAGACCGGAATTTTATTGTTTGATTAAAAAACAGTAAACGTTGTTCTAAACTCATCTGCGCTTAAGCTCTCATTATTATGAAACCTTCAACCAGGCAGAACCTAGCCAGACTTGTAAAACTACCAAAGGAAGAGCTGACACAGTTGATTACCATTTCCAAAACCTATGACTTGGCTTAAAGACTGGAAGATGGCCATGGATATGGTTTTTGTTTTTTGGCAACAAGATACTAAAGTTATCAGCAGTACTGTTGTTGAGACCTTAAATGGCATCAGACCTAGTCAGCCAAAAAGAGTTAGAAATTCCTTGTGGTTTTGACCTAGTTCCTAGTTTGACAGCAGATGATTGAGAGTATGCAGTGGGGTGGTTTATGACAGCCTGTGCAACTGAGGTTGTAATGTGGCTACAGGATGAAGCCTGTCCTTGACATAATTAGCTAAACCTTTCCCTACTCTAGAAAGATAGGAAGATAAAGATTTGTCCCACATGTGGAAGGCTGCTTTCCAGAGACCATGCAAAGTGAATTTGCCAAAACTGTTTGCAAAACTCAATGATTCTTCATCATCTTGTGGTTCAAACAGCTCTTCTGATCTCCAGTCCAAAAGCTGACACTCAATATTTCCCTTTGTTTTGTAATGCGATCTTCATACAGCTTAAGAATAACCCCAGATGAAACATCAGAACATGGCATAAACCAATGGGAATTCCAGAGTTAATGTCGCTTCATTCTTAAAAGAATATTGTATAGAACATGCCAGCGACAAAGGCTTGGATTCAGTCTAGATATTGAAGTTCACTCTACTAAAACAACAAATTGCTGAAAGTTGAAAGGAGGAAAGTGATCTTGACAGCAGAACATGAAGACTTAAGGAAGGCAGAGCCTGACTGATGAAAAGGCATGGACCTGAGAGGGAGCAAAGGTCAGGTAGGTAAGAAGGATCACCTGTGGCTAAGCCATTTTGGGAGGATGTTTGTCTGCTGAGCAGCTGTTCCTTGAATACTAACTGTACATGTAGAAGGCGACTGTGAGTATGAGCAAGTTATTTATATAATTTGCTGTTTGCCTGGGAGTGCCACGAAGTGTGGTCGAGTAAATGTAGACAAAGGATAACCACCCCAGAGCCTGTTAGAGAGCTTTTGACTGAATACTGCTCACTGATGGTAGACTGTGTCCTTAGAAAGGTATGAGAATTAGGAGGCCTTAATTTCATACCTGGGAGCCGCAGGAAGTCTGAAGAGGACAACTCCCTGCTAGTGTGGCTTTCCTCAAGGGAAGTTTGAAGCACTTCCCTGGGCATGGTGAACTGCTGTAATAATGCTTACTTTGCAGTTGGCCAGCATGCCCAGCTGACCCACACGCTATGGGGCTGCAACTTGCTTGCTGCCGTTTTCCTCAAATAAGTCAGATTATTTCTAACAAATGCATTTACAGTGCATTGAAGAGCTACTACTGACCTGGCTGCTGGTTTGAAATGGGCTAGACAGCTCTTTTAAAGGACTTCTTTCTTTTAAAATGGGTGTCCTACATTTGTCAGGTATGGAGTGCTATTACCAGTGGATTCCACATCCAGCAAGAGTTCATCTCCTTCTGCAGAAAGGGAGACATGGAGAATATTGCTTTAGCAAAAAAAATCTACCTTTTGCACTAACATGCACAAATTAAGGCTGCGTGTGTGTAGTATAAGTATCTGGCAGATGGACAACTTACAGGCTGATTCACTATTACCTGCAAAATTGTACTGGTACTTGGAAGACTGCGCCCAGCAAGCCGGACTGGAAAAGTTTGGTTTTGTTTTTTTTACACCAGGGAAATATCTAATTATGCAGTTAGGACAGATTGATGAACAATATAAAGAAAAATGGATTAAAAAATATCCAGGAAAATGGAGGCTAGTTAGCTCTTTCTTTTCTGATGATCTATTAAATGAAATAATATTCTAGCACACCCCTCTCAGCTATGATCTCACAACTATTATTTAAGCTTGGTCACATAAAAATACCATCTCTTTTTCCAGTAAGAAATAAAGGTTTGTCTGTAGCTTCTCCTCTGAGCCTAGATGACCCCTCGGGCTAGTGTGCTCAAGACTCCCTTATGTGCTGTTGGCTAACGCAATCAGCACAACATAGTAGCATCCAATTCTTAACCTCTGAATCCCTATCCCAAAGAGGTAAATAACTTACAGTTCAGCTGGCAGGGTGCAGCCTTCAACAATGCTGGAACACTACTTTAATTCATGCCCCTTGAGCTATAACAGACATGCCACTGCATCCCTAAGAAACATACACAGATCATAAATAAGGTTAGATGTTATTTTAAGTAATAAACACCGAGGTACAGAAACTTCATTGCAGCCTTCTGTCTTTGCCTGTCTCTTCATTTTGATTATTTTTAGTTTGCAGTCAGCATTATGACTGTGAACTCAAGGAACATTTGGACAACAGGTACATAAATAATTATGGATAGGTCTCCAGAGCCTTAAACATTAGCAGAGAATTCAACTACTGGCTGGGACTGTTCAATGGCTTGGAGATGTTGCTGTGCTTATACATATTAATGCAATTTCATTTCCCATGATGAAAAACTAAGCTGGACTCCTCTGCATTGGTGATGGTGGATGGGTCCGCACAGCAGCTTTGAGAGTTGTAAACTGATCTATTACTGAACACAGTTCTGCAGAATGAACTGGAGCTGTCTCCTATGTTTGGCTGCTTATACTTCATAGTAGTGATCTCGGAGTACTTTATATAGATTAATACTGATTAAAGCTATGTTATTACTCATTTAAGTTACCCAGCTTTGTGATAATTCTGCAGTGTCACTGAAATCAGTTAGGGATATTGAGTCAACTGCTAGAGGTGTCACAGAAAACATACTGTGCATCAGAACATGCCCGAGAGTAAAAAGTGAGAATTTTTACTGCTTTTTCCAATCCATATCTGAAATGTGAGTTAAAAAAAGGCTTGTGAGGATAAAAGCTAACTGTGTATCAGGGGATTCTGCACTGTTGTTGCTTTGGGCTGTGTTAAAAAACGGCAACAGTGAAGAAAACTTATGTAAACCACTGAACCTTTTTCAGTAACTTGTTTTTTTGCATGTGTTTTTCAAAGAGAACTCTTTGATATTAAGTAGCCCATTGAAAAAGTCTCTTATGAAGTGTTAGTAAAGTGGTCAGAAAGGTAAGTTTTTTATGCAGAGATATCAAAATATTTTTTAAAACTTGAAATCTATCTTTATGAAAGCACTAACTATGCAGGCACTGAAGTTGGCAAGAATGACTGCAGAATTACCATGTAGATTTTCTCTGTTTTTACTTCCTCTGCGAAGTCTGTGATATTACTTTGTTTTGATGGGTCTTTAGAGGGCAGGGTCATGCAGGATGAGTAATCTAGAAGACTTACATCTCCATGGGTCACCCCTGCAAATGCAAAGGTAGGTGGAGATAGTAAAGTTTAAGATTCCACTGAAATACAAATGAGGAGACCTTCTGTATCTCTACAAGTCTATAAAGAGAAGAGTGAGGACAAGTTAGGCAGAGCACTGGTCTGCATGACAGGCTTTGCAATCAGGGAAGTTGTCTACATATGCTCAGAAGAACTTGGTTCTCCACGGTCTCTGCAATTAAGTACGACTGCATCAAATGTGAATCAATCAGCCTTTCTCCTAGCAGGAACGACCGGGAAATGTTCCAGCTGGGCTTCCCATTCTGTGTTGTGGCACTCCATAAAATCAAGTGCTGGCTCTGGAATACATCAAGAGACAGAGCCATGACTTTCTTGCTAGAGCTCCATAATTGAAGGTCTCATTTTCAGAGGGCAACAAGACCTCAGGTCTCGTCTAGGCTTAAAAAAGGAGCAATTTCAATTCACATTTCCTACCTCAGAAAAGCGTCTTAGCCTCCAGGTGACAACTCATTCTTTAAGCGTGTGGTGAGTTCACAGCTGTCGAAAGGGTAAGTCCTCCTTTTGCTGCTGCTCCCTGTGCCTGCTGGACCATTCAGCGAGTCATTTTAAATCGCTAAAATGGCAGAAAACTCTCTCAGAAAAGAACGGAAAAAACCCCAAACAAGTGGAAGATGGCATCCTGTCAATCTAGTGAGCTCAACTGGCTTGAGGGAGACTCCAAGCAGCCCCAGAGCAGGTGCAGAGGGAGCAGGAACACTCCTCTTCATCAGCTTTGTGCAATTAAACCAGCACAGCTGCTTCTGAAATGTTACCCAGGAGAATCTTCCACTGAGATCGCTGTACAACAGTTGAGATATGTTGGGCCTGAAAGAACATAGAGGAGAGTAGAGCTCTCAAGAAATCTATCACCTGATACCCTAAGTACAGTAAATACATAGTAAACATCCCAAGGAGAAGGGCTGGAACCCAGGTCTTCCTCACCCTCTGGCGGGTGATACGATAAATGAGGCGGTTATGTTTCACTGCTGGCTTTATGCACACCAGTACCCAGTGGAACAGCTTGATAGAAATAGTTAGAGAACACCTCATGGAACGTATGGGTTTGACCTCCCTCTAGTGTGGGAATCTGCTCTTGGTCTCCTATTTCTTAGATACAGATTTCAATCGGCAGACTAGTAAGCAGGCTCCTTCACTGCTACGGGAAAGCTTAGACCTGTTTTCTGAAAGGCTTCTACTCCCTCCTACCCCAAGAAACAGGTTCTCGGCTGTGCAATGAGCAGAGATCTCCCCACATGCTGAAGAGGCTGATGTTAGACAACTCTGACTTCTTTGAAAAGGTGAACTATTTTGTTTAAAATTTCAAATAAGCTCAATTTTAAGGTAAGACATAAGGAAAATTTTAGGAATCTGTTTTTGAGAACTGGTTGGTGACTTCAATGAATTACAGGCAGAGCTATCACTGTCCAGGTTTGATCAGGGAAATTCACTTTACAAAACCTGAGAAGCTGGTATTTCATTCTAGCAATGGCAACGACGAGTCATGTGATTGATTCTGCAGAGGTGAAAGAGATGTATGTGGACTAGGCAAGAGAATAAAGCCTGTGAAATCAAACTGAAGATACTTTTTGAGAATTTATTCCAACATTCAAGTTATAGAAAACTGAGGTAACCCTAACAGGAGCAAAACTCAACTCAATATTGCAGAAGGAATAAGAAAAATCACCAGTGAAATCATATGCCAAAGTACAACCATATAGCATTCATTCTTTAAATCTATTCAAATTTGTACACATTTCCAAAAGAAAGATTGGCTTAGTTTGTTGGCAATCCACAACCGTTTTGAAAGCACTATTGAAACTCGTGTACTGTAACAGAGCATGACATGACTAAGAAACACTCAAGACCCCTCCCTCCCTCTCTGATCTCACTTGAAGCATGAGAACTTAAAACTGGCATTTCTAATGCACAGGCCCACAATGTACCTTAGGTCTCATTTTTTTATGGTTCAAATTAGCTTTGCATAACCTTTTCACTACAGATTTGTAGATGCCAAGGACTCCTAGCCTTGAGCATACAGTATTAATTAGTACATATGAACAAAACATATTTATAAAAGACAACATTTTAAAACGAAGTGTGCTTTCTCTTGGACCTTCTACAGTCTGGAGATGATCTGCAGTTTGTTCTTAGACAAACAATTAGAGCTTCAGACAGACAAATTTGGAATGTCAAGAGACTACTGAAAGTTCTTACAACAGCCTTATGGATATTACTGTTATAACTCAGTAAAACCCATTAATGTTTCCCATAACATTGAATCTAAATATGCAACAGCACAAACCATGACTGATAATTCCAAGTTGCAATATGGCCATATATTTCCAGATACTACATAAAAAAATGGCTGTGGTCATTCACAACGCAATATTGCACAATGTAGAATAGAGTGCCTCTTTTTTATATGTGTAAGGAAATTGCAAATGTATGATGAGACAAAAGCAGATATATTTATTTGAGTGAATTGATAAGACACGTTAAAGCTACTATTTAAGAAAATAAAACCTGATTACCAGATAAGAAAATCTTTTTGGAAATGCTTTCTCTTTTCAAAACGTACAAATTTCCTTCTGACAATCTTATAGAAAACATACATGCTGTGAAAATGAAACATACAATAGGAGCACTGAAGAATTACCTCAGCTTTCATCACCACTTCACTGATTGAAACTGTTCTCATGTTCCATTAAGTATAATAATATATTTGGAAAATGTAAATAACCTAATTACATTTTCTTGTTTCAAGCTGCCAGGCACCAGTCATATATCGCAGTCGTATAAAAAGAAGATCCTTGCCCATCTGCAGCCAGCTCCAAAAGGGAACTAACTTAGAACCTGTCATTAACAAAGAGAGAAAATCAGAAGGATGTTGTTAGAAAAAAAGAACATTGGCAAGACACAAATTTAACTAGTCATGAACCCCTGCATTCTCAGCACATTCAGCCCCACAACCCAGACCTTAACATTGCTAAAAATTTATATTGCTAAAGTTATTACTTTATAGTAATTACATTATACCACATAGCGGGACATTCTAGTTTGCTAGCAGCACAGTAATTCCACGTACGTCACAAGACGCATAGTCTTCTCTGACAAGGCTTTGTTCAAGTAAGTAGGGACCTGAATGCCAATAATTAAGCAAATGATTTCTTAGCGATTTTGGAGAACAGGACCATCACATCGTCTTACAGCAATAATATGAACGTACCAATCTTCAGGCAAGGTAAGGAACCCACACTATGAAACCGAGCCCTGTTCCATCTCTGCTAACATTTGTGTTAGGTGCAATATACACGTGGAACTGCATTAAAAGAAAACATTTCTTCTCTAGTAAAAGCTGGCTTAGGATGTTCTCTACTTGCACCCTTCATCACCGCTGCAGTTCACTACACTTTCTGTTGTTCAGGGGTTGTGTTGAGGAGAAGAGATTCAGATTAAAAAAAGTAAAAAAAACATGAAAGGCAAAAAAAGAACTGCATTTGATATGAGGGAGGAAGTGAGCAGAAGCAAGCAGTGCCTCTGAAGCTGGCTTTGCTATGAAGAAGTATGTATGGAGCTATACTTTCCAGTCAGAGACCTCCCTACAGGTCTGAAAGAACTTCACATCTTAAGAAGAGAGGGTGCCCTAGAGGAGGCCTTAATAGGTGGGCTGAGAATTTTGGAAGGCAAGACACAATGAAATGGAGTGAAATCAATAAACAACGGTCGTCAGACTTCCTGCACAGTGTTTTTATTAACACATTACAGGAAGAGGACATGCCAAAGTAGTGCTCTGCCCTAGCAGCTTAACTACCTTACCTACTTTTGTCTCCAGTGGGAGTGCAGAGTTTCTCTCCCTTGCTACCCCTTCACCCACTCTTCTTGTACCATGCCACAGCAGAAAGCTGGCAAGGACATGAAATTCAAAATTTGTATAGAAAGAAGGTGGTATGTTATCAAAACTGGGTAAAATATGGGAAGACCCTTGGATATTTTATTCTGGATTGACACATAATGAATCTTACAAGAATATAAACAACTTCCTTACCTTCAATTTCAGTCCAGTTGACAGCAACTTCTGCTATAGGTATTCTCAAGTGCTGGGCTATATAAAGAAGTTCCACATCAAACGCCCTGAAGAAGAACAGGAAATAGCAAATACAGTCACACTTATTTCCAGAAGAAAGATGGTGGCACTGTTAATTAAATCCCTAGCCTGATTTAAGGAGGTCGCTGTTCAGTTATGAAGTTGACACCAATGCTCTACAGGTCAGATGCACAGGAAAGGGAAATGAATTTCCCCGACTGAACGGCTCAGAATATAGCCAATATACACATAGCAATACTTCACTGAGTCCTGCTTCTGAAGGTATAGGTCACACTATGTTCAGACCACTGCTCACTTTTCATTCTGCCACAATCATGATTTAAACATTTTTAAAGACCAAGCAGCCAAACATGCAGTGTCAATCTACATCTCTAGTCCTTTCATCAAAGGGGACAACTACCTGCTGTGGTTTTACGCTGATCTGATGGTTTCTAAGTCAAGACTAAAGGCAGCAGTGCAGAAGTGAGAAATTATTTATGTTACTGTGCATAACAGAACCTGAAAGACAGCTGTACTGTAGTCAGTAACTGTTAATATACAACACAAAAACCCTCTTGAGCGATCTGTCTTTTTTGCTGGCACAACTGTTTGCAGGTTGTGCAGCAAAATGACTTGAGGAAGTGATCCTGCTCTAAGTCAGCTGCCCCTCCCTGCCCAGTTTGTCCCAAATACACTTTAATCCTCTCAGTTCTCTGCACAGAGAATTGTTTGTTTCATGCTTGCAACTGCATGCTCTGGTGGGCCTTCTGGATCTGAGACACTGAGGCTTTTGATAGTAGAAAAGTGTTTTGGCAAGTACAGCTTGTAATGCTCATGTAGAAATCAGCATATGAAACTACCAGCAGCTGCTATTGATAAAGGTGAATGCAAACCACGATTATAAAATTTCTTAAGATTTATTGATTGCTGGGTCTTTTTTTTTCCCCTCTCCTTGTAGTCTTCAAATGCAAGTAGGGGTGTTCCTGTTTCTTAAATAAGTTCTAGAACATCGAGAATTTAAGAATTTAAGGTAAACTCCCCCTTGCCCTGCCCCCCCAGTAAAAAGCTGTTTAAAAATACTAGCCTGTATCAGAAAACACTGTCAATGGCCATCCACATCTGATTTCTACTAGATTCAATACATACTCAAACAGAGAGGTTTTCTCCCAGGGAACTAACCCTTGAAGGTTAAGGAACTGGAAATGTTTTAGCCAAGCTGTTGGTAAGGTTTCTAGTTTGAAGTCAATGGAACAGATGTTCCAAGCCAGCTTACATAGGTCTTGAAAATGCAGCTGTGGGGCAGTCAAGTACAATTCAACACTAGTCCATGTTTTCTCTCAATAACTTTGTAAGTTTAGAATCTCCTTAAATTCTCATTGCCAAGTCCAAGACAATTTCCTTTGAAATGCAAAAAAAATCTTTTGCCACTGGAGAAAATGTATGCAATAAAAAAAATAAAAGTTGTTTGTTCATGCTTCAAGGGTTGCTTGAATTCAGGTCATTGGTAACCCCATTTAACACTACAGAAAGGGTAGAAAGGGCAGGCAAAAAGACATACTTAGCAGGTTTCTAGCGAAGTTCACGTTATTTCCTTCTACTTCAAGCCACCCTCTCCTTTTAAGCAGTACAGTGCATTTCTGCAAAACTATTAATGAATGCAACAACAGAAGTCCACTTTGAAATGCGCCCTTAGCTATAATACATCCATGTAGGCTCCCACTGAAGTACAGACCACAGCACGCTGGCTTGCTGGTGAAATCATTACCAAACACGCATCAACCTGAACTCGCGCTGCACGCGTACGTTACAGGAGAGCTAGTGGTATCACTCTGGACAGAGCTAAAACACGCGAAGGCAGCATAAACGGAGGTTATCTGTAGAGACTACAGTTATTGTGTATAGGGAATATAGAACCACTTTGAAAATCTGATTTTGATTAGGCCTTTTAATTGTCACAAAAAAAGTTACAGGAATAAATGTGGGGTTTTTTTTATCTCAGTGAACTGAATCTTCTCCAAGCAGCCTTGCCATTTCACTGTTTTCTTTAAATGAGGGTTGCGTACCATTTTATTAATGCCATGGTCTCTTCTACTGAAGTTGTATTATTTAATTTTTTTTCTGCCATTTTACATTTGTAAGCCAAACCCCCCACGTACTCACCTTTGAATGTTTATGAGTCATGTGTATTAAGACTAAATCTAATTTTGTAATACTACTTAACTGACTAAAAATCTCAAGAGATAGAATAATTGTCTGATTAATTATACTGTATGAGCTGCTCTAAAAATATTACTACATAAAGTATTAGCCTAGTGAACTAATAGTTATTTGCAACAATTCCTATGGACAACTGATTACTGGAATGTCAACATGTGTATCACAGTACAACAACATTAAATAGTTCAGTGAACCACAGCGCTCAAAGTAAAAGACTAAAAGCACAGGAATTAATCAGGTTGAACACTAATACTGTTACACGTGGTTGCAATCTGTGTAACAGTGAACATATTCTGAAATTAAAAAAAACCCAAACATTTAAAGCTGAAAGGAGTATGACGTCCATAGCATACTGCTGGGATACCTTTTTTCATCCCCTGTTCCTCACCACCTTTCAGTATACCTCATACACATACCAGAATAGTTAATTGGGGAATACAGATCGCGGTGTATTCAATACACCGATAGTACTATGCCCATCCTGCAGATCACCAGACCCAGGTGGTGCGGAAGAGCTATACAGAAGTTTCCACAGTTGGGATATAAGCATGGGTATGTTAGCTGGAGCCTACCCTGGAGGAGACCAAAGCAACACCAGTGGATGAGCTGGTGAGTGCAAGACGTGTTTTGTGTCTAGTTAACATCTGACAGAACTGCTGTTAGAAACAGCAGGGAATTATTCACGCCATGTCCTTCAGTGGATCCTGCTGCGGTGAGTGAAAGTAGGTGCCTCTGGGGAGGGGGGACACAGCTCAGAATAGCTACGTTTGGCTCCAGCCTGAACGAATTCAGGCTCCAAGATAAGTATCCAAAGTTAGACACCCCAAAACAGATGGTGCAAATGATTTCCCCAACTATTTCTGATAGTGGCTCCATTATGTGTTAATTAACACAAACATGAAGTGTGAAATACAGAAAAGCTCCATGTGCCTGTGTTCACCCTCAGGAGTACTTTTGGTTAAGTTACAATTTAAGACGATGCTGGCTAAAATTCAGTTAAATACCAAGTTGGTGGGTGTTTAATTGAATTCAACCCTTTTAAACTGCACGTTTAAAATGCTTCAGTTTATAAAGTATCTATCCTGTATTTTAATTATTCCGTATTTTAAAATTGCACTAGGACTCTTTTTTTGCTGGTCCATTACAAAGTGTTTCAAATATCAAAATTAGGCCTTCAGTTATACTGTTTTAACTGGAATTTAGGACTTTTCTACACCCAAGATACGTTGCTCCAGCAAACTCTTAATGGGCAGAGAAAACTTTCAATGGCCAAAGAGGTCTAAGAATGAAATAGGATGTCAAAAGGGTTACACTGCCAGGACTTCTCTATAGCTGTACTGGGGCTTTTGAACGTCCACATGTCTGCCAAGAGCAGGATTTTTTACACGACAAAACAGACATAATTATAAGAGCAAAATATTTTTGCGTTGATTAGATGTTTCATAAACAATTCTACTTGTTGTGCACACAACCAGGAAAAAATAATGCATTCCATTGCTCGTGTTGGTCTACAATGCCAAAGGAGTGGAAAAAAACCAATCCCTGTAACACTATGAATGCTAATTTTTCTGTAATTTTTCTATAGAGACTTGCATTTAGAGATTACGGAGAAACTGGAGAAACAAACATTAAATTTTTATATTGAGCTTTGAAGTTTTAAATGTGAAACAACATGGCTTGTTCAGTGCACAAGGCAATTTTTACAGACAAAAGTAGTGGCAACCATTTGATCTAACCACTGATCTGCTGAGTTATGTAATATCATTCTAAATTGCCACTTTACAAACGTCAGTCAAACCAGAACTTGGATTATGTTTTGAATTTCCCCTCAACAGTATTCTAGTTAGGACAGTATCTGCTGCTATGTCTAGTTCTCCTACGTATGGAAAGCCATCTTCTAACTGGAAGAAAATTTATGATTTTTTTATATTAACATCATGAGTAAGTATGTTATGTATTATTTAGTCTAAATATTTATTATATCCTCACATTCACTTAACACTGTAGTACCCCAAAAAATCAACTATTTCCTAAAGTATATCTTAATAATAAAATAGAATTCCTAGCAAATACCAGGATATTTTAGCGTAACAAGAAATCTAAATTGCCAAGCAAGTAGTATTATAATTGGTTAAACTGAGCAGCTACGATTTATACACAGGCATCACATGCTTCCTAGTAGCATCAATATTGAAATTACTTTTTCAAAAGCATGTTCAAGTAGAGAAAAAAAAAAAAAAACAATCAAAAAAGAAAGAATTTACCAGCGTTCTATATGAAGAGTTGAGAAGGTCCGCAAGGCAGCTTCTCTGGTCAAAAGTTTAAATCCGCACTGCGTGTCCCTGATCTCTTTGACACAGAGAAACCATACAAGGAAGTGGAACCCATACATAAGGAGAGTTCGAAAGTAAGAGCGCTGTGGACAAAAGGCAAGAAGTTAGATGGTTTCATTTAAGTGATGAGTGAAGTGTTTGAACAGAGCTGGCTTACGGGACAAAAATCCTGTTTCATGATAGCTTTCAAAGTTTGTAAACTGTTTTTGTTTTGCACTGGAATAAAACCAGAACTTTTCAATTGTAACAGTGAAATGACATTACAGCAGAAAAGGAAAGACTTGCCAGTCAAGCACATGGTTAGGACGCTGGCCTAAGATACAAGAAGCCCAAGTTCTTTTTTCTGCTTTTCCTAATTCAGAGCAGCTTTTCATTCTGATTAATACCTTATTAAGTGGAGCTGGAACCTGCACCTGGATTTCAATTAATGAGTGGGACAGCCATAGTACCTTCTGTGTGGTTATCCATCAATTCCCCCAGGAAAAGAAGAGCGAAGGAGGAAGGGTATGGCATGCTACATGCTCTATTCCACTGGACACTTACAAGCTATTTCCCCCCCCTCTATCTACTCCTCTTTGTTTTCCTAAAAATTGGTTTAACAGGTCCAACAAATTCAAAAATTAACAGGACAAACAATGGAGAATAAGCCAGCAGGATTGCATAGAGTGCTATTCTTAAGAATACACACTAAAAACTAAACAGGTTCCAGCTGCTACTCTGACACAAAAATGAAAAAAAAAAAAGTTTTATATTATAAAAAAACCCAAATGGGAACATCTTGTTGTTTGCCACCCCCTTCTTTTGTTCAGGACCGCATGATCTCCAGAGCTTGCGCACACCATGTTAAGGCACTTAAGGGAATGCAATTAGAGAATGCACTTTTTTGCAGCATATGATGGACCAAGTGGAAACAGGACTAAAGTAACAGCTGCTGTGCAAGAAAATATTTCTTTTTATATTTCCAGCAATGTTACACAGTCACCTCTTTTGTAATACAAAAAAATACAAACGTATTTTACGTTCCTGGTAAATGTTCTCCCAGACTACTCTTTGGTTACACTTTTGTTCTTGACACCATAATCATATAGTTAAGTTCGTCCATGGAATCCACAGGCTGGATTCTGGGTTTGCAGAGGGCCCTCCTAGTCTTTTATTCAAGACAGCTGCTGAACAACTAGAACTCTGATCCACAAATGGCTTCTGAACTCACTGCTAGTCTTAAGCTCAATTTAGGTGCAAATGAAGACGGCGAACCAAATACCATGCAAAATCTTTAGAAGCCAACAATTTTAACTGGTAAGCATCTCTGGGTGATAAGATATGCCTTGAGAGCTAATAATTTCAAGCCTCACTTGAAAAATGAGAAGATGCTCAGCTTATTATGTAATATAGCCTTTGGCTTAAGGAAATTCAAATTGATAGCTTGTGCCTCTCAGAAAAGTGCTCTAGCCCGAGGTTAATGGTGGATCTGGTGTGGATTCTTTGGTTCTTTTGGTGAAGATGAACCACTGTGTGACCAAGAACACAAGTCCCAGAAGGGAAGCTCTGAGAGGCTGCATGACTGTCAGCCAGTGAAACTGCACCTACTTCACAGAGAGGAGTTCTTGGGTTATGTTCATCACTCCCAGGACTATTTATTCATGTCATACTAGGGATTCATTAAAGCACATTAACAATTCTGGAGGCAGAACAGAATTCTTGATGTCTTGAGACTGAATTTAAGGGTGAAGTTCTGGTCTTAATAACAAATCCCATACAGCTGCTTTTCACAGCTTCATTCTACTGTTTCAGATGCCAGTAAGCCCAGAGAGAAATCCCAACTTCTCAAAGATTGTTCTGCTATTTTTTTTTATACCCGTTGCACTACGACAGTCTCTTCCCCATGTTGTAAAGGCAGTCTTTCCTTTCCAGTCTAAGGACAGCTAGGTGATGAAATAGTCTACATACTTCAAACAGAGCGGTACTACCTAACCAGTTGGTGACTCCTTTATCAAGAAATATGGGGAGAAACAGGAAGCCAGGGATGGACACATCCTAAAAATTGTACTTTTGCATTAAAAGATAAAGTCCTGTTCCAATTCCCCCCCTTCATGTACCAAGACCTTCAAAGATGAAAAGAAATGTTAATGCACTGAAGAAAGTTTATCTATATTCAGTACCCGACTATACAATGAAGCATTTTTTCAGGGCTCAGATTTATCAGCTACATGATCTCCATGTAGTAGCAACACTTCCAGGATACACTGGCTGCACAGCTAACAAATAACTGCAAACAGTATATTCTGTACTACAAGTATGCAAGTACCATGCCAAAGATTTATCCTAATTTCTGATAATGATGGTGGTTTTGGATTTGGTCTTTTTGGTGAGGATGCCAACATACATGCAGCAGTATTTACAAGAAGTTCTTTCCAGTGAACCACTCCAACACTACCTGATAAACCAGAAGAAAAAATTAAAGATCTACCAGGGGCTGAACATTACCAGTGTAACTTCTTTTGAACTTTTGTAACTATTTTAGTAGTTGCGTATATATTTTAGAATCATTTCAAGCATTAAACATCAGTATAAACAAAGCTTACTCTTGAGAACATTCAACATGAGCACATCCAATGATGCTGAAAAAATTAGTCCAGCACTGCGTCTGTTGCAATACAAGTTCCATGCCTGTGCTTTGTCAACTACTGCCTGCCAAGACATCAGAAAACCAGATGCAAGATAAGAGTGTGTGCCTATGCATCACTGTTTATTCCACAAGAGCCACACACAGAACAGTACTGTCTGTATGTTCAAAACAAAAATTTTATTATGAGTAATATGGAAGAATTACAGTTTCCCATGAATTCAGATACTATTCAGACAGTTTGCTGCTAATTATCCCTAACTTATTTTAAACAGGTTTCAAGATCTGCAGAACAAGCTCTTGCACTGGAAGGGAATCAATAAAAATGAACTCAGAAGTAGCCTTCCACTCCAGCCCCAGTACTGGTTACTAGCTACCAATTCTGTCAGGGATTAGAAGCTCTGCTTTAAGATGTTCTCAACTAGGAAAATCAAATCCATAAATTGGAACGCTAACTGACACCAGTTCAAAGTGCCTGAGATCTAGAACACATCCTTTACACATGATGGAGCACACACTACACTTATAACGAGCTTTTCCTTTTGTTAGTGTCCATTCTTTTACAAATATTGACTACTTAAATGTAAAATCTGTAAAGAAGAATCGAATAATGGAAGTATTTGAGTATTAGTACACAGCAGGAAATGGAAACAAACCTTTGCTATTGAGTCCTTCTCCAGATGAGCTCTAGAACCACAGGAAATAGCCATCTGGTTCTGCACAGGAATACAAATTAAAGAGATATTATTTAAGCTAACATTTTCTGGATCAGTGGAATCTTGTGCTGAGAACCGTCTAACTTCAAAGCAGTGTACTTTCTGCTTCCTGTAGCTTCACTTTTTCTCCTGCTAGATTCTGAGGCTAAAACCAGTCTTTTCTACAATTAACATCATCTAAAGGGTCTTACTTTTGCATATGGTGCATACAAATTGCTGAAATTTATTCAGGTCTGGTTTAGCTTACATTGTTCCTCTGAGATATGCATACCAAAAATGTGTTAAACAGCACAGATAAGCATTCAGCACTCCTAGGCACTTAATGTTATAATGTATGTTTTCCCTACATATTGCGCTATGGAAGGGAGAACAGAATAAAGTACTTGTTGCACTGATGTACCTTCAAAGAAACAAAATGCCATGGCATCAGCCAAAGAATAAAATCTCAAATGAAATAAAAAGATGTGATCAAACCAAAAGGTTTAAAATTATTCTCACACTACTACTTCTCACACGAAATCTCTCATATCTAGAAAGCGCGGGACTCATGCTGGAGAACCAGCAGCTGCTGCTGCCCTGGTAGCAGAAAAAACATCCGGTTAACGTCGCTGCCCGGCAGCTCCCACGCTTGTGGTCCTGCACTTGCAGACCACGACCCTTCTAGCTACAAGTACCTCACTCATCTGCATACAAGCAGAAAATAAACCTCAGTTCTTTCAAGTCAAGCACGCAAAAGAGAATGACGATGCAGGGAGAAGCTCTCGTCCCACAGGTTTTTTTGCATTTTTATTTACAATGAAAGTTCTTCCAAATACTGTCATTAAACTAACAACTCTGAGAAAAGAGAACCTCTGTAAAATAGGGTGAAATTCAGATGCATTCTTAAAGGTGTATAGGGTGACATCAGATAAAAAGTTAGCACAGAAAAAATTGTATTTTAACTGATTAGGCAACACATAGTATTTATACAAAGTGGAACAACTTCAAAAGAAGAATGGTAAATAGAACACTATGTACTGCATTGAAACAGGGCACAGTGAATGTAAAGGAGGTAAGCACTCTGTGGAAGCTACCTTCTGACAGCCCGTTCTTACAGCTTCTAAGCTTACACGTAGGTCTTCAGACTTACACCTGGATCTTCAACCAGATCTCAAAAACCTCAAGTTGAAAAGAATTATAAAAATCAATCTGTATGCATGTGTATTAAACTAAACCCATGAGAATTCATACTCACAGGCCATGGCTGAAGATTTTTTAGACCTTCTTCTACTTTTTCAATATCTTCAAATTTTGTGGCTCCATCTGCATCAGCCATAAGGATTTTTTTCCCCCGAGAACTAAAGACACCCTGCAAACAAAACAGTCAATAAAAATCAACACCTTTGAAATCGGTATTTGTCTTAAGCTAGCTGCAAGACACTCCAAAAACCTAGTGTAGTATCTCAAAGACTCAACGCAACAGATGAGTCAATATTCTGCTACTAACAATTTATCAATTTATATTTTAACAACAGGTAGAGACTTCACACACCGAGTAGTGTCCCACAGTGACAGACAATGCATGAACACAAAAGGCTAACAACCCCTCTCCAGAGAAGCTTGCGAATGAAAAGCTTTACAACCCCAAAATCCAGAGCGACAAGTTGCTACGGGAGCACAAAGAAGCAGTTATTAGCAGCTGCCACTGCACTGGGTAGCTTTTCTTTGTCATCTGAGCTATGGAAGGAGGATGCAGTGCTATTTTTTGCTATTTTTTTCCTAACACTGTTTCAAGAGAATTCAAGAGACAAATTAGTTTTGAGAAACAAGTCTCAAGTCACGGCATCACTGCAAAACATTTGTGATGCACAGGTCTCACAGCTTGTTTTGCCATATTCTTGGTCAGACACCTTTGACAATTTTTGAAGTGGTCCAGACATAAGAACAGTTAGCAGTGGGTTTTCCAAAAGCAGTTGTAACCAAGCATGTGTGACTTCAGAAAACCCGACAAGAAGTAGTAGTATATACATCCAAACTACACTCTGCCGTTTAAAAACGTGTCACACAGCAAATCATTCTCCTTCTCTTGGAATAACTTTAAAATAATATCCCTTACAAACACTCCATATATTCTAATTTCTCTCCAATTGCTATGGTTACTCACGCTTCATAAGAAAAATTAAATTGACATATTAAAGACAGAGCTTATAATGCAGATAAAGACAGTCACTGATAACACGCAAGTGATACCATCCTTTTTCATAAAAGTAAGGTGTCATTCACCTTAGGAAAAAAATGTTCCTTCTAAATGTGTAACAGCGATTTTATTTTTAGAACATAATCATTTTATGATAACATCTATGTGAAAATTAATATGCAAAAGCATAAATTGTGCTGGTTCTACTATCAAGTGTGGGTGATAGCAGTGGGCTTCAGTTAACAGAAATTTTGCTGGATGAGAGTGTTTGTTCATTAGCCATTTTCAAAACCACTGCTATGACCTCGAAAGCAATGTTTGCAGATTTAGCTGTATTCTCTCCACAAAAGCTTCACTTAAATCTATAAAGGGGGTTTTTTTGGCTGTTTTTTTTAAATGTAAGCCTATTTCTACGTGGAACTAACAGGAACATGAAATTCAAGTCTAACTTTTTTTTTTCCTTTTGAATTCTCACATAAAAAAATTGTTATTGGTCTTCCTCGCGAGAAAATACTGTTTCCAAGATCTAAAATAAGCTTATTTTGAAAAGAGTTTTTGCCTTAATTTATAGAACCTGTACTCGTTTTTCCGATAATCATTTTGTTACTGTACTGAATTCAAAATGTCAGCCAGCACAGCTCTATCTTCTGCATATTTGGGCACAGGTAGTTCAGACAGAGGAGATCAAAGTGTCAATTACCATCCTGACTGCTCCTCCTTTCCCTCGATTTTTTACCAAAGAAAGCACTCGCACTTTGTCGCTTCCATATTTCTTGCAGTACTTCATTGCAACCTGATAGACATACAAAAAGACAGCATAAAACAAAAACAGGAACCAAGGTAGAAGTTTACATTTGCTCACCCTTGTTAAAAAAAATTTAATAGCACAGAGCTATAACCACTTCAGTCAGCACAAATACATTGCCAGTGTTTCTGGAGTCTGTTTGGGAAAATAAAAACCAGTTCACAGTCAACACAAAAAGACTGAAGCAGCTAGTCATGTTCAATAAGAACAGGATATTCCCCCAAGCAGTTCTAAACTCCGTTCACCCAAGCCCAAAAAACTCAATACTAATGTAATGTGTATCATACTACCACAGATCTTTTATACCAACACCAATAGTTAATCAAAGAAAAATAATCTTCTACTACTGCTACCTATTTCTCACTTGTCTAGCTGCTATCTGTGGTTTTAAACAAAAGTTCATAGTGCTCTAAAATCCTATACACACTGCAGGGATGGGCACATTTTATTCCATGTTGTGGGGAAGAGAAAGCTTGAGTTTTCCTCCTCTAATTCTTAGTAAAGGTTGTCTCAAGTTCTTGTAAGTCCAGAGGCCCATGGCCATAGTGTGCTCAATTAGAAATGATACTAGAAGGAATGCAAAGCAGTCAAAAAATATATGAGCAATCCTTAATGGACAAGCTTAAGGGAAGCAAATGAAAAAGCAGCACCCATTTTAGTAGCCAACTCAAACATCTTCCAAGCAGTAGTAAAAAACCCCTCAAGTTGGCCAGCCTTCCTTTCCAAAAACATACATCAAAGTCAAAGCGGAAGAATGCAGAACTCTTTTGAAAATACTACTACTGGCATGGGGATTTTTAAACGAACAATGCCGTGAACGGTAGGGGAAAGAGCTAGACAGCGTATCAGCTGTTCTCTCAATTGCAGTATAGATCAGCTATTTTAAAAGGCTTTTTAGCGTCCTCAATTTCATATTCACATCAGTATGCACACGTAGAATATTTCGCATTAAATTTCTTGAAGTTAAGATTAGAATTTTTACAATCTCAGCTACAGGAAAATGGCTGTCACAGCCACCAATGGAGAACACTAGTATTTGCAAAAGAATTGTATGTGTATGCCTGTGTGTCTGTGACATCCGCAATGCACACAGGACAATGACAGAAAGTATTCAGAAACATGAATTGTAACTGTCAACTACTTCAAGTACCAAAATATAAATGCAAAACATTGTTATATACCACTAACGCAGTACAAAAATCCACACCTCTGATTACTTGGCGAGACACCTCTTTTTCTTACCTTTGTAGTTTGATCTTTACTACCGTCATCAACAACTATTACTTCGTAAGTGAATGAAGGATCTTTCTTCTTGAAAATAAAAACAGAAATAATGCATTTCATTCCATTTCTTAAGTAGGCAGTAGGTCTTTCAAACATCCGCATTCTTTTCTCCCTAGCAGCTTTTATTTAACTCATTCATGGTTGCCAACAGACACCAATATGATGTAGTAAATCTGTTAAGATAGCATAAAGAATTCTGCCATATTTGATGCGTGTTCCATTACATCGGCTTGTCATAGTTTTCCTCAGTACCATCTAGAACTGAAAAATCAATTAAGTTGTAAAAGACAGAAGCTCAAAACAACGTGACGGTGAAGAAAACCCAAGCAAAACAAAACCCACAAACCTTCACAATGAGCTTCTTACCCAGAGAACAAATCCTAATGAAGAACAGACCACAGAATCATAGAATCAATCACAGAATGGGGTTTGGCTTGGAAGGGACCTTAAAGACCATCTAGTTCCCAACCCCTGCCCTGGGCAGGGACACCTTCCACCAGAGCAGGTCGCTCCAAGCCCCATCCAGCCTGGCCT
>JANZLQ010000027.1:839078-853586 GCA_026212715.1 Elanus axillaris | reverse complement strand
AGTCTAAAGTCAAGGAGTTTCCAGCTTCTCCTGCCCAGGCAGCGGGAAGGCTGGAGGGGCACAAGGAGTTGGGAGGGAACACAGCCAGGGCAGCTGACCCCAACTGGCCAACAGGGTATTCCATGTGATGTCATGACCAGTATATAAACTGGGGGGAGCTGGCCGGTGGGTTGTGGATCGCTGCTTGGGAATTGACTGGGCATTGGTCGGCGAGTGGTGAGCAATTGCACTGCGCATCGCTTGTTTTGTATATTCCAGTTATTCTATTATTATTATTCTTGTAATTTTATTATTGTTATTATTATCATTATTAGTTTCTTCCTTTCTGTCCTATTAAACTGTTCTTACCTCAAGCCGTGAGTTTTACCTTTTTCCTTCCAATTCTCTCCCCCATCCCAGTGGGTGGGAGGTGGCAGTGAGTGAGCAGCTGCGTGGTACTTAGTTGCTGGCTGGGGTTAAACCACGACAACTGACCAGCGCAAGGTTGATGCCCTAGCATCTAGGAAGAGGCAGTGACTCCTGGCTTCTGCTTTATTCTAAGCTTGATGAGCAATTGTCTCAAGCAGAGGCAAGATGCCTCTTATGCAGTGAGCAGCCACACCTTACCTGCCTTTCTCGCACCTCATAATTTCTAAAAGTAAAATACAGGTTAGCGTACCACCATGGAATAGTTGCTGATTATTGCTCAGACTTCACACTGCAGGTCTCTTCCATTTTACAACGCCGCCTTCCATTAGGTCTTGCTGTAAGTCAGCCAGAAGGTGGGCTTACAGTAACTCTCTATGGTTTCTGGCTTAAAAAAAGTACACCAGGGATCAATGCTCGGTCCAGTCCTTCTCAACATCTTCATTAATGATCTGGACGATGGGGCAGAGTGTCCTGTCGGGAAGGTTAAAGATGACACCAAAGTGGGAGGAGTGGCTGATATGCCAGAGGGTCGTGCTGCCATCCAGAGGGACCTCAACAGGCTGGAGAAAGGGGCCGACAGGAACCTCATCAAGTTGAACAAGGAGAAGCACAAAGTCCTGCACCTGGGGAGGAACAACCCCATGAACTGATAAATGCTGGGGGCTGCCCAGCTGGAATGCAGCTCGGTAGAGAGGGACCTGGGGGTCCTGGTGGACTCAAGGTTGAACATGAACCAGAAAAGTGCCCCTATTGCAAAGAAGGTCAATGTTATCCTGGGCTGCATCAGGCAAACTATTGCCAGCAAGTCAAGAGAGGTGATCCTTCTCCTTTGTTCAACACTGGTGAGGTCACACCTGGAGTGCTGGATCCACTTCTGGGCACCCCGGTATAAGAGAGAATTGGACGTACTGGAGGGAGTCCAACAGAGGGCCACGAAGATGATGAAGGGACTGGATCGCCTCTCCTGTGAGGAAGGGCTGCGAGAGCTGGGACTGTTCAGCCTGGAGAAGAGAAGAGAAGAGAAGGCTGAGGGGGGATCTTATCAATGTATGTACATACCTCAAGGGAGGGTGCAAAGAAGATGGAGCCAGGCTCTATTTGGTGGTTCCCAGTGACAGGACACAAGGCAAAGGGCACAAACTGAAACACAGGAGGTTTCCTCTGCACATCATAAAGCACTTTTTCCCTGTGAGGGTGACCAGGCACTGGAACAGGTTTCCCAGAGACATTGTGGAGTCTCCATTCTTGGAGATACTCAAAAGCCATTTGGATACAGTCCTGGGCAACCGGCTCTAGGCGGCCCTGCTTGAGCAGGGGGGTTGGACCAGGTAAGCTGCCTCCAGCAGTCCCTTCCAGCCTGAACCGTTCTGTGTGGTTCTGGCTGACTGACTGTTTAACGGAGAGATTCTCTTCCCACCCTGGATTCATCGAGACTTTGCTAGCTTGTGTTAAGTATAAAATGATGGAAAGTAGACAGTTTTTGAAGGTGGATGTTAATTAAGGCCCTTTGAATGGAAAAAGAGATTTTATTGAACAGCACTTTCTCTCTTCAGGTTCAATTACAACTGCAGATGGTTCTGCCCTGGTGAAGTTAGGAAATACTACAGTGATTTGTGGAGTTAAAGCGGTATGGTCGGTTTTTATTTTAACTTGGCTGTTAGCTGAACTTGTGCATTTGTGTTTAGAATGAATCTCCTGCAGAGTTACAATAATATGCCAGTCAGACACAATTACAGTCTTTCACCTGAGTTACTTTCAGATGTGAAAGTTAATATATAATTTGTCTAATCCTGCCTATGTAGTCTGAGAACATGTATTTTTGTGGCGTGTATTGTGTATGGGGAAAGATACATACAAAAATAAAGTCTTTGTTATTTCTAGGTAAAAGCTGTATAATTGAAGAGTTACTGAATGTTGATCAATAAGTGCATCGATAATTAGTTGGCTGGACTGTTAAGTGCCTTGTAGCCTCAGCTTCGCTGCTGGCCTGCCGTGAACTATGAGACAAATCAGTTCATGTCCCTGTATTGTGTTTTCTCACAGGAAAAAATACAGACAGGGACCAATTAAAAATGGCTCTTGTAAATCTCATGGTAATGATAACTGGGAAGAAAATGCCTGTTCATAGATAGCATAGCTGGAAAGTCTTTTGGTACAAAACTCAGCTCTTCATTTTTATCTTTTTTCTCCAGGAACTTGCTGCACCCGCAGTAGATTCTGCTAATAAGGGATATATTGGTAAGCTTTTCCATACGGATCTTACTCTGATATTGTATTGCTTCAGCTAAAAGGCTGTAATGATGGGGCAGATGGAGTGTGTTGTGAAGACTTCTTAAAAGAATGACTTTGGGTGAAATTGTATTACTTTCTTTCAAATCCGTCTCCAAATTGATGTATAGGAAGTGGTGCTTCAGAAATGTCAGAATTCCTCCTGCTCTGCCTGTGAGTTTTCCATGTAAAGCTACCTTCTTATTGCTGATTGCAGGCCAGGCTGAAAACAAGCCTGCATTAGGGGGAAGTATGTATGTTAAGAGGGGGATGGTAGTTCGTCTGTAAAAGATTGTATCATGCAAGATTGTGCAAAGGCATGTTAACTTTTGTCTTGAAATCCCAGTAGGCAAAAAATGTAACTCTTAAAAACAGTGAAATCAACCCTGTTTATTTCTCGGAGAACCGTGAAAGTCCCAGGGGTACATCCTTGCTCTGGTTTGAATTTTCTTTTGAAGTAAAATAATTCTGCGGAACTGAGAGCTTAGACTAAGTCCCCTTTTAGAAGGCATCTCCAGAGTGTGTTGTTTTCAGTGAACTTGATTATGCTTAGAGTTTTTTCACAAATGTTTATGCATGTTTTTGCTTCAAGTCTAAAGCATCAAGTTTTAATGGTTGATGAAAAGCAGATAGCATACCAGTAAAGTCAGGCAGTGGGATGAAAACGCTGTTGTTTCTTAATCTACTTAAGGATGCTTAACACTTAAAGAAGAGTTTGGGATGCAGGGGTGGGGGGTGTCATGGTATTCATAGTAGCATTACAAACAGAAAATGGTAGTTAGGAGTACGTGCTTCTCCATGGACTATAGTTTCTGAGTACAGAGTACACCAAGCTCTTTAATACAAACTCAGGCATAACTTTATGTTTGAGGGGAGGAGTAGGAAGGCTTGGTTGAAAAGTTCTCGTCTTGCCTGTCATTTGAGGTACATAAAATGTTAAGAGTGTGTATTGTCTTATTTCTATTTTTGATACCCCATTGCCTGCTTTCTTTAGTTTTATGACTAATGATTCTTGCTACCTAGTTCCAAATGTGGAACTGCCATCCCTCTGTTCAACGAGGTTTCGCTCTGGACCACCTGGTGAAGAGGCTCAAGCAGCAAGCCAGTTCATTGCAGATGTGATTGAAAAGTAAGAATCATCTTCATGCATTTAAAACGCAGACAGTGCTGCAAGACAGTTTTCTATTTCCTGGTTTACTCTCTCATTTTGTTTTAGTTCACAGATAATAGCGAAAGAAGATCTATGTATTGCAAACGGCAAGGTAAGTTGTATCTCAAAACGAAGATGGACGTACTAACAAGATCACAGTGTTGAGGTGTTTAAAGAAGGTATTTGGGGATATACATTGTTGTTGGTTTTGCTTTTTAGTCTACATAGCTTAGTTTACATCTGAAGTGTAAAAATTGTATGATAGAAATTAGTATCTTTGTTCATGTGCCTATCATTTCGTAGATATTGCACCATTTGCTTACCTGCTGTTAATATCTCACATGTGCAAACCTTTTTTGATAGCTTGCTTGGGTGTTATACTGTGATATCATATGTCTGGACTACGATGGAAACATTTTGGATGCCAGTGCTTTTGCTTTGTTAGCAGCATTAAAAAATGGTAAGTCTTCTCTAGATCAAGAGACATGCTCTGATTAGTGTTGCTTGGAGAAATACGTTAGTTTTGAATTATAATGAATAGCTAACTGGTTCACAGTTCCTTAAGACTGCTTTTTTCCTGTCATTTGAATGCTAAATTACTAAAACTCAACTACGAAGTGGCGATGATGGTGTGGATGCCATATAGATGCGTAACACCTGGGGAGTGGGATCTTTTTGTGTGCATATTATTGTTCTCTTAGAAGACTAACAGCTCTTCTGCCGTATGTTCTTCTGTGTCAGAGATCTGAATCTTTCAGCAGTGGTTGTAAATGACTTCAGTGCCTAGATCAGGGTCTTGCCTTGTTAATGTATTTTGCATAGGCAGAATAAGTTGTTGAGGGGCTTTGCGTATTTGTCACAAGAGAGTATTACTGGCTTAATGCATTCTAGTTTGAAAAAAGTGTTTTCGTGCATGCAATGCACGGATTGATTATTGACAGGTGTGTGGGCCTTAAATGCACGTCAGAGGTGGTAAGGGAAGCTTACAGCAAGGCCTGCTTTTCTAACTGTGAACTGCTTGCCTTTGAATTCCTATAGCTACTTTGCTCTTGATTTTCCTGTCTCCAACACCGTATGGGTTGTTAGAGCAAGAGTTACCTGAAGATCAGGTTGCACTGTTTCTGTGGATATATAAAATTCATGAGATGAGACCATATTCCTGTTTTTTGTATGTCCAGTAGGCTTTTGGTGGAAAAAAATACTTTTTCTTAAGTATGACTCTAAAGTATTGTAATTGTATGGCATTTTGGAATGGTTCCGTGTAAGGAGGAACGTTACCCTGAGGAGAAAAATGAAATACTTCCTTGGACAGGTAGTTCTAAGCTAAATACTCTCCTCAAATTCAAGAATGTTTTGTACGGAACACCAGTAATGTAGCCAAAACTCTATTCTGATTGATTTTCAGTGGCTTAAAATACCAGCTTAAATATTTCGGTAGTCTTGGACATCTCTAGGCCTACTAAAAGCTGCACCGTTTAATATTATGCCATTGTCATTTTTTCTTCTCTTCAGTACAATTGCCATCAGTTACTATAAATGAAGAAACTGGTTTATCAGAAGTTAACTTAAAACAGAAGAATCCTTTGATTATCAGAAAGCATCCGGTTGCCACATCATTTGCTATATTTGATGAGTAAGTTCATAACTGTTTTGTACTTACGAGAACAACGGTGTCTGTAAAAGCGGAAGACAGAGGATGCTACCAGCGATGTTTCTGCACCTCCTGTGCCCCGCTGCTAGCAAAGAGCACAGTCTCGGGCAGTGCTGCTGCACTCGATCTTAAATCCACGGCCTCTCTTGTGGAACTGACCTGCCGTTCTGTGGTGTGAACGAGTACGCAGAACAAAACAAAAGTCTGTCCAGCTTCCTCCTGTGACTTAAAGCAGAACTGGTTCCCAACCTAAAAAATATGCTTGAAAGTATGGGAATAGGTACTGTTTTATGCTTTTGCAGCATCTTTGAGACGGAAGAACATGACCAATGCAATTAATGTTTCAGAAGCCTAGGTAAATAACAGATATAAAAGATGGTAATTTTTGAGTAGCTTATACCAAGGATTTAGCCAACAGAGGAAGAAGTAGTGGCCTAGTTAGAACAACAGAACCTCTGGATAACTGAAAACATAATTGCCCAGGATGAAGTATAACCAGCACTCCTAAGTGACTGTTTGTGAAGGTAAAGAATCTGATTATGAGAACTCAGAATAATCACATCTGATAACTTGACTTCCCACCTGAAGTTGTTTACTGGCTCTGCATTAGTCCAAGCACGTTAAGTATGTGTTCTGCTGCTGTTCCTGAGAAATGCAGTTACTTATGGTGGTATCCATTTGAAAAATAGAAAATGACAACTAAGATGCTTGCTTTGCTGTGCCATGAATCTGATTTAAGATTTAGGTGTATTTAGAGACGTCAGGGGTTTATGGCACATTAATCTCTATTCACAGAGATGATTCACAGGCCCCTTCATTCAAACACGAGATGGGGTGAGGCAGCACTAAACTCAAATGTTGACCAAGTGATTACCAAAATTAATCAAAGCAGAAAGTTATCAGTACTTTAGAGTGCTTCTGTTAATTGTTTTAGTACCAGTTCTTGTGGGTCTGAAGTTTGATGTAGACTGAGAGAGTTTGGACAGCGCAGTGGTCAGACAGTTGTCAGTAGGATATTATTTGCACACAAATCACCCATACTTGTAGACAAAAAAATTGCCTTTGGAAGAGAGCTTTTGGTATTTTGGGCTTTGTTCCCTTCACTGAAACCAACTGTTGCATCAAACAAGTTACTTAAGTCTCTCTTTTAGCTCCTAAAACTAAATATTGAGGGGGGGGGGGGTGTGCCTGTGTTGCGTGTTTGGTTTTTTTGGTTTTGTTTTTTTAATTTTGGCTTACTAGTTTTTCTACAGCTATTGACACAGGCCTCTAAATAATATGCTTTAAATGGCTTCCAGAGGCATTTTGCTTCTGCGCAAGAACCCTCCGTGAATAAATAAGCCTTTTGGGTTGCTGGTTAGTGTGGCCGTGGGTGAGGAACACTGGTGCAGAGCGCTGTGCAGCTCCTCAGCTGGCTTCTGTGGAGCCAACCTGTACATAGTCAGCAAATCTGATGCTTCGAACGCTCCATGTGGTGACGTGCACAGGGCTGATGCTGCGCAGTGGATGGGGGTAGAATTAATAAAGCGGCGTTTTTCAGTAGTGTAGCTAAGGACTTAAGTTTTCATTATGCTATTGCCATTAAATGGCAATCTGAAACTATTGGTGAAGTTTTAAATTGCCTGAAAAGCCTTTAATTATGCATTGTACGAGTTCAAATTGAAAAATCCTGTTACGCTTCCATCTATTTTGTATCAGCTCCGATAGCCTTGCTACTGACTGCCCCCCCACCTTGTCATAAACATCGCTTAGCATAGGTGTACTCCAGCTGCTAAACTGAGTTTGATGACATCAATACTAACTTTTAGTTTACCAGTGTAAACTGAGGCTTCACGAAAGCTTCAGCTGAAGACTCTCCTGCCATGATACCTGCACTTCAGCTAAATGTTTGTAATGGTAGTGATTTTTTAAAAATTATTATTTTTTAAAGAAACTAAGGCCGAACAGTGACAGTTTGGATTTTTTTTTAGTTCAAGCTTTTCTTGTTGTGCAAAGTTGGCTTATAGTTTAGATCCTTTTTTTTCCCATTGGTTTGCTGTAACTTCCTAAATGGTTCAAAAATAACACTATTTAATCTCTTTGAATGACGTGCATCATGTGATGCATGACAGCTTATTTTGGCTGCCTTAAGGAACCCAGTAAATCCATCTCTGAACAACTCCCAGTCCGGGTGGTGTTAGCGAGTTCTCTGACAAGAACCTGAGAATTCCTTTGGTTAATTTACCGTTGGAAATGAGTTTTGCCTTGAGGTCTGGTAGAGATTAGCGCAGCCTACACCCAAGAGCCTGACCACGCAATAAGTGACCGTGTACTGCAAATGGCAGTTTAGTGGCATTTTCCTGCGATACACGGGTGTCACAAATCTATGAAGCTTGGGCATAGAGCTGCATTTTCAACAGCTGGTATTTTAACAGACATATGCACTTGAATATGTGGAATCTCCTGCGTTTTTTGTGTTTTTCTTTTTTTGAATTGGTGCATTTTGCTAAGAAGACAGAGCACTAAATCCACCTACAATTATTTTGTAAGACTACAATGAGTTAGTCAGTTGTGTGTATTTTGCAGTAATGTTAATGGAGCGATGTACACTAACATGTCTGTGTTTTTCCTTCACAAGCACATTACTCATTGTTGATCCAACTGCTGAAGAAGAAGACTTGGCAACTGGAACATTAACTATTGTAACTGACGATGAAGGCAGACTATGTTCTGTCCATAAACCAGGTACTGCCAAAAGTTTATTACACAGGAACCTATAGAGATGATAATCTTCCCTTAACCTTCTTTGTGAAACATAGGTGCTTTGTAGTAACAGTAACAAGTGTCTGCGCAAGTACTTACTAAATTACTTGCTCTTGAAATTCATTTTCAAAAAGGTGGCACGACTGAAGTGCAAAAAGAAGTCCCAGCTTCACCTTCATGCAGCAAAGGATGGATTTTCAGCACCTTTCCTTTGTTTCTGTTTTCTTTGCCTGAGGCTGGAGTTGGGGAAGCTCCGTGCTCCCCAGGGGAAAGTTGCTGGTCATAGGAATTACTACTGACTTAATGCTCTCATGTGGAAAACACATTTAGAGATACAGAACTGAAGTAGAAAATCAAATTGTTCCCTTTAATTTTTAGGTGGAAGTCCTCTCACAGGAGCCAAGCTTCAGGACTGTATCACCCGAGCAATTACAAGACACAAAGAAGTAAAGATGCTGATAGACAAAGTAATAAAAAGTATAAAGCCCAAGTGAACAAAAGGAAAGATCTTTTCAACAATGGATTCGTAAAAATTGTATTTGTTACAGTGTTCACAAACCTTTTATACTAAATAAACAAATACCAATACTACATTTACAAAGCTCATTTTTTCTAAAATGTTTTTCACCCTTATACTATGTACAGTGCTGCTCAGTGGTAAAAAATACAAGATAAAACATTCTGTTAAAAAAATTAAGTAACTTAAGGAAACCAGACCCTAGCTGCTTTACAGATGAAACCTCTTAAGTTCCGCAGGGTTGGCTTCTAAAAACCAGTTCATTTATTTCAGTGTAACGTCAAAGGTTCACTTTCCCCACCAGTAATATAAGAAAATGTTAAGCTTTCTCCTTTTCTGGAAAAAAAAAAAAATCCCCTCTGAATCAGTATTTTGTTTGGGTGGGTGGGAGGAAAGCCTCAGGAGTTTGGAGGGGCTGGTGTGCCTCTTTTTCTTTTACTTTTTGAGTGGCTGCCTGAATGCTGTTGATGACGCAGGTGAGCTGCTTGGGCTGCTGCTGCTGCTGCCATAGCCATTTGATGCTGCAAGAATCGCAACTGCTGCCATGAAGAAGGGGGAGAAAAAAGCTTGTTAGTGTTGGCTATGAAGGTGTTTCACGTCAGGAAGAATGAGAGGAAGGGGGGGGGGGGGATAAAAAGAACAAAAAGAGGAGGCACCAGGCTGACAAAAGGCATACACCATGGACGGGGCAGTGAGTACAGTCAAGCAGCACCAGTGGCACAGAAGCCTGCGAGGGCGCGGGGGACGTTTTACACGCGTACTTGGGCAGCTTTGGGTCTTCGCCCTTTCTCTCATTGCAGTAACTGCAGTAACTCAGCAACTTCAGCGAATGTTTGGGTTACACAGTGCCTTTTTAACAGAGCACCTTCTCAGTGCGTGCACTGGACGTATTTTCTGTATGTATCACAAAGAGGAGACTGTGTGCTAAAAAAAGTATTAGCATAATTTCATAAAGCGTCTGAGCGACAATGCTAAAGGAATGCTTTGCCAGAGCTGTTGCTTCCATGTACTGACTGTAGCAGGGCTACGCTTGAACGTGCAGGTGCTTAACTTCAGGCTCTTTGAAATCTATTGGCACCTGCAGAGCGTATTCAGATACGTGCCACAAGCACTCCTTGAATGTGAGCGTATCAGGAAGGTGGATGGCTTAAGTGAATAAAAATAAATTCAGCGCTCCAAGCTGAGAACCACAGATTTTGAATCTTGCATGACAGTTTGCCAAATTCATGTTTTTTTTCATTGGCAAGACCAGAAAGACATTAGTTTAAAAAACCAACAAACCAAAAAAAGGCAGAGGGGCAAGCTTTTTGGTTTTGGAGCTGAGAATTGTATTTTTAAATTCTTTTTTTTTCTTCCTTTTTTTTTTTTTTTAAACACAGTCAGAGTGAAGTTGCTGGATTACTTGTATCTGTTGCTGCTGCTGCTGCAAGGCTTGTTGTTGTTGCTGTTGTAAGGCAGGAGAGAGCTGGAGTCTCTGCTGAGGAAGGCTTTGCCCAGGTCTGTTCACGGCAGAGCCAAGCTGAGACAACACTAAGAGAGGAGAAGGGGAGAGCAGGCAGGTCAGAGAGGTCAGGTCCGGTTGGTCAGGGACAGGGAAGGAAGACATAGGAATAGAGCGTCACAGGAAAGGGGGAACAACAGAATTAGTTTCAGAGTCAAATCGGAAACAGTGCAGAATAAAGTATACAAGATATACGTACTCCTAGTTGGAACATAATTAGATTATGAAGTGCTTGTGGAGACACAAGGAGGTTTCTCATAGTGGATGTTAAAGCACACAGTTAAAAGAAACATTCCTCAATGAAGTCTGGCACGGAAGTTCCCTGTGTTTGCTTTTCGTATCAAGTGTGACTTACTTTCATGTGATATTGCGAATTTGCTACACTTAACTGCCAAACAAAGCAGAAAAGTGCATGCTTTGGAAGTCCAGTATTTCTTGTATAATTCATGTGCCAATAATAAATAGTTGTTTTGATCTAATGCAAGACTTCTTTAAGACCAAACTTCATTTCAGTGTGAATTTATCAACATACACATGTACCTACAAAAGGAGGCTCAGCAAGCACGTACCTGTGGCTTGAGGTTGCATAAAATTCCCTACTCCAGTCAGGTTAATTACAGCGGCTTGTTGGGCAGATAATGCCTGATCTTGATTGGATGGACCTTGGTCAGAGCCCTAGCAAAAATGAAAAGCTTGATCCTTATTACCAAACTTTGGTATCAATGAATAAGTAAATAAAGCCAGTGTAAAGGCAAACTTTTGAAGTGCTATTTAAAAATATTTAATACTACATCTTCCAGCGGGCGTAGATACAAGTTATGATGTAGTCACTATTAAAGTGGAAAGAACAGATGTCAAATGCCCCAAAACAGCTCTGTTTTGGCAGAAACGGTATTACACCCGTCACCCAGCAGCAGTCCCATGTAGCTGTCAACTTCCCTGCAGCCAGCAGAGACTACGGCGGATGGTTGTGATCTCAGGACAATTTCCTGTCCCACTCCCAACCCCAGAGTCCTCAGGTGACACCTGAGACCATCCATGCGCAAAGGTCCTCATCGGGTAAAACGTGAGAAGTCTGAAACTTACGTTCACATGTTCATACTGTGCCACACTCCCGAATTTCACAAAAAAGACAAACCCTGCTTTTAAAAATCTTATTTTCAGAACAGAGTAGTTCTCACAGTAGTCACTCAAGTGGAATGCGTGGAGTCTGATCTAGTGTCCACTGACGTCAAAGGGTACTGAATTATGACCTCTTCTAGAACTTAAATTACACATTGATTCATAAGGTGGGGAAATAAAGTGGTATTATGTAATTCAAGCAAACTGCATGGCTTATCAGTCAGAAAAACACAACAAAACAACAAAAACCCCAGTTTTTGCTGGTGCGTTTCCAGGAGTTGCAATGCTTCTTCAGAATAACCATATGAAATAATGCCACTAAGATCTAGGAAAACTTGACCAAACACATTAAAAAGATGTTGTCATCTCAATGAAGATGACCAAGGAAGACTTAAAGCCACAGAACCCACCATTTGGGGGAAAACCCTGAGATGAGAATGTGCGTATTCTGTTGGCAGCACGGAAAATTTTTGGTCTTTTTGGGCTTAGGTTTCTTCCTCCAAGCACTTGGATTACAGCGCTGTGAACACATACGTTCTTGTCCTTAGTGAAAGCTAAGGAATCTGGTATCCCTAATAGTTCGTTTTAGCTAATGACCCTGGTCTATAAAGTGTGGTAGAAGTTCCTTAGGGCAAGTGAGCCAACGCAGAGATTGATTTCCTCCAGAAGAACTTTCTGCCACAAGAAGGACTAGGCTTACGTCAGCCTTTTTGTAAATGCCCTTAAAGTTCAATGCCTAGAAAATAAAACCCAGTAGTACAAGTGCGCAGGACTTTTTAAGCAGTTCAACTAGTAACTAACATTTGGATTCTGAGAACAAGTCTGAAAGTTTGCCATTAAACTGTCCCACATTCCAGAACGAGGCCTGTGACACAGGAGACTATACAGCCTAAAAACATGCGAAAGAGGCATCTTATTTATGCAGAGCCTACAGTAGCACAAGCAAAGTTATTAGGACAAGCCGAGTATCCAGTAGCAACTATCTGGTAAACAGAAGTCCTGCATGTCTGGGAAGACAAAAGATAAAGAACACAAAAGCAGTGCAGCTGGTTTTCCCAAATTGCTGCGTTTGTGCTGCTGAAGATTTTTAGGTGCAGATAGAACCAACCACTCAAAATTCATCATTTTGAGAACAGACAGATTGGTCTCCATCAAGACTTCAGACTTCCTTCAGTGATGAAAGCCTTTAACACTAACTGCAGGCAACAGCAGAGCAAATCTCCCAAGATTACAGCTTTAAAGCCAACTGATACTTTCTCCGGTGCAAAGAGAACAATTCTGCTGAACCCCAGCAGCGAGGATCGTAAGGCAACCAGCAGCAGCGCAAGAAGTCTGAGTTACTACGCAGTAATTCCGACTGTTCACCTGATGGAGCTGCTGGTTATGACAAACGGGACAGCGCTAAGTGCTGATTTTACACCACCCGTACAGTGGGCTGGCTCTCCTCACGCTAAGAGTTAGACAATGCTCAGCCAGTTGTTTTGTTGGAGCTCCTCTCCACAGGATATCGAGGAGTATAACCCAGCTCCAGCCATGGCAACAAAGCCAGCGCAGTCGCTGCAGTCTGAGAAGGTTTTAGAGGAAGAGTCCCCTCCCCTTCTGCTTCAGATCCGTTGGGTGAAGCCTCATTTACTTGTGGAGATGGGGAGAACAGGAGAAGCTGTTTCATCCACGCAGCCCAGACTGCGGGCCGTTCGCGCAGACCTGTTCTTTCTGTTGCCGAGCGCTACAGGTTGTAGGCTGCTAAGACTGTTGCTGTGGAGAAAACTGACAGCTGCTGCTCCTGCTGGAGTGGGTTAAAAGTAAGTGAACCGCCTGGAAGCTGCTGGAGATTAAAACAAAGAGCATACTTCAATCCAACTGCTCAGTTTCCCCACTGTCCAAGGATGAACACGACATAGATAATGACCTCCTCCTTGGAGGTTTGGTTTTGGTTGTTCTTTTTTTTAAGTCCTTTAAAATAAATCAGTTTACAATTGCCGTTGTTTGTGAAAAAGCCTTATGCTCGGAAAACAAACCTGCATTGAAATATAGCAGGGTATTTCCACAGGAAAATAAATGTTTATTATTCTAACTAAAATAGTAGAGAATGTGCTGATACTGGAAATGAAAAGGCTAGTCTTCAAAAGCACTGTACATTATTTTCACTTTCAGAATATTCCACTGAAGTTTAATAGATGCTTCCCATCAACAAGCTGCAAGGTCTGATGCAGAAAAACACGAAACAAGTCTTGATTCCTCTCCCTTACCCCAGCTTTAATTGCGCTGATTTCAGCCAAACTATTCTCGGCTTATATGAATGGCAGAGGTAGCTTGAAAGGTTGCGTTTGTGTGATTTAATTTTACAGAAGCATTTAATTTTATAGAAGAGCTCTACTCCGGCCTAACTGCCTCCTGCACCTGCCCTTTTCCATGTTTCTGGAACGTGTACAGAAGCGGGAGGAGGAAGTAGCAAAGATACTTTTTTAAAATCTTTTACTGGTATTAATTTTTTGAAGCATGGTGCAACATCTGTAGAACACCGAAGCTGCAATTCCACACCTGTAACTTGCAGCTGACTTCCAGATCCAGGAAGTCCAGCCGGTTCCACAAACACTCCCTGTTCTGCTTTTAAATGGAGCACTGACACAATAAGCAACTTTTGCTCATGGTCGTGTCTGTATGTATGCTTACTGGAAAGAAACCATTTCCAGACCTTCTGAACTGCCCTTACATGAACTTCCATTTGCATTACCAGAAGCTCTTTAAAGCCATTATTGCACCTACCTGCACATGTCGAGCTCGGCTTTTAGGCATTACATGTGTAACCCCTGAGTGATTCTACTGTACTGTTTTGTACTTCTAAAATAATCGTAACTTCAAAGAACGATTTGCAATAGGAGCTTAAGCAAATCCTGAAAACAGAAGTTTCTATTTTAGGATTAATCTCTTGAGTTCAAGTGTCAGCATTTTTAGATTGTTACTGAGAACTAGCTGCTTTGTTGTGAGCTAGGAATATCATTTCCACCTGGTATCTTTACAGAAGTAGCTTTTTCTCTTATTCCAAGCATTTTAAATAAGCAATTAAAATTTGCAGTAATTCGTTTGTCTGATCAACTGGCTTCAAAGATCTGGGGGGGGGGGGGCAATGCAGTAAGCAGCACTAAAAA
>JANZLQ010000027.1:827378-838978 GCA_026212715.1 Elanus axillaris | reverse complement strand
CCCCCCCCCCCCCAATGCAGTAAGCAGCACTAAACATCTCTCTAAAGAAATATAAGAAATTATCATTATTATTGTGTCCGAGTGTATCAATTACCTGTAGAAGATTTAAGGGCCGAAGATTTGATGCATTTTTCAAACCAAAGGGGCTGCCTGTTAAAGAAAACATCTTTTTATTAGTAGGAAGTCTTTACTTAATTATATATGTGTATTGCAATTAATAGACCTTTCCACTGGGATTATTTCTAAACATTTGGAAGTTGGAAAAGTGGCAAGTGTCAATTTTATACTTAATACAATGCTGCATTTTCTATCATGTTGGTAAGTTCATAATTATCCAGATTCAAAGTTGAAGAGAGCTGACTAAACAAAGAAATCTGTATTGCTACTAAACACTGTACCCTGTAACCTGTTAACGCATTTACACAAAGGTGAATGTGGAGAATATCACAGCAGTTATTCTTCAGTGATTCTGCTGGCTTTAAAATGGATTTACTGCTTGTACAGCAAATCCAGAAACGAACAAGGGCTCAGAGAAGTAACAGGGTCTCAGCTTCTCCACCATTAACAGAAAACAATCCCACCCAAAAGTCTCAGCAACCGCCCACCCCTACAAGGGCTTCTCGCGGGACACCTGACTTCTAGAGCTTCTGGCGTTATCCCACATGACACTCTTCAAAGCCACGCTAAAAGATGTATGTGTAGTAAGCTCTGAGGTGGGTACAGAACCGGTACAAACACTCCAGTGGAAGACTGAGTGACAAACAGAACCCCAGAGGCTTTCCACGGACCTAGCTCAGCCCACTACCCCCATCTCTTACGCAGGCGACAGCACAGCACGAAAAATCTGTGACACCCAACTGGTCAAGGTTGACAGTGCTTGGAAGGACAGAATCAGAATTAAAAGCAATCCTAGTGAATTGAAGAAAGGGTCCAAAATTCAACAACATTGAACTAAAAAAAGACAAATGAACAAGTTTAAAATCGGGAGTAACTAGCTTTGTGTCTGTACAGCAAGAAAGGACACGAGAAGTTACAGTAAGTCACAAACATACCCAAACCGTCCATATCACGAACTACAGAACGCACAAAAGAGAGCCTCTTCACACAGTTTACATTTGTAAAACTCGCTGTCAAAAGATGCTGTAGATTCCAAAAATACAAACAGGTTCAAAAACCCATTAGGTAGATCCACAGACTAGGAGTCTAGCGTGGGACATTAAGCAAAAAGGTGCCCGTGGATAGTCTTCAGCTGAGAAAGTCTCAAAGCTGCAGATTGCCAAAGAGGCACGGCTGCACACAAGGGATGTTCAACTTCACACTTTTGCCTCATCTTAAACTCTCTGCTAAGTATCCTCTAGCAGCGACTGGCAGGGACAGGATATAAACTGGATGGATTTTGGCCTAAACCAGTAAAGCCATTCTTAAGTTCATGTAATGCTGTTGCAAAAAATACAGATAAAAAAGAGGCAGACCTCATTTGGGGAAATGTTAACAGGCATGCTGTGAAAGAGATGAGATGCATTTATTCTGCTGTGCTCCACAGTGGTAAATCAGCCAAGCTCAGGCTTGTGTCCAGTTTTGGTTATCACATTTTAAGAAGGATGTAAGCAAATTGGACAGTCTAGAAGAGAGTGACAGGATTATGAAAGGTTTGAAAAATACGACCTATCAGAAAGAGAAGACAAATGTGGGACATGACAGCATGTTTGAAACTTAGAGGGTAAAGAGAAAGGGTGAACGACTATTTTTCATGTCTGCAAGGAACAGGAGAGAAAAAAATTAATTCGCAATTAAGGAGATGCATTGTAATTAGGAGGAAACATTTTGTACAGATAATTAACTACTCCAAACAGCTACCAAGGAAGATGGGAGTCTTCTTTAGTGAAGGTATTTAAAGACAGCTGGATAAACATTGGTTCAGTATGGTTTAGACATAAATTTGACTGTCTCAGTGTAAGGGATGGAAATCTTGAAGTCTCTTCTATCATTCTGATTCCATAACCATACATCCGAGTTTTTTTTCTTTATTATATGTTCAGAAAAAAATATACTAAGAATTTAAATCCTGCTTTAATGAATATTGAGGCACACATTTATATAGTTATATTTGAAGGCAATAAGGAAGTAATTAATTGTCCTACTAGAATAAAGCAGTACCAGTGACAGAATAAAATACCCTGCACGTTTAAAAAGTGAGGCCTCTTTCCACATTCAGTCATGCCTTTTTTCTGGCAGTCACCATTATCAAAGTCGCATTTGAATTTAGAGTTTCTCTCAAACTTCCTACTGTGCATACCAAACAATCTAGGTTGATTGAGAGTACGTTCCCCCACTCTAGCTCCTAAAAAAAATAATAAAAAATAATCAAACAAATCTCAAACACAGCCTATGCTTTAAATGCAAAAATACCTATGCTGTTCCTGAGCTCCAGCCATCAAATACACAGTCTATTCACACAACGGCCACTTTTGTCCATTGTTCTCACAGCATGTTTTCACACTGTCCCTCTCTGAAGGGTGGCTTTTCAACTTGGTCACACTAACCTGCTTGGGAGGCAGACTGCATTGCAGCAGGCAGCGCACTTGGTACCAGACCTGATGGTAAAATGCCACTCAGATTTATACCTGCAGGGGCTATGGCACCAGTGTTGCACCCCAACATGGGGTTTGAACCACTCATCAGTGTCTGTGCTCCACTGTAGAAGAGGAAAGACAACACATCAAACCCAGGTGGTACAAGTCAATGTAAGTAACTAAGTTTTTGCCCTCTGTCTCATGACAAGTAAACCAACTGTTTGCTGTAAAGGGGATTATGGATAAAGCATCAAGGCAGCTTTAAAAATCGTTATGCTTAGGGCATAACAAATACGTAAAATCCACATTCTCAGCATGTACAGGTTTTTTTCTTGGGTATAATCTATGGAAAATAAAACACAAGTGGTTCTTTTATTCTAGAAATGCTGAGAAGATTAACAATCTTCAAAACAGTTGTACTATCATAACAAAAAGTTAAGGAACAGGTTTGTGTTCTCTTTTTGCACCATAAAAAAAATCGGTTTAATTAATCAACAGTGATCAACTGCTGAACGCCTTGGATGAGTAACTCAAGTGTCCGATACTTGCATTGAAGCACACTATGTGTCTCACGCTGACCATCTTATATTGATCACAATTTCATTTAGCCTAAAAAGCAGTTCGTGTTCTATCACACAATCTATACTTGACAGCAGCATTTATTTTTTTTAAAGCACAAAGTGAGTTTTAAGAATCAAAGAATGTTTAACCTCAGTGTTGGGTTAAATTGTCAAAAACCAGATTTGTTGTTTTCTTGTATTTTACACCTAACCTTTCATTCACAGGCACCTTACTATCAAATCTCTTTCCGTTTTTCATTTAGAGCGTTCTGCATGATATTCCACCTCCTCTCCGATTAACGAAAAAATGATTTCAAACTTAAAGGGCGAAACCTCAGAAATCACTTAAACTGATGTTGAGCCTTATGAAATTAAACTACATGCATCCAAAAAGCTGAAAGCAATAGAAGTCCTTCTTAAGAGACCTTTTCAATATTCTGATAGTAGGTGCCTTATACTGGAGCAATACAAATGGTTTCCAGCACCTCTTCACTTCCTAATTACAAAGTGAATGATCTTTTTGTATTGCAGATCCTGCAAAATATCTATCCTAATGGATGCTGGCTAGTCCCATACCATTCCCACTCTCCCCATCCCACAGCCCCAACAACCGACCCCCCCGGGGCAAATTAAGAGAGCGTCACAACAGAGAAAACTTACCACACAGAGCCCACTACATTGATGAAGTTAAGTCCTGCAGGGTTTGCCATGACCTGGGTGGAGGTTGTTCCTGTAGTAATGGATGTTACCATGGTGGAAAGAGGAATAGTCATTACAGGCAGTGCCTGGCTCAGAGACATTTGCTGCTGAGCAAACGGGGTTAACAAAGCGGGCTGAGGGGTGAAGCCTGAATCTTGGGGAGTAGGGGTGGCAGAAGGGGTAATAGGAGTTGAGCTCTGAGCATCAGGAGGGTGTGGGGTCGATGAAGGGGTGTTGGTTGGAGTAGGAGTAGATGGTTTAGGAGTTCCAGACCCTGCTCATTGAGAAAAATAAAGAGTGCTAGTTTGTTATAAAAGGCCAGTCCTTTTTGTATAATAAGGTTAATGGAATCTTATTTAGCAGTGACAATTTGTTCCATTTTTTAGACTGCAAGCGTTAATTTCTACACGACACGAGTGCTGCAGCACGCGCTCCTTGTTAAGGATGCAGTATAATCACACAGAAAACCCTTTCTCCATGGTTAATTCCTTCAGCCGTACACCGATTTGTATCCTCCATTAAGGCCTTCCATAATTTATCATACACTGAGTCACGACTCCATTCAGAAATACTTAAATCAAAATGAAACAACTTCTTAGTGACCAGTTTAATCTAATTAATGGGGTTTTCCTAAAATGTTAAACATATAGTCTATAGGCACTGCCTGCACAAGAGCATCGTGTTAAAAACATATCATGGAAAACAACAGATTCAACAAAGAACACATACTATTTCGATAACGATGGGGTAAATCTCAATTTCAGATAGCTAAGCTCCCATTTGCCAAATTTTGATCAAATAAAAATATTTTTTTAAAGAACCAGAGGATAATACTGCATCTTTAAAGCTACTGTGTAATTCCTTCTGCTTAAATGTAGCATGTACAGGTATAATTGTTGTGGATGCAGTAAGCACAGTCACCAATGGAAAACAAAACAAAAACTCCCCAAAAGCTTGAGGTGTTTTTGGGGTGGTTTTTTTGGGGTTTTGTTTTGTTTTGTTTTTTTTAGCTTTCATGTCCTGCAGAAAGAAATGAAATAAATGTGGATGTCCAGCTGTTGTGACCAGACCCTTAAAGTAACGACTGTGTGCAGCAGATTTACACAATTCATAGTACTAACAAAAAAACCCACAGTAAATAGGTTAGAAGAAAACTTTGACAAGTTTTCTTTTTTTCTTTGTGCAAAACAAGAAGGCAGAAAACTTACACCTTTTGAGCTATCCAGATTTTAAATTATTTAATGCAAAAAGCATAATACTGTGCAGGATACTGGAATGTGCAGTATACAGTTACTCACTAAAAAATGAAAAACTGCAGCTATGACTTCTCTTTGTACAAATCTGTTCACGAAATCTCTCAAGACGCATACATATTTTTAAAAATGTTTGTGGTCTATAGCTATGATTACAATGATCCTGTCAGTGTTAATGAAAATACTTAAACTAGGATGTCACTTATTATTGAAATTTACATTTTAACACCTGAGAACATGGTGCTATCATCACCAGCATCACCACCACACTTGCAATCAGCAATGATTTATAAAACAGTGTAGGAGTGTTTTAAAAAAATCATCTTATCGTTTATTGTATCACCACCTTGGGACTGATCAGATTATATACATACAGAGAGATACAACTGCACCAGTTCCTATAACATTTAAAAAACCAGATGCTTAAATTATGTAAAGGCAAACTGATCTAACATACTGTTTTTACACTGGAGGAAAAAATCTACACTTTGGAATTTTATCTCATCACATCATCTACCAGCCTTTCAGAAATGGAGATCATACTAATTGCATAAAATGTATTAAAACGTATACACAGAGGGTGCATACATATATACAGAAAAAACGAACACAGTTACAATAAACATAAAATACATACAGTGAACAAGAGACCTGCCTAAAGCTGCACAACTTATACAATTTAGGGTACACTATACACTTAAGTTTCATCATTCCACAGGTTAAGAAGTTTATCTTGGGAATCATTTATGCAAAAGCCTAAGATTTAATGGAGAATTTAGGTCGTGACTCACTTTGTGAAGAGCTCGCAGGAGACATGGCAGCTGGAGAGAGCATGCTAACTTGATTAAGATCCATAGATTGTTTCCGAGAAAGACCAGGAGGCTTAGAGGAAGGAGGAGGAGGAGGAGTTGGGGATTTTAGATGGCCACTTGACTGTTGTGGACTAAAAATATTACCTAAAAAAACCATAATTAAAATACATTATTGTTCTGCGAGTACATGTTAACTCGAATGCTTGTTAGGATACAATTTTGTGAGCAATATAATCAGAAATCAAAAAAAAATATTCTCTCTTCACATATAAGATAGTGATTTTTTTTTAAATTAAATCTTTACTAAAGGAATATCATGTAATTTTACAACAGGCAGAACACATAAGAAGGAAATGCCTGAGTCGATAAATAATTACCTGAAGAGCTACTTCCTGAACTTGAAGGTAATTTGATTGGAGGAGGTCGGTGTTTTACACCTTTCCCCAATACTGAAGACTGAACAGAGCCTGATATACTTTCTGGCTGCTAGGAGGAAAGAGAAATTAACACTACCACAGCAACAATGTGAGCTTCCACATATCTGACAGAAAAGACAATTCAATTAATTTGTATTAGACTTCAAGACTGTTACAAAATTCCCTTAAAACATTTCACATTTTTATTTATTTTAAAAACATAACCTATGACCAACTCTCTTTAGATAAAGTGGTTACCATCAAGCAGCAGCTTGCAAGTGCTGGTAAAATTTAAGCCAAGCAAAAAAAAAACATTAAGGAGTTTCATTTGTCTCCACAATTCTGACATCCTTCTCGGTAATTTTCACAAATGCAAGAGTGACAGGTGCACTTTAAATAAAAGGTCAGTTTGGTCTCGCTTGAAAATTACATCATTTCATTCATTCACCATCTGTACATATCTGCCATTTCCAACCAAGATGGATTTATAGAACAGGATCAGATTTCCTGATTCTGGGAGTAGGAATTTAAATACATTCAGGAAAATCCTGAATGCTCAGAAATCAATACACATTTTCTCATTGACTGCAGTGGGATCAGAACTTCACTACTCTTTTTAGAGCAAAGGTGCTCCCTTCTTGTTTGCTCTTATAGCCTACTTATCAGGTTGTTTGAACGTAAATTAACTTCAGCTAATCATGTCTGTAGTTCTCAGCCACTCACAACAGACCTTAAATCCGTAATTCCAATAGCTGACACTGTCAAAAGACTCAACAGTGAAACACATTTACAGTTATAGTCTGTATCTTTTTAGCTATAAAGCAGGTATCCCATAAATGAAAGTAACGCCTAAACATACAGTCCACAAACCGCTGAAACTAGAAAATGAGGCTGTCAGTATAGTGAATGGAGTATTTCAATGCTGAAGCCAAAATCAGATGTGCATGGGCTAAAAAAATCGGAGCATTCAGGATTATGCAGAAATTAACCTTTTTGGAGAGCTGAGCTTCCACTGATCCTCAGTAATGAGGCACACCTTCTGCATGCTTCTAATTGCTTCCTTATAAAAAAAAACTTTTGAAGAAATTCTGAGGACTGCCTTTCTCGTCTACTATTAAAATCTGCTTTCATCACTCTGAAAATAAAGACTAATGCCCCATTCAAAAGGGGACTAGATCATTAAATACAGTAACCCGAGTAACTTTCATCCAGCCTTCAGTGGGGCTTGGACAGCCAGACAAGATGACTTCCAGAACTCTCCTCTCACCTTAAGTTATTCTACAATTTTAATATATATTATATATACACACACATATACATATATACAGACACACGTGCATGCGTATGTCTGCACATGTATACAGACATACAGAAACGTGCATATTGCTTTCTGCAACTGCGGGCCTCTGCATTCCGTCCTTCTGGCAGACATCAAGAACTACCTCTTTCAGAGCAACGTTTAACTGTCGGTATTTAGGGGAAAGATGTAGCAAAGGAAATAGCCCAAGGGATAAAAAAATTAATTTACCAGTTGGACTGTAAATACAGCTCAACACTGAGTACCGAATCTGACCAAGACAGCTAGAAGAAACAAGTAAAACACACGGCAATGCCAACAAGTATGAGAATTTGGGAATGCAGGAATTTGTTGGATATGTGCACGCAAACATAAGCACTTTAAAGTTTTTGATGTTGTCTTTTTGGTGTGGGTTTGGTTTTTTTTTTTGTTTTAAAGATTTCCTCTTCAAAGTAAAGAGAAAATAATTTTAATAATTTCCAACAGTAAAAGAAAAGAAGTTCAGCTACTACATCTGCTTCTATGCTTACTGACCTGTAAAATAAAACACACAGCTGCATCGTACTATACTGCTCTGTGAAATGTTCATCTTCAGAGGGGAAAATGCTACGGAACAACCTTGGAGCTAATTAAACTATATGGGGGGCAGCGGGGAGACATGGCTAAAAGGCACAACATTTGAACAATGAAAACAAAAGTGCTTTCATTTAACTTTTCCAGTATACTTGCATTGAATGATTATGACAATAAAGCATTTAACCTAAAAATTTCATTCTGAATGAATTTTTAGTTTACCTTTAAATATGGATAGCAAAAATTATTCTAATAATTCAATAATCAAGTGCAAATAGAAGAAATGTATGGCTCAAACTCACTTCCATTTCCTTCCCTGGAGAAAGATGGCTAAGATTGACTGATCCACCTGAATTATGAAACATTTTCACAGGACATTTAGCTTCACTTTGTACTAACTCCTGGTACTGGTTCACCACTCTGAAACAAATGAGGACAAAGAGATTAACAACTTGAACTTCTAAAGTAGATATGTATGTGTAAACACATAATTGTACATGTTACATATTCATGTATTTCATACATAAGTATAGATCTATATAAAACAGAGACGCACATATATAAACCATCTATATCTCTGCCTATCTTTCTACTTTATGTTCCTGGTCTCTTCTTAGATGTATTCCTGTTTAATTTTTCTTTTAACCACTGTCTTCTTCTAATGCAAAATACAGTTTAAGAAACATGTTTGAGAAACACTCTTTTGGAGGAATGTGCAGAACAGTAGACAGAACAGTTCCCTTCCCAAAAGCAACTGCAGTTCTTTGGGATGTCAGTCAACGGGGATGCCATTCCCGTCACAGGGGTCCAGAATGTTTTCTAAAGCTGTGTCCTCTGCTCATGCGGAACAGTCGACCCTCCTTTAACTTGAGGTCTATGTCGGACGAGGACTCCGAAAGCAAGGGATGAACTAAGAGGTCCATACTGAATGTACATCCAAGAACCAGTTATCAACAGTAAAAAGTGATCACTCTTTGAGCGCCAGGACAGCCAGGTCTTATTCTTTGAGACTAATGAGCAGTGATGCATCCAGGAATTTAAAGGATCAATAGCATCAGGCAAACAATTTAAAATCACTGTCCTACCAAATCAAGTGCTACATGCCTACCCATCAGAGAGAACTAAGTTGAGGGAACGCTGTTTCGCAAACATGAGCAGAATATACAAAGTGACCTTGCAGTCTTGAAAAATCAGGCTGAAGATCTATGGTTACTTAAACTCAGGCAGACTGATCCTCAAATGAAAAACTGCTGGAATATTTTGATTACCTTACACCTAAATGAGATGATCTACACTTTATTTTGGTACAGCACCAATTCAACATGCTGTTACATGACTAATGCAGACATAAGCAAGGGCCCCAGGATACATGGCAGAAGAAAGGGTGCAGTGTACTTTTTTTAGCAATTGGACTGCCTTAAAATTACAGTGAAATCAGAGTATTAAAACGCTATGTACTCAAAGGTGGTCCTGCCCTCCTTCCTCCTCTGCTGTTTCTTCTTGTCCTGGTCCCTAAAACCCAACTGGTTATTCTGATAGAATTTGTGCAACAAACACGATCAGGAAATCAATCCCAGTTAAAAACTAGACCCCTCCATTATTGTTGTTTTAGTTTTTAGCCAAGCAATCTCCCAATTCAGCTCACAGCACAAACAGCAAAAGTATCTATCAGCACAAAGGAGGCAGGAGAGAATATAAGGAAAGACTTGATCAAAATTATCTACTGGAACAAAGAACGTTATTACTGATTTTTGACCAAATCAAAGACTCATCTCTCTGCCAGGCACGTAAGACGACGGTGTGGTGGTGTAAGAGCTATGGCACGTACATCACCTCAAGGTCTCCTAGGAAGGCACAAAGCCTTCAGAGAAACACAGCTATCTAACATGATGCACACTGACAAACATTTGAAGAAATACTTACAGTTATCCCAGAATTGCTACTCAATCATTCTACAACTAAAGTGTACTGGAAAACTGTTTTGTTACTTGCTTCTCTAAGAAAGCTGAATCAAGTAATGCACAACACACAAAAATAAGTCGCGCATATCAAAGTCCTAGATTACACTTGAAGTTCAAATGAACAATTTCTATGATTGCTCATTTACCATAGAAAATGTCAAGATGAAATTCCTGCTAAGTGCTCTCAGAATTTTATTACTACCTGTGTAATCAAATAGTGCAAGTTAACTGAAACACACTTAAAATTTAGATAGAGGGACAAGCTGTATTGACATACTTGCTTTCCTCTATTCTTCCTTGCTTGTTAAATATAGAAACTGCAGACTATATCCTAACTTCTTGTTATGATGATTAATTCCTCTTATTTTCCTCATCTGTTCTGCACCTGTATCCATAACATTAGCAGTCATAATGGCTAAAAGGAACAAAATTCATTATCTGACATCAAGCCAAATGATTGAATACTCTATTAATTTACCTTTCAGCATCAGTCTTCGAACCAATAAGGAACCTGAAATGTAAAACGTATAATACATTTTCAGTCATAAATTGGACTAAAAGAACATGCTTTTATAATCACAAAACTCTGAACAAATGTCAGTGCTACTCTTTTTTCAGATCTGCTGAAAATACAAGAGATACCATATCCATTTATCAGACTGGGTGTTATTTAGTTCTTGAAATACAAACTTGGCTTCATAACTATATATACAATATACACACACAGCTTAATATGGTCTCCTTTAAGAGTAAATTACCTACAAAGTAAAAGGCAGAATATGGAAGTTTTGCATTTTATACTTTCAAAAAATGGAGGTAACTGCTACAGAATTGCTACTGTAAAAAGTACAAGAGAAAAGTTACATATAAATGAACATATCAATATGCCAACACTGAAATATAAACCTTAGTATCAAAACCAGCCCTATCTGTAATATTTTAAGAAACACTTAGTTTCCATTGTTTGATTTCACTTACGCAAATTCTGATCCTTCATGATTTTCCAGAACTCCTAACTAATAATTTCTTTTGCCTAATACTTGTGGCTTGCAGACTTAATACTTCAGTGATTTTTTTTGTAAACACTACAGACCTCTGATTCTCTAGCTCAGAAAAAATAATCATTATTTTATTTTACCACAGAACAATGTGTCTTCTGCACCTTTCACTTCACGTGACAGTTTTGTAAGGAGGAAGTATCCAAACCGATGAACTTTAACTGGCAATGTCTTAAAAATAATGGACTAGAGCAGCGATTTCCAAAAAACACCAGGTATCTAACACCTATAAATTCTTTTAGTTCTCAGCCTCATTACACAACTGTAAGCTAGCACTGTAGTAAGTACGTGTGCTGGGTTTGACTGGGGTAGAGTTGATTCTCTCCACAGTAGCTAGTATGGGACTATGGTTTGGATTTGTGCTGAAAACAGTGCTGATAATTCAGAGATTATGGTTT
>JANZLQ010000027.1:803391-827278 GCA_026212715.1 Elanus axillaris | reverse complement strand
TCACTCATATTGGGTCGGCTGCATTTCTTCCTCCGCCTTCTCAGGCCCGAACCTATGTCGGGGATCCTCCCCGCAGTTGGCTATCCATTATATGGAATGGAATGCAGTATTTCAGTTGGAAGGGATCTACAATGATCATCGAGTCCAACTGCCTGACCACTTCAGGGTTGACCAAAAGTTAAAGCAAGTTATTAAGGGCATTGCCCAAATGCCTCTTAAACATGGACAGGCTTGGGGCATCGACCGCCTCTCCAGGAAGCCTGTTCCAGTGTTTGATCAACCTCTCTGTAAATCAATGCTTCCTAATGTCCAATCTTATCCTAATGTCAAGTCAATATGATACACCATATGTAACCAGACATCTCGGATCACTCCACAAAAGACAAGTTTTCACACCACATTGAACCTGGTGCTATATATCAGTACAGCGGTAAGCAGAAGGGCCCATCAAATCGTGCACAAACCAAGAGTGAACATATAGCTGAGCTGCCTACGTAGAATTGTAACTCCTCCCCTTAGGTCACCTAGGAAGCTCTCTCTGAGGCTGAGATTTACATGATGGGAAAGGAATAGGACCCATTTCAACCCTTCACTGCTTCGCGAAAGGAAATAATGCTCCAGGCTTTCCTAGAGACCTTTCCTATCCATAAAATATGCTTTTAAAGGTCAGAAGATGCCAGAGAAAGTCTCTGATGTGCAGATACAATGTCAAAGTGCTGCCAAATATCTATGGGGTAAGATTCCTTGAAAGACACAGAGTCATCAAGTACAGTACTCTGGCTAGTTGATTCCAGCTGATCTACTTTGTGTTTACTAGCAAAAACAGGGTTTGGTTTTTTTTAGAGACAAGTTTTGCCATCCGTTTAAAAGAAAAAAAAAAAGTTTTTTTAAAAGTTGTCCATCCCTTTCAGTTTTCATCTCAGGAGCATTTTCACAGGAGAGGTGTTTTGATGTGAAAAAAATAAAATATTTAATTAGAACTTCTGCTGGCAGGCAAAGCAAAGAGGTCAGCAGCCGATTAAACACTGCATCTCTCTCTGCTCCAGGCACAGCAGCATTTGTCCAAAAGAACTACAGAACCTTGTAACTTAAGACCCCAGCACGCATGCTGTACAGATTTTCTCAGAAACAACTCACAAACCCCAAAGAGCCGTGGAACAGAGGTGAAAAATACCACCATCCACTTACTTACAAATAAGTAGATAATGGCTATGCTTTCCTGTAAGGAAAGCCCAACATGAAGTTATTGCATTAATCCAAAGACTGGGGGCCCACACTTCTCAGGGGAGACATCTTTGACAGCCATAGTGGGCAGGCTTTACTGGTCAAACTCTCCCAGTCATGACAGACAGAAATGAATAAATTATTAACAAGTAAAAAAAATAAATTTTAACAAGCAGTTGAAAAATAGATCTTTTAACTGCCTTTTCCAAAAGCTCCCTTCAGGGCTGTATACCAAAAAAATACTAATGGTGTGCTATTTAGTACCACCTTGGCTTGACTTGTCTGTTGCAAAGGAATGCAGTCAAGGGAGAGAAAAACATTCAGTCTTAGAAAACAAATGTGTAAGATACTGGGTAAAACACTATGGTGTTTTGGCTGGGTTTGTTAGTTTGTTTTTTTTTCACAGCAGCAATTTCAGAGTATAATTATTGAGCAGAAATTGCCATTCATTACTATTACAGCATTTAAAAATTAAAACAACCAACCAACCAAACAAAACCCCAAACCTGTATAAGCATGAGTGCATTTAGGTGTGTGTTGATCAGGAATAAGAGGAATTTGAAAAAGTTTATAATTAATTGTTACATATTAACAAAGCAAACAGGTTATATTTACCATACTACAGATAGTCTTGCAAAGCTGCCTCTAGCCTAAACCTTTACAAGAAGCAACTAGTGAAATTAGAAACATTAGCTGTGTAGAAAATACGAGTTTACTTAAATTAACTGCATTGGGAAAAATGTGAGAGGGAAAATCTGGTTTTGAAGTCTGCAGGCCACAGGGTCACTTCATCAGGGCTGCCCATGGGGTTATAGAGTCCCCCTCCCTCTACCTCAGCCCTCCAAAGCATTAACAGTGATGCTCACAGTCCTGCTCACAGACAGACGCGTGCGTCTGTCCATCCTCAGAGCACCTCTTCGGAGTAGGAAAGTGCTACTGTCTCTCCCTACCCCAAAGGGGGTCCTTTGCTTTACCCCTTGCCCAAAGATGTGTAGCACAGGGGTTTTGGACCCAGACCTGGGGTTAGGTTTTATCCCTGTGGCCCCTCCGGCATGCGCTGCTGGTACGCAACCCAGTTACTGACGTTGTGTTTAGATACTCCCAGCTCAGGGTGAAAGACCCTGTCTGAAGCCTGACAAAAACCGTAGTAACATTTTCCAATTGCTTTCTGTGGTTCTTGGATTAGATGCTATGAGAACAGGTGAGATTTCATAAAGAAAAATTTTGTAGTCTGCCAAAAGCCCTTCTCTTCCCTCTAAAAAAAATCCGGAAAGAAACCATTTCAGTGATTTCCAAGACTCAGCTGACACCTCAGAGCTTGTGTTTTCTAATACTTTTCATGTGCCACATTTCCAAAGCCTGTGAGTAATTGTGAACCACAGCAAAAAGAAGCCTTTTCCCCTCATTTTGCTGCAGAAAGTCTGCACACAGCAAGCCATCCTTCTGCAGACAGTCCTCACCCTACATCGGCCCTGCCACAGCACGCCCTGCTCCCCAGTCCCAGTTGGGAAGGGCAAAGGACTGCTTTCCTGGATAAACAGCGGTCCAGTCCCTAAACAGGTGTGTAAATAATGTGTAGGTTTAATAAATGCTGATTAAGGGCTGACAGCTGAGGTGGCTTGCAGCTTCTCTGCTCACTGCCTGGAGGAGGTGGCCCGGGATTTCGTAGCACATTCTGTCTCATAGAGAAAATTCACTCTTGGGACTGGTAGAGGTTTATGGAAGGGGGAAAGCATAATTAAATATTCCTCTGAGAGAAGCTGCATTTTCCCTGTACATATGTAAAGAGAGTGCTGCAATGAAAATTGCTGAAGACAGTGTGTGACTTCTAGTAACTGCCTGTCTCCTAGGAAAGCAAATCATTTTGTGTGCTATTAAAAACGATCGGCACACACTGAAGCCCTCCTCATGAAAGAGCACAGCACCTCTTCAAAGAACAGTGAGCAAAAGAAAAAAGTGATAAGTTATCAACAGCACATTAACTTAACACATGGCCTTTAAAGATTCATATGCAAGCAATGAACTTGTTTTATATTTGTCCCTGGCACCACTCACTATCATTCTAGGCCAATAGCTGTAGATAGACATCAGGTTTGCAAATATCTTTAGCATTTTTATTTTACTTTTATTGCTTCTCTGCTTTCTACCCTGCTTCTCCCTTTAAGAATTCTCTATGCTTCTGGAAACTGAGAACTTTCTCCATGAATTCTTGCTTTAATTCTGAACCAGATATAATTTCAGAAGCTACAGACTCTGCTTTTCAGGTTAGACTTTGTGGAGAACGTAGAGCTCCTGGATATCTGAAATAACTGGAAGCTTGCCTAAAACAGGTTTTGGATATTTTCTTTTGGAAAACTGGCCATTGGTAGAATTTATGTATTGTAACTTCCCTGGGTCCAGAAGAGATAAACTAGGGAAAAAATTACCCAGAAAGAATTTTATGTGTAAATGAGAGTACGCTAAGGTGGAAATAGCTGTCATAGTGATATGGGGTGAATAGGGCAATACAGGCTCTTTCCATCACATGAATACACACAACGCATATGGCTATGTGAAAAAATAGGGAAGTAGGTCCTTTATAGTAAAGCTAAAACTTTAGAGAAGTACACAGAACATAGTAAAGGAGATAAATTACTTGCTGTAAATGTCCCTTAAATTTATATGAAACTAATATTTTCTTCTCTGTTGAGAGAATAAACATAAATCCTTCAAACAGAAGCACATACTGGTAGACTGTTAGAAAAAGCAGATCACACAGCATATATACAGCCTTTACTCACATGATGAAAGCAAACTGGAAAAGGAAATGCATAAATTAAAGCTCCTGTTCATAACGATGCCTGTGCCTAAAATGTGGGACAGGACATCAAACCTTCTTCTTCTGACTTTCTTTCACCTCAAGAAAAGATGCCTAAACTCTTACACAGGGACTTACATGTATGCCTTCATTTTCAAGGAAGCCAAAATGTGGCTACCCATTTAAAGACTTACTCAAATTTCAGCACCCAAATATGTTCTGTGTTTCCCCTTATTTCATTTACTCACACAATAAAATGTTGTAAAAACATACTTAACATGAGTTAAAAATAGCAAAGTTTTATTTTAACTGAAGAATATAAAGTTTTACTATTACACATTGTCTCTGTGTATTTTCTAAGGCTTTATAGTAGACTATTAATGGTGTTTTAAATGTCTTAAGCAAAGCAGCAGTCCAGATGCCTTAGTAAAAGGTTAACTGCTTTTGGATTCACTGCTATTGTCTGGCTAGGCCCCAAAGGAGTCTATGTAATACCAAAGGAGACAGGCAATGACTTAATAATTATCTTAGAGCTTCAGGTTTTACTGGAAAATGTGGCCTTCGGTTCATATGAACTGGAATCTGGATTGATTCTGACATCTAACAAACAATGACCAATTCTCATGTAAGTAGTTTACTCCCACCTTCCTTCCCCACCTCACCCTCTTCTCTGTTGCCTGAATTAGTCATGCAGTCAGACTGATATCTTACCACCACAAGTAAGCAAAGTTTTTTAGCTGTAAAAAAAGAATAATTGGAGTGATGGGGGGCGATTATGTTTCCTTTTTTTTTTCCTACAGTTTACCTAGGCACATCCATATTTTAAGAATGCAGACATAATCTGGGATCATTTTCAAGGTCATAGAATGCAAAAGAAATCATGCAAGAAAAAAATACATAATAAGGATGACTCACATTAATTTGGAAAGGTCTAGCAAGTCATCAAGCCTCACTAGTCTCCACTGATAAATATTTTGTAGTATACTTCACACTTGTCTGTCACAGTAAAGTCAAAATAGTGTATCTATGAGCCACAATAATTTCTTAGTTACACTTTATTTAACCTGGAATTAGTCAGAATTTGGGAACAATTACTTACTGCAAATGTCCCTTAAGTTTATATGAAACTAATATTTTCTTCTCTGTTGAGAGAATAAACATAAATCCTTCAGACAAAAACACACACTGGTAGACTGTCAGAAAAAGCAGATCACATCATATATACAGCCTTTGCTCACATGATGAAACCAAACCAGAAAAAGAAACGCATAAATTAGAACTCCCGTGCATGTCAGTCCCTGTACCTGGTATACAGCTCCCACTGCAGGATACACATACATGCAGCTGTATTGTCTGTCTCTTTAACAACGCTTTTCCCACAAAAGTAGGTTAGCACCTCCCAATGGGTCTTCTGGGGATGACCAAAACAGGGTGACATTGTCTACAATGGGCCATATCCAAAGCCACATCGTTCCACTCTCTCCACAAGTGGAAGCTGAGCATTTGGAAGATATCCTGCCATTAGGGCATAAGCCCAGCTCAAATTTTGACAGTGAGAGTACTCACATGTGAGTCAGCCTTACAGAGCAGGGACACTCCCAAAACCTGCACTTCTGCTTGTTCTGAAAATAGGCTAACTAAATCTCTTTAGCAATTACACAGTTATATATTGCCTTTTCATAATCGCATGCAGATGTTAACTAGCTTGTTGTGATCTCCTATTATCATAGTGATTGGAAGTGGCAGGCAACATGAAGGGCCTCTCATAGTAGATGACACACTAAAAGGCACTGAGTCAAAACCCCTGCTCTGAAGAGCTAAATTAGCATTGAAATGCTCTGTTTCCTGAATGGAGACATCACAAAACAGGGTTGTTGATGGAACTTCCACCTCAGAAGTCCACCTTGCCTGCAGCAGAGGGAAAAAAAACCGTGCTAAACCGCTTACAAATCACCCTACGAAATGCTCCAGTATAGGCTGTGGTATTTAAGGCAGGTGAAAACTAGTGATGCTTTACTTTAAATCATGACACTGCAATTTTGCCACTTCACCAGTTAATAAATAGCAAGTTCAGCTGTCCTCACATGAGAGGGGAGGCAACCTCATTAGCCATATCACTTTCTTCTTTCCTCATCAATTGAGGCTCAAAGCAGAATAGCCTGATGAGCAATGGGGGGAAGGTGGTTTTTCTGCAGACTCACAATGGTTAGAGACAATATTTTGAACCCAGATTTTTAGAATATCTCAGCTTTATAACAGAGAATCCTCCTAGAACATGCAGTGTACTCATAAATCAGTTGATGGATATCTTAGTTCTGCTCTGGCTAGAATTATAAATAATATGAGGAAGTGATGTACATTGTTTCAAACTACTGAGTATACTTGTATTGGCTTTGGCTGGATAGAGTTGATTTTCTCCACAGTAGCTAGTATGGGACTATGGTTTGGATTTGTGCTGAAAACAGTGCTGATAATTCAGAGATTATGGTTTTTTACTGCTGAGCAAGGCTTACCCAGAGCCAAGGGCTGTTCTGCTCCTCACCCCACCCCACCAGCCAGCAGGCCGGGGGGGCACAAGGAGTTGGGAGGGGACACAGCCGGGACAGCCGACCCCGAACTGACCCAAGGGGTATCCCAGACCATACAATGTCACGCTCAGCATATAGAGCTGGGGGAAGAAGAAGGAAGGGGGGGACGTTTGGAGTGATGGCATTTGTCTTCCCAAGTCACCATTAGGCGTGACGGAGCCCGGCTGGGCTGGAGATGGCTGAACACCTGCCTGCCCATGGGAAGTGGGGAATGAATTCCTTGGTTTGCTTTGCTTGTGCATGTGGCTTTTGCTTTACCTATTAAACAGTCTTTATCCCAGCCCACAAGGTTTCTCACTTTTACCCTTCCAATTCTCTCCCTGATCCTATCAGGGGAGTGGAACGAGAAAGTGGCTTATGCGGTGCTTAGTTGCCAGCTGGGGTTAAACCATGACAGTATGGAAAAAACCCAGTATACAGCTCAGTCTAGGGATAAAACATCCTGAGTATTAAGAAGATTTTATTAAAAAGATAGGAATTATATACTAGACAATAAAAATAACTTTCATTAACAAACCTAAAGTTTGCTCAGAGTCACTGCTTCTTGCCTTAATGAAATTTATTGCATCTACTCTGCTGCACAGGTTCCTCCATGCAAAGAATCTGGTACACACAACAAAACCAGCCAAGAACAGGGAATCTTTGTAGGACCACGGCCAATAGCAGCAGATTCAAAACAATTCAAAATTATGAAGCTTCTTAGGAGTTCATGTTTTTCTTCATTATTTATTTAGCCTAAATTTCTCTGCATAAGGGTAAACATAATATACTCAAGTCTTAGGTTTTCACAGCATCAGGCAAAGTTTGACAACAATCAAAATTATGAGTAATACTGAAAAAGAGTGTTAACCATGTTTCATGGTGTCCTCACAATTTGAGAGGGTTGCATTTTTTTGTTGTTAGGTCCCCCCCATATATCTTTAATGTAAAAGAACATGCCGATTTAACATAAAAGTACATTTAAGATACGGTTGCTTGAACACATTTCAGTTTGGGGTTTTTTGTTTAAAAAAATTTAGGTTCATTAGCTGAATTTTTCACACAAAGCTCTTAAATCCGATTTCTAGCTCTGGAGTTATTTTATGACTGAAAATGATAAGTTATGTTTGTCTTCCTTCATCTATCAGATGACGGTACAGTTTAAAAGAACATGAAACTTACTGTGACTGAGTCAATAGGTTGTCATTTTCCTCATCGCCTTTGAGTGTCTGAATTTTACCATAGTACAAGGGATTGCCAAGAGACTGAAAAATGGTCAGTTTTGTTTTTTGAAGCTGATTACCAACTTCACATTCAAACACATAATCATCTTTTATTTCCTAAAAAGAAGAAAATAACCAAGTAAGTCTTCAACAAGTGAAAATAGAAACAGCTAGTAAAATACGCCAGTTCTATACAATACAGCAAGAAACATTCTATAGAAGGGTAAGACTCTGCAATAAGCAGTGCATTATCTAAAATGAAAGTGATTTGAGCTGAAGTTATCTAAAGGGGCAAGAGGAAAAAAAAAAGTTTATCATCTCTTAAAAATACAAAAATTTTGCAGACCCTAAACAATCACGTTACATATGGAAAGGCAGACTGGGTAAACGTATATAGAAACAGTTTTATATAAGTTATGACAACGCAAAAAAATGTTCCAAGTAAAGTGTTAGAGATGAAGTTCTGTGGGAAAATAATACTTTTGCTAATATGAACTACAAAGACATCATGATAGATGCTGTTAATAAAGATACTATCTTGCCTCCAAAATTACAAAGAGTTAGTGATTTTATTTATAGCTAATTCTATTCAAATGACTACTTCTTACCAAATCATGTAATTTGTTCCAAAAATCTTAAGGTTCAACTTAAACATTGCAGAAAGAGCTTTTTGTAAGAGGTATTTAATATTACTTAATCTCTTTCCAAATTTAACAGTTTGATTTTAACAGAAGCTCTTTTCCATCAATCTGAGTATCTGATTAAAGCAAGTAACCTGTTGAGCGAGACACTGCTTCCTGTAAATTATTATGCTTTTTTTTTTTTACTATACAGCAACAACACTTGGGAGATTAAAGTTGCTTTTCCTTGTATTTTTGAAAAACCTGAGGAAATTACAAGACTGATCACATGCATGCTGCACTGTATGAAATTACAAGTACCTGTAGTAATCTTTCTGTGTCTATCTAAACACACGGAAGATTAAATTGGGGGAGGGAAGAATATTCTTACACTCCTCTGATTTTCTTGAAATATGAGGCATTTTAACTAGAGACAGAGAAGTTTGGCCAAAGGTCTAAACTACTCACATGTGCTGGCCAGACAGTTGGTTGAGAGTCATCAGGCTTGATAGACTTTTCCACTTTGGCATATTTTTCCACCTTTAAGAAAATGGAGGTATCGGAAAAGAAAGAACAATAGTCATATTGGGCCAAAGTTAAAGTCAGTCTAGTACAGCTGCTTGTTTTTTACAGTGGCTGACATGAAGGTCTTCAGAAGTGAGTGCAAGAAACAGACAAGGATAGCCTGACAATTTGTATACCGTCCCCTCTTCGTTACGCATTCAGGAAGAGTAACCTGGAAAACCTCCAGAACTTCACATTTATTCTGTTACTCCATGTTTGCTACGTTAACCTTAACAAAAAGGTGTGAAACATGGCTTAAGACTACAGATTGAAATCACTGCCTGCAGTGTGGAATGGCTAAGAAATTTCACAATACCAGTAACTCCTAAAGACTCTGATTAGGTCAGGTGCAGCACTGCTGAAGTGCAAAGAGAGAGGTTTGTACAAACTTACAGCAGCACCATTTCACGTGTTATGTGCACGCACTCTTGCCAGCCCTATTAAGTCCAAAGCTACAACCTTGTCTAGTCTACCGAGTCCCTTCTGTATGCCAGCAGTACGCGTTTTGGCAGTGCCAGAAACCAAGAACATGACTGTCCCTGAAAGAATTCCCAGCAAGAATTCTCTGTATAAAAAATTATACTACTGAAAATATTATGTCCCATAGTATCATAACATGTCAAAAAAAGAGGAATTTCTATCAAGCTGAGAAGTGACCAATTTTTAAACAATTTCCTTACCTCATTTCTTTTTCTATTTATTATATTATCAGACAACTTCAAATAGATATGCGCTCACTGAACCCACAGATGAACAATACTAACAGTCTGTTTGCACTGTTTATCGCATCCAAACTATCATGTTACAATTGGAATGTATTCCAACGTGGTTTACCTTGTATTTATACCATATAGTACAGAAAAATAATTTTAAATGTTAAAGTCACTCCCATTTTTTAAAGGTCATTCTTTGATACTGGATACCCTTTAGTCATACAATAAAGTCCGGTACAATTGCTAATAACTGCTAATGGTAACAACTAGACTTACATCCACTTCAGAAGGTGCAGTCAAGTAGCAAGGGTTCTGTTTCCACATATCTACGCACTGGAAGATGAAAAAGCAGTATTAATGTTTTAAATAGGTAGTTAGAAGTAAACCCACCTATGTCTCCGAACACTTACATTTCCAGCTTTAGAGATTTTGAGGTCATACTGCTGGGCTCCTTTCCTCTCCTTTCTTTTCTGTAAGTAGTCAAGTAGTCTGAGCTGAGGTGGAGTTGAATAGTGAGCTACTTCCTGCTGTCTGTTCAGAGACGACCTTGAGTACCTTTTGAAGCACCTATGGTAAAATGACAGATAAGCTTGTAAAATCATCAAAATGAAATTCCCCACTGCCTGTGTGCAAACACAAAAATATGCAGGGAAATGCTACTTACACCAAGGCTGAAAACCAGCATCTGAAATGTTAATTTAAAATTGCTATGCTGGATTACCCTGTACAACTCAAACTCTTGATTTCATGTTTTTTAAAAAAATTGTATTCTGTTCATGTGTTTCAGCACCAAGAAGGGGGTTGGTTTTGAAATGCGTAATTGAAGTACATTGTCAAATTGAGTAAGTGAGAAGTTGCCAAGCTTAAAATATTTGTATGTTATCACAGATCAGTTCTGTCAAAAGATCCGTGTACTGCTTAAGTAACTATAAACACAGTAACTACCCTCTATTTTTCACCTCATGCCAAACCCATCGGTACATTAACGCTATTTTGGACATTCACTTAACACCTTTGCCTATTTTTCTAGTGGAATGGGTTTTGACCACCAAGCTCTAATGTTAAGGACAACTTGATCAATTTCACTATTTATAGTTTTTTTTAGACATTACCACTGGTTACACATTAGCATAGTATTTCAAAGCAAATCTAATTTTAAATATTTCAGTAATTCTGACGGACTATTAGTACATTTTCATTCTATGTAGCAAGTGCAACTCTTTTCGTAGAACAAATGTGAACCGTTCCAAGCTTTTGTGGAAAAAAAGTGAACCACCATGCACACAAGTGAAACAATTTGTGTTTTGTATATAGGGCATTCTGCATTACTTTTAAGTCTTCTAAGATTCTAATACACCTACGCTTCTAGTTATCCTGAACAATAAGCATATAAAGAATTCCCTTGATTTACTCGTTCAGGGTTAAACTTGTATATAGCTTTTAAAAAAATCAGGGACCAATATGCAACATACCCATTTACATATTTTACGTTACTGAGCCACCACCTGACTCAGCTTATGTATGAATTATGCAAAAAAAGACAAACTCAAAACTGCAATATAACATATTAAGAGAATTATATACACATTCTTTTGATATACAAAAATAAGTGTATCACAGTATCTACTACTAACTGAAATATATCGAGCACTTAAAAGTAAGATATAATTTCTTGACTGTTCCTCATATTCCTAATATTTAAGTAGACTTTACATATGAGAAGCAAAATTTTCACATAAAGCATTACTTCTGTTTTTCTTTGAAAGACTCAAAATTTCAAAGAAAGTCTCAACATGCTTCACACTGAAAAGTACCGTTTCATGGGGCGAGTGTTCATCTTCTGCTTGTTGTACAGGAGTCTGTTTGTAGTACAGGTCACTGCTATTGAAGGATCAAGACACAAAGGCTCTGCTGTAGCCAGAATAAGTTGGCTCTCAAGTAGGAGTTTGTCCTCCTGTAATATACACAGCTATTAGTAAATGTAAAAGTCTGAAGAGTTTTACACTAATTAATGCATATGTGCATATTATCTTAAAGAAAACTGGAAAAAATGTGGATAGTCAACAAAAGAAAATATTCAACAGTTAAGTATCACTAACCATTATCATGAATTAAAAGAGCATTGGCTGGGTCTTCCAATAGGAAAAGAAATCCTTCTGAAAAGTGGGGGCATGTTCTGCTTTTTTTGTTTGTATTTTCTTTGTTTTAAACACAGTATTAGTGGCAATGAAATCCATCTTCTGTCAGCGATTTATATTGATGGACTGGTAATCAGTGCCATAAAGATGATCTACCTGGGACTTTAGATTACAATTTGAAATGGATTTGAGCATGACTGTGGCTTTGAAATAAACACAACCACATTGAGCAAGCCATGCCATTCAGCACGTAACTAACTATAAATGTATAACCACAGTTACTTAGGATTCTCTTTACTGTAACAGTATCAATAGCAAAATAATGTTAGAGGAGCAATTGTGTCGTTAGACTGCAACTGCTGTTCTGAGGCTGTATGTTGAAGATGAATGAAGTAAGGTAAACTAGTCAGAGCAACTCCAATACTGTCACTCTGCATTACCAAAAATTAAGGTCTGATTTTACAAAACGTTTAGCAAATTCTATTGTTTTCTACGGTATCTTGTGGGAAGATGCTATTAACAAGTTAATTTAGCAGCTCTCTGGAATGTGTACCACACACCACTATGAACATCACTGTCAGTCTGAATTACTAAAACACAGTTTTGTTTATCAGATTTTATTAAACAATAATTTAAATAAATTTTATTTTATTGTGTATTTACCACATCACTGTAAAGTTTTAAAATAACTGCTAACCCACCTGTGTCCATTTGTGGTTGTCACTTGTTATAGAATGCACATCACAAATTAAAGTCTGTAGAAGAAGACATAATGGTAATTAGCTTTCAACTTAAAGAGTAAGATTTCTTAACAACGTATGTTAAGTAGTAGTTCTTATTCAGTCCAGGAACTACTGTAACACTGAGGAATGACTTCAAATACTTCTTACCTGCATTGTAGGACGCAAAAGAATGTGCTTGCTTTGGTATGTTGGAGATTTCATGTTGCCAGACTGCCTATAGTCACGTATTTCTGCTATGACACATCCACAATGAAAAATATTAACCTGGTTGAAACAAAAGAACCAATTTTTAAATAAAAAAAATAGTTAGCAATCTGCCTCAGCCCCTGCCTCCAAAAAGGAGTTTGTTATATAACATATAAAATTAAGTGATACTATGAATAAAACTAAGAATAATTTTGTCAGACCAGTGTTCTTTACTACATACCTAGACATACCTAAATTACAGGCTTCAAATGTAACGTTTTCATATTCCAGCAATGGAGTTTTAAGAAATTCTCATGCCAAGTATTTCATAATGGCAAGGAACAAAGGACATTTTGCAGAGTTGAAGTTGCTTGGTAGCCTTAACCATAGCAATCTCTCTTCTATCATCCCTTTCTCCCCAATATTTTTTTCCCCTATGTATCAATAAAGTATCTATTTGGGGCATTAAATATTACAGTTCCAAATGCACAAGTGGTTTATGTCTTGTGGTTGGAATCACTTATGTGAAGCAATCAAAAAATCAAGGCCTATCTGGGTACAAAACATAAGTTCTTTTTGAAAACAAAACTTTCAAACCTGAGATTTTTCTAAAAGATCAACCAAAATAGGTGGTAGTTCCTCTGCATCCAAATATTCAAGCAGCTCTCCTTCCTCATAAGGCAGCCGAATGGTCTCAGAATCTGAATTTAAACAAAACATATTGCTTTTCTTTTGCCTTTAAAGTTCAAATTTTAACCATGTGAAATCTAAAAACAAGCTTGCCACAGGAAAAAGCAGGGCTGGAGGAAACCTACACAGACAGGCAAATTTTTTGCACAGTATTAATTTTTATATCTATTTCTGTTCCCAGAGCTTGATTTTGCTCTTATTGTGCTAAAAGGCAACATGCCTTAATAGCTCAATGGGACAAAATTTTTGCTCCCAGCTAATATACTGTATGCAGCTATTGCAGGTAACAGGACCAGCGGCACGAAGGTGCAACCGAAGTGGAAGACAAGCACCTTTAGTCAGAGCCAGGTTTAGGAAGCAGTGAAAGGAACAATCTGGGAGGAGGAACCTCCCAAGAGGAAGCAATAGAAACACAGAAAAGCAACTCGGGACACTAAGGGGAAATAAGGGAATGGAAGGCTATAGAAAAGACTCCCATTTACTGATTTATGCTGCATTGTTAGAGACCATTTCAGAGCACCTCACAACTTTCTGTCATTATTTAGTTCAAGTTTTTTTGTTTTTCTTTTTTTCCACAAGGGATTATATTAGAAGTGAAACAGTTAAATGTAAGCAACAACACATTGTAACTATTTATAGAGCATTCTGAGTATTTTTAAAAATTAAAGAGCAAAAGTATTACCTGAACCATTTTTTCCCCTGAGCATAAGTGAATAACCCTCATTTCCCGGATAGAGGTTCACTACCAGACATGACAACGTCTCCTGCATAACCAGCTTCTCAAGTAAATTCACATTTCGCCTCAGCTTCTGCTTTAAAAGTAAACATTGCTTATGAACATAATACTATCAAGTACGTAATTAGTAGAAATAAAAACAATTGCTAGAACATGAGTACTATTTAGATTAATGTTGAAGTATGTATCTAAACAAGCCCAGTTAAATTCAATTGGGCCGTATTCAGCAGCATATATACATTATGTACTATTATACATACTTACACACAGAGATTTAAAAAAGCTCATTTAAATTAAAAAACCCCTTGAATTATAAGTCCACAGACAATACAGTTAACAAGAACGACCCTATGCCACAATGCTGTAAATCTACAGTGCATTATTATTTCTGTCATTTCTATGAGCTTCATTTATACACCGCACATTGTTTGACAACAACAGCAAAATATTTAGTACTTTCAAATATTCCTAACAGAAGCAGATATTTATTTCCAGGATTAAAATATTGAATTACAGCATTTGGAAGCTTTCTTAATTGCATTGCCTTGTCTGTATTTGCTGAAATCTGATCCAGCAGCGGCAGAGACTCTTCCCTTGTTTAACTGTAAGAACGATCCTTTCCACATATAACAGATTTTTAAAATTAACAAGTTTCAAAGACCCCATAAGCATCCTACAAATCTAAACGTTTTTCAGGCAATGAGTTCTAAACCTCAGGTAATGCCACACCTTCTGGGGGGAGGCTAGATTTCACAGCGGGTACCAGGGCCGGGTGGAGCCACTGACTGGAGCTCACCCTACTGCTCTGCTAAACCCGCCCAAGGACGCATTTCACACACACACCAGCTGTAGCCGCCTGTATCTTTTTCAACAAATCTAGCTTTCCAGAGGTGCTGAGAAGATAGAAAGCTGAAGTATTACTTATAGGGGAACGAACTACGAGAAAAAGGCCGAAAACAAAACGCCAAATCCCACAGCAACGTAATCCAGCAGATCATTTTAACAGGTACGCAGAGAAAAAGGTGGAAAATCCCCTCCACCTCCTGCTACGCAGCTGCACAACCACTGCCCAAGTCAACCCTTCCCCACGCACCATGGATGACGACGACTACATCTTACCGACTTCTACAGTTTAGACATTGTGGAAGCCAACAAAGAAAAGGAGAAAGCAGCACATAAATCCTGGGGAGTTAACGGGGAAAGAACTGGCGGAGCAGGGGAGATCAGGCGAAAACACGTCATGGCAACAGCAGAGGTAGAGATTGCTCAGGAAAGCCCATTCCTCGCACAGGACTCTGGAGATACAGCCTGTATTCAAAACCTTCTTCGATTAAAACCCCTACGAACCTCCCCCAACACCCCTCCTGCAACAGGAGACGGCACATGCACCGCTTCCCTTTGCGGACACGTCCCCGGAGCAGGGGAGGCAGCGGTGGGGCCTTACTACTCCGACATCTTTCCTCCTCAGAGCTGAGATGCTGTCCTCTTTTGACAGAAAAGTTTGTGTATCCAACCCCCCCCCACCAGCGCTGGGTAGATTAATACTTTTATATTTAGTTACGCAATGGCATTAGGACAGAAAGGAATACGAGATGTCTGTAAGAGTGGACTTAAAAAAGGATCATCAGGTTATCTTAAGAGAGGTTAAGAAGAAATTAATTATTTATAATAAAGTTATATTTAAAAATAAAAAAGGCAATTGAAAATTCCATTCCCCTATCACCGGGACAGAATCAATACCGCTTCTAGAAGTTGTTACTAATAATACTGTTAACATTTCTAATTCAACTTTACTATTCTCATGAGCTGAAGAAAAGGGATCATGCAGTTAAGGGCATTATTCGATCCAAAATACAGGCTCTGAATAATTTATACTAGCTAGTAACCACTCAGAGAATTTCTAAATAAACAATTCATCTTTTTCCCCCCTATAAATTTGTCCGTGCATTCAAGAAATAGCCATGAGATTTATTTCATGGAAGGCCTCTGCTCCTTAAACACTTCATAAGCAAAATACATAATGGTAATTCAACTGCAAGTGTAGTTAAATTGAGTTAATTACAGCACTCTCTAATTTAAATTTACTTGGTGAATGACATTAGTTTCATTTTTTAATTTTTAGGTTTTGCTCAATAATAGCCAGTTACAGCTTGGGGTTGTTTGGTTTTTTTGCTTGTTCCAGTGTTTGGGGGTTAGGATGTCGAGGGGGAAGACAGGTAAAGGGAAGTGGAGAGGACAATCACACAGGCCTAAGAACATTTTTGACACTGCATTCATATGACCTGAACTTCTTAAGACATATTCTAGAGTACACTGTAAAAGATAAAGCCTCTTCAAGACACTGGAGTAAATTAGCATTTTAAGTACAAACATTTCACTAAGCAGGTAAAGTTACATTTCACTAAGCATGAAGAGTTTTTATGACTACAAAAATCAGCTTTCTCCTTTGAGCTGGCTATCAGAGGTACTAGCTGATATTAAAAACTGAAGCCTAAAGATGTCTGTGTCAGAGCTGAACCGAAATCAGGTCCTGAGAGAAGACTGCAACTCCTAACTAAGTATACTTCTACTAGGATGGAACTTGCCGCACCAATCTTTAGGCTGCCATTCTAACAGAGACTACCATGAATGGAGCTCAAAGACAAGGGCCATGCAGCCTCTGTAGTGGAGACAAGAAAACATTTCAGTCTCAGAAGCAACCCCTAAGGTAAGTTTTTGAGATAAAACTTCAGGGAATACTGTGGTCTGAACAAAGTCTGCTTGTTTCACCCCAATGAGGTTGGTTAGCTTTGCTTTAAAGTGCTTTCTTACAGTCAGTTGTTTCCTCAGCTTACACATGCAAGTTAGTTACGTTTTCTCCAAGAACTGAAAGATGCACGCAGTACGACATTTTATACAATTTCCCAAATACATCCAACCCTGCATATCATGCATCACCATTAAAGATTTATCAAGGGCCAAAAAAACCCAACCAAAACAAACAAAAAAACCCCCAATGTTATCTGGCACTATTTAGTTTATTCACGTATCATAATTACTCATTCCCCACAACTACCCGTGTACCTCTTATCTGCTACTTCGTTGTAAAAGTGCTTCTACGTGCTTCATTATTTTGGCGCTAGTCCAACATGGAACTCAAGTGACTTTTGGTAACAGTGTTCTGAAACTTTCATTACTCCGAGATGCTTTCATGCTTGTACAATGATGCTACTGTGTGCAGTTGTCAGAAGGCACCAACTCAGAACAGGCAACTGGTAAGTGGTTTTTAATTTTTTTTTTATTTTTTTTTTTGTAGCGGAGCTCCTCAAATCTACCTGCCTAGCGTAGAACTTCCAGCCTGCAGACCAGGTCTGTTTCCACATTCACGTTTAACACTGCTTCCAAAATTACTGTTTTGATTTTTATTTCCTTCAACTTTTTGGTACAGGGATGCTGCACCCTAGAGTCCAAATGAAACAAATTGCTCTAGAACATCACCTCAGCATACTTGGTTCTCTCTCTAGTGTGCATATGCACAAATAGAAGAGACACTGAGAAGTAATGAAGCTGGGCGGATTGGACTAATAGAGGACAAGTAATTAATTAGTACTTCATGAATTACTGTGGAAAATCTGGTACTCCCTATGAACACCAAAACCAAGGATATGAGTGGCCAAGTAAATGCAGGGTAGAAAACCAGAACATGGGAAAGATGCAGTCTTACAAGAGCTAAGATAAAGGGAGAAAGTTAAGACTGAAAAATAATATTCATTGTTGATTTAAAAGTTGCTTCTGAGTGGACAACATAATTACAACTTGTACCATCAAAACGGTGCAATACTGGAATAGAAACTTTGACAGTTCTGTACACCAAAACCTTTAAAAGCTTCCTTCAAGTCATTAGCCAAATTCTAGTCAGAATACCATTTCCTTCTTCAGTTTTATTGTGCAAATTAAAAGACAAATAAACAGTCTTATGCTCATGGATGACGTTTCACAATAGCATTATCTTCTAACCTTTGCACCTCGATCTTTGAGCTTCTAATTTTCAATAATTATAATCCATAAGACCAAGAGAGCTATTAACTATCCACATCTTAGCTCAGTGAATAAGGGCTCTAAATACATATTTTTCTATCATAATAAGCTTCTAATCCTTCAATAAAGAACAACTTAAATTTTTACTCAAATCTAGAGCAGCAATAATCCACTTCATCCACTGTGTTAACTCCCTTCACTAATTTTGTCATAGCTGGGTAAGTTTGCTGAGCACCTTCCAGTTTAGCAACACCTACTGCATTAAAATCCTACTTTTTTCCAGATTCCAGTTTAGCAAGCCCAAGCTTTTCCCTGCTCAAATATTTTGTTACCTGTTCACTACTGATGTTTTAATCTTTTCAAGCCTGTAATTTGCTTAACACCTTACTGACATTTGTGACTTGAATCAGCATCATATGTTAATTAAATCCAGCTACATCAGAATCACCCAAAAGAACTGCAGGTGCTCAGTAACTAATATCTCATTCCCATTTGTCTTCTCATTGTTTTTCTTCCCTGGGAAGCAGGAATACAGCAGATTCCACAGCTTGTTCTTCTCATTCCATTTCATACTCAGTTTAGCAAAGCAGCTTGACCCTTTTACACCTTAGATTTATTCTTGCTAAGCCTGCTTGAGCTTCTTTGGTAACACTATGAAAAAATTTCACAAAACATCTTAGCAGTTCATCAGTTACCGAGAAATAAATCTGAATTTACAACAAAGCACAGATTCCAAAAAATTCTCTGCATTTTTTCCTCATGGCCAAGTCAGAATGAACAGGTCACTCAAGGCAGTCTAGGCCTTACTATTCATATCCTATCACTCAGTTATTTTAGTTGTACTGTTAATAAACTTGTTACATATGCATCTCCATTTTAGATAATTCTGTTGAAATTCTCTCTTTCATATATAGAAAAGCATCTCACGAGCACAATCTTTACAAACCTCTGCCAGAATTCTACTTTTATTACCTTTAAAAACAGATGTAGGGCTACCAGGTAGTCACTGGCCCTCCCATCACCTTGTTTTTATTTCGAACTGAACTAAGTTGATGCTATTAAATTACACAGTTTAGTCCACAAAAGTCATAATAATCATTTCTCCTGCAGTCTTAGCCTTACATAACTACTACAGTAACCAGAGTTTATTCTTTAATTAACAAAGGAATTAAGTGACATTAAAAAAGTATTTTCTGAACCTGCCTGTTTAGATAGCAATGAAAAGCTTCTCAGCAATTTCCACTTACCTTTATCTCAGGCTCTTTTTCACATTCTTCTATATATAAATCATAGAGTTTTTGAAATACAGATTTTCTGAAATGAAAAAAAGCTTAAAATGTAACCAAAATTAAATTAAAGAAATGCTATTTAAAAACTAAATACTGAAACTTACTACCTTCCACTGGATAAATATTTTCTTTTGGGAGGTCTCTGACGGGCACTTTCAATGATATACTAGAAGAGAAGTAAGCAAAAAAAGTAATGTATATGACAATGAAATTTAGTTCTAGCTACCGTGCAACTTCAGATCATTACCACTGTTCTATGTATACAGAAAGTAATTAACAGTTAGGGTACATGACTGTTTCAAGAGCATATTAAACATGGTCTGGTGTACGTTAGTCATCAACGAGGACACAGCTCAATTTAGCTGCAAAACACAGCACTGCAAGACAATGGCGTAAGTTGCATGCAAAGTCTTGATTTTACACTCACGGTTTTTAATTACAGTAGTAAATAACACTACTGTAGTAGTAACACTACTGTATTTAGTTAACACTACTGAAATTAACATGGTAAGATACAATCAAATTCATGCATACTGCCTCAACAACATTTACAAAACAAGTACTTTGACAAAACCAACCCCAGGAAGTTTAACTTTCCCCTTGTCTCTTGCATTTACACTGGTTTTCTCTACAGAGCTGTGTATTACAGATACAATTCATGTATATTATATATTTGAATTAAAAAGGAAGAAAGGTATCACCCTACATTAAATGTAGCTTCTATTCTAACAAAGTTTTTCCAAATCTCTATTGTTTGGTCAAAGTATTTTGATTAACAGCTTAGTTCAGAATTTCAATGTAAAGAGGTTCTCCCACAGAAACATATATTTCCCATAAGAGGGTTCAAGTTAACCATTATATCAGATGTCAACATGAATGAACATGAAGGCCTCTTCATTCTAACTGGGCTACCCTTAAAAATACAAACAGGATTTTGTCATATTTCCACCAGCTGTCTCTGTACAGCTCTGCTTATTTCACAGCATACAGATTTGCGGGTTTAAAAGGGGAAAATTGAAATCCTGCATAGCCTATCATCATTGCACCTGGTGATGTTCTCAGTACAACGGGTAAGAGACAAATACGTGACATACCAATTTTGGTGAGAAATTTGCAAAACCAGTGCTACATGTATAGGTGATTATTTATACAAACACACATATATTTACATAACATGCTCTTTGGAAGAAATATAAAAATACAAGTTAAAAAATAACTGTGAGACCAATATATACAAACAAGTAACTCATCTGCTCCTTACCTCTGCACGATCCAATGCCAGTTCTAAAGCTTGTTGCTGCAAGAATTACAAAGGGGTTTTTAGAAGTTACATTAACTGTTTAAACACCTTCATGCATAAAAACCACCACAAAACCCCTATTACTACTGATATGAGTTTATAGTTAGAACATTCTTTGGCACATACTACACTTAGCAGCTGAAACCTGATGTAACTGCATGAACAGTAATTAATCCCACTACCAAGTGCCTACAGTTGCAAGGTTTTGGCTAAATTACGAAGTCTTAGAACAATAAAAGGCAATTAGAAGTAGGCACAGAAATTACTCCTAACAAAAGCAGTAACAAATATTAACCAAAACAATTAGAGATGACAAGCAGAAAATCTGGTTTCCTTTCTTAAGTTGGCTACTAATTCAACTGAAAGACTAGGCCAAAGTACCCCTGAACAGTTGTCCAGGAAGAAAACCTTTGATTTTCAGACACTGGTGCCCAAGAATTAGTACAGTTATTTTTCTACAAAATGGAAACAAAGATCTCGTGCTCAGAACGTTACTTCTGCGCAGAACACAATTTGAGAAGATTTTCTTACAACATACTGTTAGGTGCCTGAGAAACAAATACAGCCTCCGCTCCAGATTTCCTCCAAGGCAGGCTAAGAAGTATGTCCAACCCTAAGACAACACAGCAAAATCTGCAAAAGCTTCTCTATATCCCATAGTATAATCAATAGCATTTACTTTAATGGATTTAGCTCCTTTGCAATGTCTTTCACTTCAGTATACCTGTGGTTCATATACATGTATTTCATGAAGAGCAAATAGCTTCATCAGTAAGAATAATGAGTTCTTGGCCTAAAATTTGACAAGTATTTGACAACCAGAATAAACAGGCACCAGTGTCAAAAAATAAGAGAAAGTCTCCCTTGGCCCCTAACTTTCCTTCTCTGGCACTTACTTTAGCACTGACACCTACTTTGTGCAGGGATAACGTGCAGCTGCTAAATGAACCAGATAACGAAACTGATTTGGGGCAGGGAGGACAGAGAACACAATATTAAAAACTGAAGTCCTGTAGGAGAACACCTAGGGCTTGATTCAACTCCAGGTAAGTCGAGAGACCTGCATTCACTTCAGTGGCAGGTGGATAAAGTCCTTAAGAATGTATTGGTGACAAGCTTTAGTAACAGTAAAAAGACCTGTTACTTAAACAACTTGGATATAATCCCCACCGCCAGAACCTTTTAAACAGGCCACACCATTAAAAAAAAAAATACAGAAGTGTTTTGGAGAATCCTCCACTCTTCAGTAAAGCTTAGAAACATTTGTAATAGGTACTTCTTCCCACATACATATTTGTGTTGTTTCCTCAGTTTAACCCATCCCTATCAGCTGTTCATGAATGCAAATACCTTTACTCAGACCTCAAGGAACAGAGGGCACATAAGCCATGTCCAGTACATGGCAGTACAAGTTATTTCATACATTAGAATAGAATTCAGGGGAGAAAAACATACTACAGTAAAAACAAAGAAGTACACAGGAAAAAAGCCTCAGGCCTTTTACCATTCACCTACAGTGTCTCTAATACAAAATTCCTTACCTGTTCTTGAAAAAAAAAAAAGGCACTTAATGATTAACAATGTGCTATTATTACTCATTAGAACCTGCCACTAGAGAACACTTAAATTTTCAGGTGTCTAGGTGTTTATATGAAAATGTCAAATACTCATGCTTTCTATACAAGTCAAGTGGATAACTACATGATTTCAGACATTCAATTCACTGACTATTTGACATTTGGTAAAAATCCATGGCAATAGTATCACCTGTGAATAGAAGAATACTTCATGGAAACAGGATTTATATGTACTCAACTGTCCAACACCAGTACTGACTGAAAACACAGCACTAGCTTTATATGATATTCCTACAATGCACTGGACAGTTTCTAAGTGTTTAGAAGTACTCACCAGCTATGAAGGAAGACATCTCTGAAAAGAAATATCAGAACTCAGGAGTGACAGGCAAGTTTGGTTTTTTTTAGGAAATGCAAAACATTAATGGCATTCTCATCAGCCAAAGAACCAGCAGACTAGAGCAAAAGGATCAGAAAATGTTATCTGAATAATAAGTTACCATTGTAGTTGAAGCCAGTGACCAAATGGCAAAAGTAGTACTTAGGGAGATTCGCACAGCGGGCAAAGAATCATATTTTATGGTCACACTTGTGGTGCTGAAAAAATCAAGGAGAAAAAATATTACTAAGAAACTAAATAAGCATTTTATTTAAATATGACATTTTTAGTGGTTAATTGTACTTAAATCTCATTTGCATAGTATCCTTTCCTCCAAAAGTAGAAACAAAAAAGTTCCATTCAGTGTAAGCGCATAGGTTCCTATTCTAATGACTACTACTACTGTGCACAATCATTTTACATTAGTTATACTGAAGTAACAATAAGCATATAATTGAAATAATATAGCCAAGTACTCTTCCCTATTGCAGCAGTCTACCCAGACACCCCAAATATCACATCCACAGATGCACAGACTAGAACATTTAATTGCAAGCAGCCAGAATATTTAGCATAACATAAGAGGCTTTTTGTTTTGCTTTTATGAAGATACTGTTCCACAGACAACTCCACTAGCCGTGCCTTCTAGTACTATTTTAAGATAATCGTTTAATACTGACTCACAGTAGGCTGTCAAGCATGAGCTGACTAAAGTCTGCACAGCACTAGCACCTCCCTTAGATGTCATTGCCCTCAGATACTATGTCCCTATGCATTTCATTTTTGGATTCAGCTAGATAGCTGTAAGAAAAAAACACTGGCTCAAAAAATGCAATCTTTAAATCCTGTTCTTCCCATCATTCCCACCAAAGAGATATGAAACTTTAAGTCAACTTCCCTTTCACAACGGAACATTACTGTGCCTCCCTACACTTGAAGCGTTAAGAAATTCCACGTCGCATAATTTTAAGTTGTAGAAATATTTCTGCTGCAGATACATTCCCCATCAGCCTTGGTTTTGGCAAACACCTTCCCAGATTTCAGAGGACATGTGCCTGATCCCTCACACCTCCCTAAGCCTTACTCAGCTGCTTCAGCGGGGAACCAATTTCAACAGAAAAATT
>JANZLQ010000027.1:785638-801096 GCA_026212715.1 Elanus axillaris | reverse complement strand
ATCACACTCTTCCCCTGCTCCAGCGTGGGGTCCCTCCCACGGGAGACAGTCCTCCACGAACTTCTCCAGCGTGGGTCGTTCCCACGGGCTGCAGTTCTTCACAAACTGCTCCAGCGTGGGCCCCTTCACTGACCTTGGTGTCTGCAGAGTTGTTTCTCTTGCATGGTCTCACTCTCTCTCCGGCTGCTGTTTCTCTCTGTCCCGTAACTTTTTTTCCTTCTTAAAAATGTTATCACAGAGGCGTTACTGCTATTGCTGATGGGCTCGGCCTTGGCCGGCGGCGGGTCCATCTTAGAGCAGTTTCTCACAGAAGCCACCACTGTAACCTTCCCCCCCACTACCGAAACCTTGCCACACAAACCCAATACACTGGACTCATCCAGGCACCTAACAGATGCATGGTACAGCAGTTGTGCAACTGCATTTGATCAACTTTGAAGCTAGCCCACCTTTGAGCAGGCAGTTGGACTGCCTTTCAACTTGAATTTTTGTACAATGGTTCTGTGTTGTATGCCATCTGCTTTACATTACCCAGTAACTGTAAAAGTTATCAGAACATAATTGTCATTATGGAAGCCATTTTTGGTCAATTTTCTGTGAAGTGAAGAACACTGGGAATGTGAGAGTGCTACATTGTTAGCTACATAGTTAGGCTTTGTTTTGAAAGGATTAATTATATTTTTTTGATTTCTGCTTAAGTCCCTAACTTTCTGTATTTAAATATGATTAGGCGGAGTTGAACATGGCAAAATACAGGCATAAATTGAATCTCATTTCATCTCAACTTAATCTGATGCCTAGAGCAACATTGTGGGGTGTTGGCTCATCACCAGAGTGGCAATCTGCAGATAGTTCTTATGTTTCTGAAGTCTTGTTACATTTCACTTGGGACAGGCAGGCAACCCCTTTCTGTCCAACAACATCATCATCTCCTTTGAGAGACCTACACACTAACATGTTCCAACCCTTAGCTGGCTGCACATTCTGTCACTGCTCAGTGCCCACCTGAGCAGGCCTTCGGTTGGCTCGTGTGGTGCTGTCTTTGAGAGCAGCTTTGTGCCCGTGTGCCAAATGACATTAAGTCCCAGAGGGATTCATCACAGAGAAATGGTGACTCGAGTAGCTGCAGGAGAGCTACACATTTCATAAGACCTCCTATTCAAAGACTTAGTTGATGCAGCCAACTGGGGAGATGGACAATGGTCAGAGTAGATGAGCTCCCTGATGATTTGGAGGCAGGCAGTCAGAGTTAGCTAGGGCCAGAAGACGCTATGCGGTCCAGGTTATACTTTATATAGAAAGGCCACTCTGGCTGTCTTTCCTCCCCTGTGCTTATATAGAAACTGCTTTGTGAATGCCAAAGCATGCTTTTAATAATTAATATTGTTGCAGGATTCTGGCATGATGCTAGGTCAATCTGTTGCTTGTGTTTGGGGCTAGGATAGCTGTCATTCTCTTTGCAAAATCCAGGGAACCTGTGGTTGGAGGAATCTGGCACTGAGGACACTTCGAGGAGAACTTAGGGCAATACAGATACAGCCAAAAATTTAAGTATGAGTCTATGATGCCAAACTTGTGTAATGGACTGTAGCATGCTAGCATATAAAGGGAGGATTGCCTTTAAACTATCTCTTAAATTTTGAGTATTTCAGGGGAGAGAATTTGTCCAGTACCAGTTGGTACAACATGACAGATCATAGCAGTCAACTTGGCTTTACTAAGCAGTGAGGTTTCCATGGCAAACCATACTGGAAAAATAAAATGGGGTCCTCTAAGGCAATGATGTCTGAATGCAAGAATCTCAACATAACAAAATTTAGAACAGCCTCAGAAATCCCTAGAAATTTTTGCAAATTGGTCTTCATTTGGCAAAAACTATATATATATGTACTTCTATTACGAACAAAGTTAATGTGGATATTGAGATAATTAATCTATAGTAATAATAGTAAAAGGATGTTTTCTTCTTCAAAGATGAAAAAATGCATCTTTTATTGAGCTGCCTCAGTAAATAAGCAAAGAAATGTACCATTTCTACGTAAGTAATTTTTGGATGAACTGCTTTAGCTGAGTTTTCCAGACTTCGTAAGATTTGTTGGTCTTCTCTTGCAGTACTCAGAGTCTGGAAAAGAAATCTGCATATTTGCATTTTCAACATATACAGATGATGTGGAAGCGCAGCGCTTTTGTGACTCTTTGGAATTGGTATGTTTGTTTTATTTTTTTTATTATATTTTATTCCAGTAATTATGACCTTGTTGTGTTCTGTCTGTCTAGTTTGGTCTGATTCCCTTTTGCTTATTTTGTGGTAAATCAGAACAGCATTATTTACATTAATGTAGGTATATAATGTGACTAAGAGAAGCAACTGTATGAGTGCTTTCATGAGCACTTCTGAGCTGGAGACTGTAGGATATATGGGGAGGAGCACAGCAGAATAACTACAGCTCTCCTGTTAAGACTGTCCATACGTCATTTACCCTGTGTTAGGAATTTGAAAGAGACAGCCCTCACTCCCATCACTTTGTGTCTTTTTTTGGCCTTCTGGATGAAGACAGGTACATTTAATGTTGTGTCTTGCGTATTTTCTGCAGTCTTCGTATGGAAGCCTTCCATATTTCATTGGAAAATCAATACAGCAATCTTTTCACAGTTCTGGTTTTAATTTTCACTGTGGGACAAAAATAACAGGAAACCTAAGACCCTTAAACTTTGAAGTCTGGAGTGTATCATGGAAGTGTTAAGTTTTCACTGAATGTTAAAGGGGTTCATAAGTCTTTGCAGCAATCAGATATTCTTAGATTATAAAAAAATTTGTGATGTACTTATCCCTAACCTGACTTATTTGTTTTCCTGAATCCAATAATATATATCTCTTGGGCAAAATGTAAGTTAACCAAAATAAGATAAGTCAACCAAACTATGCAGATAGCTAACAGACTAATAACGGAGTTTACTTATTACAGAGCTCCCAACAGGAATGAACATTCATCCGCTGAATGTCATGAACACCTTATTAGTCAGACGGATGTTGGTATAAGGCAAACACAGTATTGCCGTTGGCCTGTAATTAATTTTCATGTGTTTAATAAAACAGCTAGTCTTTGGCTGCTTTTATGGCTTTGCTGGAACTTCTACATTTTCCAGCTTTAAATAAATTTTTTATGAAACCAAATTAGCATGTTAACCTGAGTGCAGTGACGGTTTCACTCAACCCACTAGAGGTCAGGGCTGTACTGCTGAGGGACATGGTTAAAAATAAGCTAGGAAGAAATCTCTTAAGAAGTTGCAAGAAGTGAAAATTTTGTCAGAGGCTTCTAAATTTTAGAGATTTAAAAGATGTTATATATATTATTCAGTTAATATTAAATAATCCATTGTATTTAATGCTGGTGAAGGAGGCCTTTGGCAGATCCATGGTTATAAAATTAGATAGCTTCATTTAGCAATGACAAAAAAATTAATGTTTTTTAATCAATATGTTTTTTTAATCCATATAGCTCTCAATTTCTATTTAATTGGTGTTGAAGCTTTATTTCCAGCTTTGTGATTGCATTTTATACACTGGTTATTTAAGTGTCTACTTAAAGATGATCAGAGACAGGTATAAGGGACATTTCTTAGTTCTGTCGAACAAGGGTTAATGCCCATCATGTAACCTCCTCAGCCACATTTTGAGGGAATGGGTTCCAGTAGTAATGGCTTGTTACCCAAAGGATGGGCAAGGTCTTTGTCATGACATTTCATAGCTTGACACCCAGTCTAGGGACTCCTGCTCTTTACTTGCTCGTTATAAGAACTTATTTCATCTTGTTATGAGTGAATAAAACTTAGCACATGATCAATACTTTGTTAACATTGTTTTTTTTTTTTCTCTTTAACAGTATCCTTTTCATAAAATTCATGCATGCTAAAGCAAAAGGGAGTCACAAAACTCATGGCAAACCTATACAAAAGGTTACTTACACTGATCACATCAGTATATATCAAAGCCAAGGGATGGCAGGGCAGACAGGGGAGCTTGGTATTGCTTCTGGTGTAAGACAGGAGACGTTCTTTTTCGTGCTGTATTGACTATAAGCCTGAGACAGCTAGCTCCACCTTGTGACGAGAAAGGGAAACCTGAATAGATGAGAACTGAGTATTCATCCTGAGACCAGTAGACACACTCATTCCTTTGGCATTGTTTGCTATGAGATCAGCGTCTAAAATATCTAAAACATCTCTCTTGAGTGACCAGACTTCAGACACACAGGATTCATTTGTCAGATTGATGTCTGTCTGCTTGTATTATGGATGTGTGCCTGCAAGTGGGGGTGAGCGACAGCGGGACCAGCTCCTTGCTGTGCATGTAGCATCACAGGAGGGATGCACGCCTGCATTTGGAGTAGGTGCACTCTATGGTATGTGTGCTGGCGGTGCTGCAGGGAAGGACTGACAGTGGATAGTGCATGGCTCTAGGAGGCTACATAGTGGATCATGCTCCTGGCTTTGCTGGGCCATGCAGCGGGATCGTGCTCCTGGCTTTGCTGCCATTCTACCAGCCCAGCAGCCAATTTGCCAGACCAGTAGTTAACAAATCCGAGATCAGGGTGACATGTGACTTCTGACATGCGGGGCTCTGGAGTAATGAAGCTGCAAAAACAAAAACTGAAGGGACCTGGGCAGAGCCAGAAGATTGAGCATTAAACTGAGTGTGAGAGGTTTGAAAGGTCTGCTAGTATTTGTTTTTAACATTTTTCATAGGGTGAAACCTCCCTCCTTCCCTAAGTTTTTGAAAAAGTCAATAACTTGAAATTTCATGTATGCAGTTGTGTATTTATTCAGAACAACTAAGATTCTTTCCATGATATTTGGCTTAATTATCCTTTTAGAAATCTCACACTTAGAGAACTTGATAAATTCAAAAAACAGAACTTGTTGTTACGTGTCCGAGCAGCTCTGATACCGATATTTGCGGGAGAATGCAATGCAATGGGTTTGCACATTTGTCAATAGTCTGTAGCAAAGGCAATCCTTCTGACTATGTGCTGGGATTTGTCAGCCTTCCAGTTTCAATTTGGCTCAGTGAACTAAAGTTAGGAAAAAAGCTATGTGGACTCTTCTAAATTCTTCACAATACTGTAAGATGGTGCAGAACAAACTCGTCTGTCAGCATGAAGGGTGATATATATATTGTGACAAGAAAAGGCAAAGACTCTTTTCTGTAACATGTTTGTGAGGAACACTGTAAAACAACCTGTAAATTTCTCATAGCTTGAATTCTACCAGATTAAAAGTATACTTTGATATGCTGTATGTGGAGCTTGTTCACTACAAGTTCCAACAAAGGAGAAACAGCTGTGTGACACATCATTGTCTCTGGAAGACAGTTTGCTGTTCCAGTAGAAAGGGAGGATGAAGAAATCCGTGAGGTGATTTGTAAGAGAGTCACTAACCAATTGATTATTTGCTATCATAGATTTTATTCAACTTTTGCTGTAGCATATTGGCAGCACAGGATCACCCCTTTTGTTTTTTTGCCAGGCCTAGCTGTCCTGTCCTGTGTCTCAGTATGACCTAATTGCCACTCTGAAACCTCAGTTGCTTTAAGGCTTTTGGCTCTCACATTTTACTTTTCCCATGACACTATCTTTCAGGACACCCAAGTTAAGAAGAGTTACTTGTTCAGTGCATCTTTGTCCTATTACTTATGCAAAGTAAATGTCAAGTGTTGCTGCTACATAGTAGTCATGTACAGGTGATGTAGTTGATAGCCTTAGCAATCTCATACACCTTCCTGCATGTTGGAAGCTTTCTGAAACTGATTTGGTTACGCAGTATTTGGCAAGAGTTGGGGTAGTGAGGCTCTAAAGAGCGAAGAATGACAATATTTTTCTCCATTGGGTTGGGCTGATGGATGGTGATGGTCTCAGGCTGGATATCAAGAGCCAATTCTCCATGGAGAGTTTCAAAGGTGGCCCTCTATATGGGGAAGTTCTTCATCCATTACTGGTCATCCCACTCATAGCACAATGTAGTCTTGCCAATGGGTGTTAGTCTTTTAGACCTTAGACCCCCCCTCTCTTAAGAGGTAATGTGTAGCAGTCTTGGACCCTCCTTGTTTCTACTGGCCTCAGCAGGGAGGTCTAGACCTCAACAGCAGTTTTCTTCGGTTCATCGCCGAGTCCCAGAACCAGGTGTGGGGTGCATGTGTTGTGGAGCCTCTGCTGACTAACAGTTTTGTTGGCCCCAACCAAGAAGGCAAGCCTGAGAAAGCACGGGAGGCTGTCTGGTATGGATGTAAGTAACAAAACCCCAAAGCAGTAGGAGCTTTGGGAATATGAGCATCCAGAGGCAGCATGATAAGACACAGTGTGCCCAATAACTGCCCACTTGAGAGCACCTGTGGGTCTGAAGTTATCCACTGTGTGGGGCAGATGAGGGGGTGTATGGCCTATATGACATGCTAGAGAGGTGTGGGGGTAACTTCAAAGCTCTGAGAGGTACATTCTGTGCCTGGGTTTCTGCCACCTACCTGGCATCTAGCACAAGGTCACTCAGTTTTGGAAGGTGGTGAGTTTACTGGCCTGGTTGCACACCACACAATGCCAACTTGCCGCAGGGCCTGAGCAAGTGCTTTGGGCACATTCACTTTACTAGTGGAAACATACTGTAGTGTGCAAATTAGGCAGAGCTAAGTACCTGTGGATGTTTCATGAATGCCAACATGCTGATTGGGAAATCATATATGCTACATTGTTGAAACTGTCGAAAACAGCATTATAGTTAATTGTAACTTTTCCCACCTTTCTCCGCAGCAGAATCACTGCCCAGAAATTCCTTTGGAGGTAGAGCCATTGTAACAAAACTGAGGAGGCATCAGTCCTTTCTCTCAAAAGATGATCAGAGATTAGATACACATTTTATCAGTCCTTTCTCTGGAGGTTTGCCTCACTTTCTTCCATGCTGTTTTCTCCTATCTGGTTTGAAGAACATTTTCTTATCCATGAAAAATGGCCCAATCTGAATGGAGCTATCAAAAATAGCTCCAATTTTCTCCACTCTTCTCTTGTCTTATGCTACAAACACACATTTTTTTGAACCTCCTAAAGCTGTGGGGAGGTGATTCCCTAGGAAATCAGGAATGGTATCTTTAATCACCCAGGCAAGGAGGACACTTACATGCCCACCATCCTCATCTTTGGTAATCACACTAACTGTTGTGCAGCCGCTAGTGATGGGAAGAGGGACAGTTCATTCTCCTTTACAGAGAGACTGATCCACTGCGTATGTTCTGAACATGCCTCATGAATTGAGCTTTTAAGGTAACAGGCCTCAGACTGGAGGAACACCTAATCTGGTTTAAGCATGAAATAGGTGCTGAGCTTCTCAGAGCTGTCAGGAGTACATTTCTTCTGAGAATTCCCAGGTGCAGCATTCTAGGCATCAAGTGAACTCTGGTACCAGAAGCTTGGCCAGCTGTACATTTTCTGTCCCTCCAGATTGGGTAGATACCAAATGGTGATTTTGCTGGGCTACACTTCCTATTAACACACCTAAAATGGCAGTTGGGAATAATCTACAGTGAGACTTAGGCACTTAAGGGAAATCTGGATTAAGTTGTTTAATACTAGTTTTAACTGTAGTAAAATTAATAACTGATCAATGAAATGGCTGAAAGCAAGGCCTTTCCTTTTTTTCTCAAGCCCAGAAAGAATGCCATTACATTATCCTTCTCTTTCCATGCCTGAGAATTTTAAAATTTTCAATATGCCTCTGTGTTAAGTCAATTTAAAATGCTATTCAATATAAATAATAATATTTTTATGAAGAAGTAGTTCTGAAGTCAGATTAAATTTTGCTAAACTGACATAGCATGGAAAAAATCACCTGGTAAGAAGGCCAAGTATCCTTATGATGTAACTTTGTCTTATGTATCAGGTCATAATTTTGTTTGAGAATATGTATTTCTTTCCAGCTACTGGCAGCCTCTGCTTTTCAGCTTTATGAGCCTCAAGTGTGTCTGTTAAGAAGAACATTGACTCAAAGCCATTTTCTTTTTGTTGCTTTCCAGATAGAATAGAGTCACTGTATCTTCTTTTTGTGTAGAGAATCCAGAAACTTTTCCTATGAGAATTTGCTTCCTTTTCATTTTGGCTTTTTATTTTTGTTCTTTTATTATTGTTGTACAGTATGCTGTAAATGATAAATTAACCCAAAACTTTGAACTGATACTGAAATCAAGAGTATTTGGCCGTTTCTTACATGAACAAAGCCAATTTGTTCCATATGGTAATGACAAGTTGGTTTGTAATTTCTGTTTATGTGTTAAAATAAATGTCTTATCAATACTAACTCCTACTCCTCATAGTTCTTTAAGGACTTTTTCCTATGGAATCCATTTCAGTCCTGGAAGAGTGTGTAGCCAGATAGGCTAACTGAAGAGACTGGCCAGCCCAAGGCCTGTGACCTTATAAGAAGCATAGTGCATTTTTCACTAACCTGGGTCTCTCCACAATCTGAGGTCTTTTTTGATTTGTCTTTGTTTTGTTTTGCCAGAAATGTTAATTACTATGTCCAGGACAAACTGCTGCCTGGGGAATAACATAGGTTTTGACTTTGCAGATCATACATATTCAACTCCATGGTGTTTTAAATTATTGTCTAAGCTCTTGATATGTCAAGGGCTATTTTTTGGTGCTTCTGGTCTTTTGTATTAATAGTATCACATTTGGTATGGGAAATGGGATGTGTGTCACAGTTTGTGGTGTGTGTAAGGGCAAGGAATGGACATTTCTTACTTAGGACTTATTGTTCTACAGCTGTGAAAAAGTGGACTTGATACCTGAGGACATCCCATCCATTCCTATATTCTGTACATTTGTAACCTCTATGGAGCTCAAGAGAGGATATGTTATTACTATTTTAAATTCCTACGCATATTTGCATGTATCATTCAAGTATTTGTATTTTCAAGAACCCAAGATGAGAATCATGTCCAGGCTGTAAACACCTAAGCTTCTGTGTCTCAATAGAAGTTTCCACATTCACATGAGGTGCCTTAGATGCTGATAAGAGTAAAGAGAGGGTACAGGGTGGAATTCAGTTGCCTGAATTCAGCCCAACAGTCTTAGAAAGTTATTCAGCTGATCACCTGTAGGTGTCTCTTTTAAGACAAACAGAATCTATAAGCTCGATTATATAGGCTGGAGGAAGATTTAGTTTCCTAAGCATATAAATTTAATGTCCTTTTTGGTGATAGGGGTACATTCCTGGACTTAGCTGCTGCTCCAGATTTTTCCTGCAAGACCTGTGACATATCTGCTAGCTCAGTGCAGATGTTTTAGTTTGTCCATGGCACAGGAAATCTCTGTTAAGGCCATTGGATCCCACCCTAGATGTGGTAAGGGAACACCAAAATGTCATCTTCAAAATCTGAAACTGATTCCTGCCTTTTGTCCTTCATTGTTCTGCTAATCACCTCTCTGTTAATCTACCTCAGATTTTTGTGTCATGCCCAAAGTGTTGGGCACCGGTCCTGCAGGTATGCTTTAAGCTTTACTTTATGTCATGTAAATAATCCTGTTTTAAGTTCACGATGCTACTCAGGCAGTTAAACATAATGATGAAGTTCTGAATCAGAAATTTGAATCAGAGATTGTATAACTGTATGTTCTTCTTTACAAAATGCCTTATGAATAGTAGAACACTGTGCTGTATTTCACTTATGTGTGAAGTGACTCTTAATTGCAATTTTGGGATCCTTCTGAATTAGTGTCATTGGTGTAATTGTTATTTGCTTTAAATAAGAGTTTTACCACCAATGCAATTTATCTAGTGGTGTGGGTTATAAATACTGGATGTCCCTTTCTCTTGATTTTATAACTTCATCTTTTAAGCAACTCCAGCATTATTCTGATGTAGACGGCAACGATCCAGTTCTGCAGATGCTATGAACAGGCTTAATTGTAAAACCTCACTCTTCTCAGGAAAGAATATTCTGAATTGCTAGACAAAAAAATCAGGTTTTGAAGTCTGTCCAGTTGTAAGCTGGAGAAGTCTCTGGCATTGCCTTTTGCTATTTCTGTCTGAAACTAATGCCTTCTACAATAACTAAGTTTTATATCATTCTAGACAGCTACCTCTTTCAAATGCAGCATTTACTACATAATATATGAAAAAGTATACAACATTTCATGACCATAAATGAGTGAGAATGCGTTGTAAGAAATAAACAGAAATGCCTCAATTTGAGTTTACCCAGGTATTAGGGTTGCCTTCCTCGATTTCAGAGACTTACAAAAAGTGGTCAGAGTATGTGGGGCCTAGGTTTGTGTTTATAAGGAATAGACACCTTTAGATTCAGGTTTTATTTTAATATTTTGCTGAAGATTTAGTTCAGTACTGATTGACCAATATCAGATAACACTCAAATAATGTCCCAATGCTATATCACTCACAGTCCAAGATGTTGTAGGAAGACTCCTGACAGGGCAAACAGGAAGACTGAAGAGGCACCACTCTTGTGGCTAAGTGAAAAGAAATAAAGGTTTATTCATGAGCTGTGGGACTTTACATACTGTATACCCCTAATCTTCCAATGCTTTCCTGTCCTACTGTGGTGAATCAACCTTTGCTGGCCGTGAGGTGCCCAGCAAGCCCCTCTATCATTCCCTCCTAATCAACAGGACAGGGAGAGAAAATAAAATTAAAAGCTCGTAGATTGAACTAAGGACAGGAAGATCACTTATTAATCACTGTCATGGGCAAACCAGACTCAATTTGGTGAAATTAATTTGATTTATTGCCAATTAATCAGAGTAGGATAATGAGAAATAACAACAGATCTAAAACCACTTTCCTCCCACCCCTCCCTTCACCCCACGATCAACTCCACTCCCAATTTTCTCCACCTCCTCTCCCTGAGCAGTGCAGGAGGACAGGGAATGGGGGTTGGGATCAGTCCATTACACGTTGTCTCTGCCGCTCCTTCCTCCTTAGGCTTTTCCCCTGCTCCAGTGTGAGGTTGCTACCCATGGGATACAGTCCTTCATGACCTTCTCCAATATGAGTCCTTCCCACAGGCTGCAGTTCTTCCCAAACTGCTCCAGCGTGGGTCCCTTCCCCAGGCTGCAGTCCTTCAGGCACAGACTGCCCCAGCGTGGGGCCCCTGTGGGGTCTTAGGTCCCACCAGAAAACCTACTCCAGCCTGGGCTCCTCTCCACAGGCCGCAGTTCCTGCCAGGAGCCTGCACCGGTGTGGGCTCTCCATGGGCTGCAGCTTTCCTTCAGGGCACATCCACCTGCTCCGGCGTGGGGTCCTCCCCAAGCTGCAGGTGGAGGTCTGCACCATTGTGGTCCTCCCTGGGCTGCAGGGGCACAGCCTGCCTCACCGTGGTCTTCATCACCATGGGCTGCAGGAGAATCTCTGCTCTGGTGCCTGGAGCATCTCCCCCTCCTTCTGCACTGACCTGGGGATCTGTAGCATTGTTTCACATTTTCTCAATCCTCTCTCCCAGCTGCTGCTGTGCAGCATTTTTTACCCTTTCTTAAACAGGTTATCACAGAGGTGCTACCAGCATCTCTGGCTCAACTTTGGCCATCTGTGTGTTCATCTTGGAGCTGGCTGGAACTGGCTGTGTCCGATATGGGGGCAGCTTCTGGTGTCTTCTCACAGAAGCCACCCCTGCAGCCCACCCCCCTGGTACCAAAACCTTGCCACATAAACTCAATGCACCTACTTTAGGCATCAGTTAGTTTTATCTGCAGCAACCTGCTGGACCCACAACTTGCTGCTGAAATAGGAAGGTTTCTCTTAGTAAATATTTGCAAGAAAAAGAGTTAGTTTTATTAGTTATATGTATGACTGCAGTCCTGGAGAACCCTGTGTCTCTGTCATGACTGTGCTATGTCACTGGAAGACTAATCTTCTGGTGGCCAATAAATGGCTGCCCAGTCTGAGATCTTACAATTATGTTCGTAGAAGTGCTACAGACTCACAGCTGGATGGAGGTCAGTGGGAGCTGTCCTTTGAATTGTCACATAATGCTCAATACACTCAGGAGACAGATTCAATTTCAATTACCATAAATAACCATGAAAAATTGCCCAGAAACATAGAGTTTTGCCTTCAAAGCAGTGTTGAATAGCTTACAATGAATAATGCATGAGAGTGAACACAGAGTAAACAAAACGTTAAACAGTTGATCATTGGCACATTGGTGGTCTGTGTGTGGCGCGAGTGACAAAGGAATTGATAGAAAATGAATGGTTACATGATCTGGTAATCAGAAATCGTGTTGTGGCTGAGGTCACCTTCGCTGCCACACTGCCTGTGGGTTTCTCCCCAGATGTCAGCAAATCAGCATCACACAGGCACCAGCTTTCTCTTGTGTAACTAATGCACTTTTTCATGCAGATGTTTTTCCACAGAAGTTTTTTGAAAAGTGTTACTCATTGTATTGTTTGGTGAATATTACATGTTTTATTTCCAGAATTCCTTACACTTTCATTAATTTGGTACTCTATTAGTTTTATCAGCAATAATTATTAAAGTCAGGAAAAATTGCCCCTGTGGCTGTATGAGAAAAAGTTGTTTAGCTAACATTAACACTTCTTTCCCTGTTTGGGGTTCCTCAGGCTAATTTTTCCTTCTGCCTCTTTTGATCAGTCTCCTCACATGTTGTTCCTCACATAGGTTGTCTGCCTAGTCCTAACATAGTTAGTCCTGTGTAACAAAAGTGTTGCACAGAAAGGAGCTTTTTTTATTAGCTTAAGGCATTCTCTTTTTACAAGTGAGCAGTACTGAAATGACTGCACTGAAATACAAGGTAAAAAAAATATGATTACTTCAACTGAGTGATGGCACGTATGAAATTGAATTGACCAGTAAGCTTTGCCTCCTTATTTCGTTGCTTCAGAGTTGTTCTAATTATCCAGAGAAAAAGCAGCTGAAAATGTACCCAGTAAGAAATAATTGTTTCGTACTTCCAGTTGTTATTTCAGAAGAAAACCCCACGCTTTCCAATCAGTCTCACTTTAAGAAAAAGAGCAACCTCTAAACGTGGAGGAAGTTAGCCAAGCACTTAAATGGAAAGCTAAAAATTGCATGAAAGATTGGGAGAAGTTTCAGTAAAAAACCAGATTATGTCATTCGCTCATTATATGTCTGATTTGCTACTGATAGATTTTCCTTTCCTGCCCCCTGCCCCTTCCCAAAATAGCACAGGCCAAATAGCATGTGACTTGCATAGCAGATACAGTAGATATACTTTGGACAGATAAATGATAAAACCACATAGCTTGGAATATAGTCTAGCTAGGGTTTCCAACTGGAATTATCTTGCAAACCCAGCAAGAGGTGGACTAAATGTCTTAGGGATCTTTTTTCACCACTTCTTTTTCCTTTGTTCCTTTTTGTCTCAGAATGAAATAGAATAACATTTAAGAACTGTGCTATTTTCTCTGTGTTCGCCCCCTCCTCTGTAAGTTTTAGAACCTCTTAATTGGAAAAACGGTAAAATGGCAAAAAAGGAAGAAAAAGAAAATATGTCCATATGTGGGGGGAAACTTCTGAACTTTACTAACTCTGTGGTGAAAAGAGAAAAATTTCCAGCCATTAATTTTCATGCTTGCTGAATACCTTTTGGTAGAGAAGTTGAGTAAGAGTATGATTTTGCAGAATTTCTCATCATATAAAAAGAGCAAAAATGGGCATTTTTGTTTAGTCAAATGGATGAAAGTTAGTCTGTGTAACTGTTAGAAATGGTGGCCTAGGTACAAACTCTGGCTCAGCATGTCCCTAGACTGATGATTGTGGAGAATGAAGAAAATATTATTAAAAGAAGAACCTTCTATACTTATATTTTCCCGCTCTTCTCCTTAAATCAGGTGTCAGCGGCCACTGCTGGAATCAAATGAACCTGGTCTTGTAGCAGGAATGGCAGTTCTTATGTTCCCACACTGTCCTCACTTTCAGAGTATTTTATGTGTTAATGCCTGCTTTAACTAACATTACACTTTTCTTTTCAAATCCGTGCGGATTGCTTTATGAATGGAAACATTGTTCTTCATTTTAGATTTCCAGTCTGAGAGTAGGATGTTTCAGAGCCCATTGTTTGACATATCTCTCTGGAGAGATGTGTAGCAGTCGATAAACTCTATGTCACTGACTCACATTCATCTGTGTCTTATATGCTTCCTTCTGAGTCACTGTGTGGCTTTCTCACTGACTTTTCATGTTTTCGTGTTTTCATGTTTGAGTGGGAAGTTGTTTTGGCTGCAGACCATACTTTTCTGTATTTCTATGTATTACGTATGATGAAGAAACTTGATGTGAAAATCTGGGAAAAACAGCCACGGGATGATCACAAGAAAGTATTTTTTGAATTAAACAAACCATTCATTTAAAAATGAAGGTCAAACTGTAAACTAGTCTTCTTGCCATTGACAAGGCACATGTTGTAGCAGCTTGGAAGCAAGTGACCAGAGAATTCAACCTGCAGGTTGTCGTTTGGACAGAGGAGATGCCCATGCTCGCCGCGCTGATTTACAGGGAACAAATTGAGCTGTTAGGTCTGTACTTGTAACTCTCCAACTCCTGTATCTCCCAGCCTACCTGCAACAAATCTGCCAACTGAAAACCTGGGTGGCGAGCTAGGTGTTGTTGAGATGAAGAACTGTATGTAACAGTTATGGATTCTATTCAGAAGAAAATCTTTCTTTTGGTGGTTTTCCTCTGCTTCCACCTTCTTCACAGCTGCATGTCTAAAATAGTCTGCTGGCACAACTCAGCTAAATTAAATGGAGAAATCAGTTTATATTAACTTACAAGGACAGATATTTTTCTGTTCATGTGGATGACAGTATACATTTGCACTGCTAGAATAATAGTACAATTAATAGTTAATAAAGATTACATAGGTTTAAAACTGGGGCCTAATTTTCTATGGATGGAAGTGTGCTTGGTCTCTTGTTGCGAGGGAAATGTTACAGACTTGCAGACCAACGCATTGCTCCCTCTTCCTTTCACTTCCAGGCTTTCCACTTCAGTACCTGAGTTCTGCTCTCTCTTCTTTTTTCATTCCGGGGAAAGTTTCAGCAAATGAAAGGGCTTTGTATTCTTAGCAAAGATTTGAAAATAGGGGCTTGTATTACTATGTGGTAGCCTATTACTGAGAATCCTCTGTCCTGCAGTCTACCTGCAGGCGTTTTTCTGTTTGCAGTGTTTCTGCAGATTATCTAGGTAGCTGTTGAACTGCCTGAGTCTATCAGGTCCAAGCACTCCAAGGGCCTTGAATCAATGTTACTGCTTTGGCTCCGAGGCAGAAGCAAACAAGAAGGTAGGAAAACCATCTGCATGGAGGTGGTGTATCACTGAGGGTAAGCGTCAGCGACCAAGGGAGTCAACGCCTGGAGCGCTGCGGTGGGGCAAGCTCGGCCTAATGGCGCACTCCGCCTGGCAACGAACCCGCCCGG
>JANZLQ010000027.1:770908-781004 GCA_026212715.1 Elanus axillaris | reverse complement strand
CTAACTGAAACATCCCTTCCTGATACAAGGGATCACTAGACCCATGCCCTTTGTCTGCAATCCAATCCCCAACAGCCAACTTTCTCTCATAATTCATTTGGACAGGAGTTGAACTAATGAGCGAGAGGAGATTGGCTCTATTTTCTTTTATAGACATATATTAGTTAACATATACATGAATTTATACTAATATACTAGTATTGCCAGAATTGCAGGGTTTGAAATCCAAGCTGAGTATCTCTCTGGTTCTTATAACCTAATTTTTCATCCGTGACACCAGATCTCTGAAACACATTTGTAATTGTAGTAACCCATTTTCTCTTGGAAGCAAGGCGCAAATCAAGACTTGTTCTTTCTGCACTCCATTGACACGCAGTTTCACTAAGAAACATTTATTTGATTAAGAGTTAATGCTTTATCTATTGACTCTTTATCAGGCTTACTGATGCTGCTGTTGTAAGTTAACATGCTAAATCATGTTTTGGAACTAACAATTTGTAGGCTTTTTCATCAGGAGATGAGTCTGGACAACTCATCAGGATCTAAAACTTCCAAATTTATGGTGAAGTTCTTACTTTAGGTGATTGTAGCATGAGCCGTTGGAACAAAATTTGGCAGGCATCAAGAGATTAAACATGTTTATATAGTGGGAACATTTAATTAGTTTTGGATAAGTACCTGGACTTCAGCATATAGTTCAATAACTGTCTGTCTGCAGTGAGCAAGACATTCCTTCTCTGTTTAGGTTATCCCACAAGTTTTTACTGGATAGATAGATCAGCAGTCTGTTCTGATATGGCAATCCCTTTCTTTTTATGTTTTAAGCATCAAGTGCAGAACAGACTTGGAAGCACAAAGTGGCATTTTGAAGGGTGAGCTCTGATACTCCCCATCTGTGTTTTCAGTTTCAGTCAGTAGTCTGAATGGCAGCACACATAGCCAAGAGTGATTTTTTCACTACCAAAGGAAGTGATTAGGAAACAAAGTGGTTTATTATGATTTTAAAGTGAAGGGCATGAATTCATATAGCAATAATCTTCCTTTGTTTTATGGTCCGTTCAGTTTTTCAGATGTGGGTCTGTGGATTCCACAGCTTTGCAAATCCTGGACTGGTGAGTTTTTCTTTGTCCTCCATTCCAGAGCTCAGTTTATCTATTACTCATTTTGACCACTGGCAGTGAATTGCTTTCTTGTTTACCCAAGTCTCAAGTAGGCAAGCAGACCTACTTCTAGTGCATTCAGCCCAAAATAATTACTGTGGACAGTAGGTACATTTCTATTCAGGAAGGCAAGAGGGAACATGTGAGGGAGCAGCACAGTTCCTTGGGTAGGGGACATGTGTCTAGAAGCTTTTTCATAAGGCAGCTTTGCAGAGTTACTGAAATGGCACTGAAAGCAATTGAAAAAAGAAAGAATAATACAAAATCTCACAGCATTAACAGCATTTATAGATAAGGATCCTTCATCTATCAGGAGAGGCTCAACAGAGAAAAAGCAGGCAGTGAGGTAGAAATCAAAGTATTTGCTGATCTCATTGCTTCTGTCAATACTATTGCACTGCTACTTGCTTGTGCCAGTGGGAGAGAGAAATCTCTATTGCTGAATACCGCAGCAGGGTGGAAAGCTTCAAAAGTGCTTTGTATAGATTGAGAACAAGTTTACTTTGTTCACTAACCTGATTCTTCAAAATAACTAGTGAGAGATTTTGCTTGATATTGTAACTATTTACACTTGTCACAGCCCAGTTATTAGTCTCTTTCCTCTGCTATATGTCTCCTAATTATAGGTCTGCATACAAAGGTGTGAGGTTTTGGCATCTACATTGCACAAAGTGATTGGAGTGCTGAAAGAGGAGACATTTTCCTCGTTTTGTAATAACACTGCCTTCGATGAATGCTATAAATCACTTGGTCATTATGCTCATTTTCCTTTGGCCTTCTGGTGTTGTCCTTCCTACAGTCTGGAATGCTGCTATGAAGCACAGTTGGTTTCTGGGAAAGTCTTGTTGGCATTTGCAGCTTGAGCTCCTCCGGAGGATACAGCCTGTGCATGTGCAGAGAGACCTAACTGTTCCCTTGCTGGAAAACTGTATGTATTCTCTCAAGTTGTAGTAGCTTAAATTAACTAGTTACTGCATCTTTCAGGCTTCCAGCTTCTTATTCCTCTAGGAAATAAAAACTTAAAATTTTGATTTTTTGCTTAATGAAAGCATTCTCTTTCCTATTGCTCACTCATTCTGCTTTTTCAAAAAGAGGGAGAGAAAAATGTATATTTTGGAAACCAGAGCTCTCAATGATACAGCAACATTGTTTTCCATCCAACAGTGTGATGCTGAGCAATGAAAAAAACAGAAGCTCCCTAAGGTAGTATTGACCTTCAAGCTGTGATATAGTAAGCACAATATTACTAAATATTCAACATAAGCCCAGGCCACAATGTTTGATTCAGATTCCAATTTGAACAACTTCCACTATTAGAGGTGCTTACGGCTTAGACTTGGGTTCAGTCTGGGATAAAGAGATGGGTCATTTGTGCTTAAGCTTAGTTTTCCACAACTGCTGGTTTGCAAATGGGCTTTGATTTGGGTCCATTTCCTTAGCATGGATGTGTCCCTTTGTATATGATTGTATATTCTGGCAGACTGCTGCTCTGCAGTGTGCTTTGGTGTCCATCAGATCCTGGGGAGTCCCCTCTGAGCAGCTACGCAGCTCAGTTCTGTCCATGCCGAGCAGGGCAGCAGACACTGCTCAGCCGAGTGCCTCCCTCTGAGATCATCGGGGAGAAAGGGGCTGAGCTCTTGTAGACTGAGTTTACAACAACTGGTGTAGCTTTGTGTTGTGGACCCCTCACTGGACTCTCCAGGATCAGCTGACAGGCAGAGAAACCCTTGGAAGCATGGCGTCTTCAGGAGCCACAGGGAATGGCATGGTGCAGCAATAAGTAACGGTATGTGATGTATGTGCAAGGGACCTCTGGAAAATACCTGAGGACACCAGAGATAACAGCAGGAACTCTTTATTTATCTGTGAGCTAAGAAGAATTGCTCATTCAGTTCAGTATCAGTCCTAGCAGAGCCAGCATCCGAGAAAGATATATGCAAGGTCAGGCAGATATCTAAGGGCAAAACCTGCATTTCAGATGGTTGTTTCTCCTCCTGGCTGTTTCATTAGTTTGTGAACTAGGGAAGAATAATATATATATAAATATCTTTAAAATTTACCTTTTCAAAAAGAGCCTTGGAAATTCTTGTTATCTATATGAATGCCCAATTCTACTAATTTATTGCTGGCCAGTGCTTGAATGTATCTCATAGCAATGACCCACACAGCTAAATGGTATGTCATGTAAAAGGCGTCTCTGGAAAATGTACTGCTTTTTGGTTTCACTACTTCTGCCTTTCCTTCTTGTATAGAAGAGTTCTTTGTATGAGACTTCTTTCAAAACTTACCTCTTAGAAAGAACCTATTTTCATACAAAGGTCCTGGTTATCCATGCAGTTTGGGAGCACTAACCTTACACAAGAAATGGCACATGGTCTACAAAAACGTGCATTATGGTTTTCTGTTAAAACTACAGGAAGAAAGAAAATACAGGGAGCTGCAACAGGTCCCTTTATTGCATAATCTGTTGACTTGGGAAGATCTTTGATTTTGTTTCCATTCTCTTTGCTTTTGTATTTGCTTACCTGAACAGTTTAGGCTAAGAGAAGGTGGTTTTATTTTTAATATAGACAAAGCTGTTACAGGCTTTGAGCCTGTCAGAGTTTTTGAAAATAGTTGGCAAGCTGACAGTCCTTTAGAGTAACTATTGGATATTGCTCATGTGCTCAGGTACTCCATGTTATTGGTCCTGCCTCCGTCCTCTTGGGCTCCATAGTGTGTGTGTGTGCGTGTGTGTGTACACAACCAGGAAAACTCACAAGAACTGTCACAAAAGAAGTACCAACTCAACAAGAGGATGGTTTCTATTTCTCTGGTTTCTCATATAAAATGTTTCTCTCATTCTTTGTGGAAGATTGCATTCTTCAAATTCCTCAAGACTCCCTTGAAACCACCCTTCTTCTGCCTGGTAGGAGCCATCTTCACAGGAGCTTCAGTAGTTAATTGGCAAAGAGGCTGGTATACATGTAGGAGCCTTCTTAAGTTTCCTGAACTCAACAAAAAGTTTCTTCAAAGACTATAGCAGATTCTGGAAGTGATTTGTATAGTCTGATGGGCTTTTCAGAATGGGAGAAAATCCACAAATAAGTTTTTCAAGAGCTTGTTAAAATGTTATTTAAGACTAATTTAATCAGTAGCAGAGTGCTATCAGCAAATAAAAATTTCCCTGAGGTAAGGACACAAAAGGGGTAACAAATCTAATACAGTAGATTGGAGTAGCACAGTATAGTGTACAGATACAGTTTCTAGTGGATTAAATGCCATGGAAAATTGGGAAAGTGCCCCTAAAATTTTATGTGCTATTTTTAACTTGTGTAGTTAATTTATTCTAGAATTAATATCTTTAGTGAAACTCTTCTGATTTAGACCAGCTGGAGATGTGGCCCACCATATGTTGTTGGGGAAAAGCAGGAATGCATTTGAGGGAATCTGGCAAAAGTTTTCAAGTTAATCTTGTTGCAAGTGTGAGTGCATGTCTCTGTCTGAAGAAAGTGAGCAAGCTACCTTCATCCATGGCACATAATGCATTTAATGCGTGATGTTCGCCATGTACAAACCCCAAAACGTTGTGAAGGATTTCTGTTGAACCTAAAGGTAATCAGTTTTTTCTCCTCACAGTTCATCTGAAGCATTTTGAACTGCATTCTGTCTGTATAAGAGCAATTGCCTGAAGGATATGGTGATGCTGGAACACTGTGAAAGAAGGAAAAAAAGCATACCAATACTGTCAAAACTCAGAAGTCTTCTGTAGCAGTTGAATGAGTGTGAAATTAGTTAATTGAGTTTAAACTAAAGCCCTGGCAGGGTTTTCTGCTGGCAGGGTTAGGAGGACACACTGGAAATATTGTACATTCCCACCTCATGCTTCACTAATGGAAACCATTATGTTTTCATATGAAACCATAATGGAAACCATATTATTTCAAATTATTTTAGTACTTGCATTTTGTCTTCGTGAAGTATATCGTCTATTATTTCTTCTACCAGTATTACACTATATAGGAGTAATAATACTTGCTCCAATACTATGAAAATCAAACAGGTCCCTGTATGTAGTGGGTTATTTCTTCTCCATCCTCCCAACAGCCTTCTCCCTCCATGCCTCAGGAGCCCTACCTCTGCAATTTTCCTTTAGTATATTTCCATCTCTTCCAATGAGCATCTATTCCCATCACAATATCCTCCCAAATTTGTTCCCTTCCTGGTATGTTCTTCACTGCTGAATGCTACTACTGCATCTCAGCTATTCAGCGAGCTAACGTACCAGGTGAATAGATGGAGGAGTTGCAAGCAAAGGGATGGTTTTGTGCTATAATCTGTGTATAGGTCTGCAATAGATGTTGACTCAGAGAGGGCCAAAGAACATCCACACTGTGCATTATACAAAAGAACTTTTTAGTGGGCCATGACAACGTTGGGACTGCAATATAAAAACCCAAGAGTCATGAAAATGTCTTGAATGGGTCACAGGGACACAACAGTCAAAGGCGTTTCCCTTGCAAAAACAGGGAAATATGTAAAAATGACAGAATTCTAGACAGTTGAATTTAAGGTGTGAATGAATGAGTTGCCCAAGAAAGTGACTTATGTCAATAGCAAAACTTTTAAGAGAAACTAAATGGCTTTATTTGTAGATTCTTGTTTCTTTGTTTAAAATAATAATACTTGTACTCCTGGTAGCAGTGCAAGGATTCTTTAATTAATGTAACTCCACTGTATGGAATGAAATGCAGTTTATGATTTATTCTTCTGGCTGCCTTCTGTAGACATCCTTGGCAAAATTCAGTAGAGCTGAAGGCAGCGGATAACTGGCATGAGGCCACAGAGCCTTAGTTTATGTAGCAAAGCAGAAATGCAAGTTATAATAAGTCCTGGAGATCTTGGAGAAAAAGGAAAGTAGCAGAGAAAAGCTGCAATAGCCACTATAATAACTTGATAAGCCAAATGTGAAATTAGTGTGTGGGTTGGCCTGACTATCAGTGTGAAGGGGAGCTATGTGTGTCTGGTCACACACAGAATTTTGATTATGTCTGTGTAAATGAAGGTATTTTCAGGAAGAGTTGCTGAGTTGAAACTGATTGTCCGGGTCCTCCTGGCACAGCTCGACTGATCAGCCATGAAAATGCTGAGGGAAGACCTCCTATATTTTCCCTAGTCTCACATCTTTTCTTGGTACTTCAAAACCAATCAGTAATAGAGGGCCCTCATAATTAATATCTTTCCCTTATATTTTCGGGAATGTCCCACACTCCTGTGAGACTTTAGCTCTTGTCAAAATCACTACCAGCTCTTTTCTTCCACCACCGGAAGAAACACAGTTCCACCACTTTTGTCCCCTGACATTACTTAAAAACAGGCTGCCTCTGAAAACATCTGGATGTCTCAGCATGCTGTTTATGAAACTTGCATACTATTAGGCAGATACAGAATTATGGCTAAGCCAAACCAAAATAAGAGCAAAATAAACATTCACATAGAGGGAAAAAAGAAACAAGTGAAAAAGTATTTCATTGGAAAGTCATGATGTTTCCTTGAAAAGTCATTATGAATTAAGTTTGGTTTTATATACATGCCCTTGTACTCAATGTAGGTTTGATTCAGGGAAAGAGGAGAGGAAGAATGGACAACATAGACCCTCTTCACCTCTGCTAGTCTGATGATCTCAGTTTCAGTGATTCAGTAATTCCTGGTTTGTACAGACAGCAGATGTAGGCTCTAGGGTTCTCTGGTTTATCAGTTTCCAGGAACTGGCTTTAGTAACCTTTTTTTAAAAGTTCGAAGAGCAATGTTCTGAAACTATCTCTGGGATACATTATATCCTAAAGGAAGTAATAATTTGAAGGTCCCTTGAGCTTTGGTGCTCAGTTCGGTTTTACTCTGGATGAACTCTGGTGTAGGCAGATGAAAAAGGACAGTGTCACTATTTGGTCCTACTCCTGTTTAAAGAAGTGATTTCCAAGGGATGAAAATTTATTTTCATGCTCTATTGCAAACTAGTTAAAAAATAATCCTCCCCTGTTGTTGGCTCTGTCTATGATTATGGACACACTTACTCGTATTACAAATGCTGCTGTCACTGAAAGTGTTCTGCTGCGAACCCATACAGTATGGGCTCGTAGGTGTTCACGTCCTTTTAGAGCAGGACAGGAGCTATCTTGCTCCTTGGTTGTGACAGCTGGTTCCAACTTTTGCAATGTGTTCATTTTTTCGGTGAACAGTACATTGCATTAACTAGGTACATTGTGTCTACAGGCTGTTAAGGACCTGCCAAACAGTGTAAAATACTTACACTGGTCAGACTTTTAATTTTTTTTATCATGAGTAGTCATTTTTCATTAGTTGTTCTGAACTTCCCTGGAAAGTAGATGAAGATATAGCCATAGATGGATTTTGGCCATTTTTGAGGTGACTTTACTTCACTTTTAATTGCCCTTTCATTTTTACATTGCAGATTTTATTAAATGAAGACATGCTGAATGCACAGATTATAAAATATTTAGTAGCTAAAGGTCTATCCAGTATTCACCTCTAGTTTTTCTTTTTTTTGCTGTCAGCTATATTCATATCCATTATGCTAAAGAATATTCCTGCTGTCCATAAAAACATGTCAGACTCATAATTAAAGTGTGCTCTCTGCAGCTTCCCTTCGCTGAAATTAAATCTAGAGCTAGATTCAACTTTTCTCTAGCATCTTTCCAGTTAGAGCATAAAGAGCACATGTCATTGCTTGAGCCTTTAGGCAGAGACTTGCACAGCATAGTTCACACCCACTCTCATCTGCTGGAAGACCTTGCAGTTCTTGCTGGGGAAATGTATCCAAGTTGCTTATCAGTGCAAGGAGAGCTGGAGGGAGAACAGGAAGAGAAGCATCAGTTTCTTCTCTTCTGTTACGGGGTTAGGCATGGCTAGAGAGCCTCGGAGCTTAGTAGCACTTCCAAATGTTTAATGGTGATGTATTACAGTTAATGGACCATGCATCACCATAATTAAGCTCTAGACACTCAAAACGCTCCCTAACATGCAGGGCTACTGCACCGCCTATCCTTCCTTGCCTATCCCTTCTGAAGAGTTTATCACTATCCATTGCAGCCCTCCCATTGTGCGAGACATCCCACCATGTTTCCGTGATTGCAACTATATCATAGTTTTCCCGCTGCATGATGGCTTCCAGCTTCTCCTGTTTGTTGCCCATGCTGCATGCATTGGTGTAGATGCACTTCAGCTGGGCTATTGATCCTGCCACCTTTCTCGGGGGGAGAAGCCCTTATTCCTACATGACCATTCTCAGGTGCTTCCATGGTTTCTGACATCAATAAACCTTGTGTCTTTGCTGTCGCATGGCTCTCCATCACCTACCTCCACTGAGACAGCAGACCAAAGGACCTCGCTAGCATGCCATCCCTCAAACTTTGGCATGCCACCCTCAGGCTTATCTCTAGTGAGCCTGGTTTTATCCCTTTCCCCCTTCAAATCTAGTTTAAAGCTCTTTCAGTGAGCTCCTTATTCCCTGCTCCCTGCCAGGATGACTTCCCTCTCTTCTGGATTCTCCTGAGGACATAAACTCCTAACTTTGGTCCTCTGCTTGCACTCAAGTATTTAAAGTCACTTAAAGTAGTTAGATAACACTACTCCCACAGCCTCCATCCTGTCTTTACTTCTGAGTAATCCAGGGATTATGGAGAGCTAGCACTTGATAGGAACACTTTAAAGAAAAAAATTGTAAATCTTCTGCATAAAGACAGAAAAGATTCCTGTAATCAGAGCCTAATAGTAGAGTTCAAAGCCATCAAAGCTTGTAGAAATTACACCATTGCAAAAGCATTGCAAGAATGAAGGGTAAACAGGGATACTACAGAATTTTCTATTAATCACAGTCCTTACAGAAACTGGCAAGGAAAGCTTTAGAAGCTTATGCTGAGTCTTGCAAAGCACAGGGGAAAGATACAGTGCTACAAACAGTTAAGATCATAGTATTATAATCTGAGAACACAACCACTGCTGGCAGTTACGGCGTAAGAGGGTGCCAGTATGAGTCTTGATTGCTCTGTGATGAATGATTTGGAGCCCTCTCGCAGCCATGAGTCACTGTGCTAGGAACTGTACAAACAGGGCTGACCCAGCGTGCGGTGGGTGAGTGGGTCCTGGAGGGAGGGAGCCAAGCACTCAGTCCTGCACGCAAGCAGGCAATGCAGGTGGTGCTGAGGGAGGAGAAGCCGCCTTAATCCTGCCTGGCATGAGCTCTCACTGCTATTACTAAAAGACAGCTGTTACCCCAAAGCACTGATAGAGTGTGCCTGGATCTGTCCCTGCAAAATACTGCATTTATCTTTTGATCACACCCTAGTGAACTCCACATGTGCAAAGTTCAGGTCTTAAGAATTCTGTTGGCTAAAGTTTGCATGGTCATATTGTTGTGATTGTTACAATGGAAAAAGTATTTATCATTCTCCACTTTTTCCAGAAGATGACTTGCCTATCAAACAAGACATAATGCAAAGGTTATGGGGGTGCTATAGTATGTGTTACTACTACATTTTCCAGTTTTCTGTGTGATACCCTACTTTTTTGTTCTGGGAGTGGCCAGAGCTCATTTTCTTCATGGTTTTAAGAAAAAAAATATTAGCCATAGTTAAATCACGAAGTGTGAAGTCATTTGGCTTCATACATGGTTTGAAGATAGCTGTACATTGCAACTCCCTTGCTAGATATTTATGTATATCTCTTCTCAATGATGTATCACGTAGAAGCTGCATTAGTGTTTCCCCTCAGTTCAGTGTATCCCTGAGTACTTAGTGAGCATTTCTGCATTGTCTTTGCTTTCCTTCTTCATCTCCACCTGTCCTGGGTTCAGCTGGGATTGAGTTAATTTTCCCAGGAACCCGGGAGGGGGCACAGCCGGGACAGCTGACCTGAACTAGCCAAGGAGATATTCCATA
>JANZLQ010000027.1:758227-770808 GCA_026212715.1 Elanus axillaris | reverse complement strand
CCCCCCCCCCCCCCCCCCCCCCCGCCCTCTCTCTGCTTTCGGTTGGGGAAATGCTGGAGTGCCAGGTTCCGGGTGATGAGACCCTTCAGTTGTGGGGTTGCTGAGGGTTGAAGAACAACAGGTGCCAATTGCTACAACAGTGCACTGGTGGCAATATCGCACCAACCAAGACTCTCTGATTCCCATCCATAGGCTGATTTGCTGATTGGAGAGCCAAGGAGTGATCAGCAAGACTTGCTCACCCTTTAATAGTCTCATATAACCTGTGCAGAAATCTAATGGGGAGTGGAGACTAACAGTACGCTATTGTGGGCTGAATGAAGTCACGCCACCGCTGAGTGCTGCCATTCTGGATATGCTAGAACCTCAATATGAACTGGAATCAAAGGCAGCCAAGTGGTATGCCACAACTGACATTGCTAATGTGTTTTTCTCAATCCCTCTGGCAGCAGAGTGCCACTACAATTTGCTTTTACTTGGAGGGGCATTCAGTACACTTGGAATCGACTGCCCCAGGGGTGGAAACACAGCCCCACCATTTGCCATGGACTAATCCAGACTGCACTGGAAAAAGGTGAAGCTCCGGAACATCTGCAATACCTTGGTGACATCATCATGTGGGGTAACACGGCAGAAGAAGTTTTTGAGAAGGGGAAGAAAATAATTGAAATCCTTCTGAAAGCTGGTTTTGCCATAAAAGAAAGGCCAAGGGACCTGCACAGGAGATCCAGTCTTTAGGAATAAAATGGCAAAATGGATGTCATCAGATCCCCATGGATGTGGTCAACAAAATAGCAGGTATGTCTCCACCGACTAATAAAAAGGAAACAGGCTTTCTTAGGCATATGATATATCTGAGGATAGCTTGAAGGGCCTCAGTGTAGCAACACTTTTAAGCTCAGGAATCTTCTCACTGATTCTAGATATGCCAGGTCAAGTAGTATCTTGCCCTGGGTTTCATGTAGATACATGTATTCACTCCCATGCCAGACACTGACAGATCTGCGTCAGTTTGTACAAAATAAGTTATCGTGTCCAAATGCTGAACTTCCAAAGGACATGGAAGCAGGAGCTGTTTGGTTCTGCAGTTTTGTAATTACTATTATTTTAAATGATTTTTTTTTTATCCAAAGAAAATAACTTTTGTTGTTTAACCCCAGCTGGCAACTAAGCATCACACAGCTGCTCACTCGTTCCCCCACAGTAGGATGGGGGAGAGAATCAGAGGGGTAAAAGTGAGAAAGCTTGTGGGTTGAGATAAATACAGTGTAATAGGTAAAGCAAAAGCTGTGTGTGCAAACAAAGCAAAATGAAGCATTTGTTGACTGCTTCCCATGGGCGGGCAGCTGTTCAGCCATCTCCAGGAAAGCAGGGCTCTGTCACATGTAATGCTGACTTGGGAAGACAAAATGTTGTAACTCCAAATGTTTCCCCACTTCCTTCTTCTTTCCCCAGCTTCATATGCTGAGCATGATGTCGTATGGTCTGCAATATCCCTTTGGGCAGTTGGGCTCAGCTGTCCCGGCTGTGTCCCCTCCCAACTCCTTGTGCCCCCCCCAGCCTGCTGGCTGGTGGGGTGGGGTGAGGAGCAGAACAGCCCTTGGCTCCGGGTGAGCCCTGCTCAGCGGTAACCAGAACATCCCTGGGTTATCAACACTGTTTTCAGCACAAATCCAAAACACTGCCCCATATTAGCTACTCTGAAGAAAATTAACTCAATTCTAGTCAAAACCAGCACAATTACAAATGTCTGTTTAAGGAAGAAACAAAAATGCGGAAGACTGCATTTATTTTTTCCTTAAAACCAAAAGCATCATTGATCTAACCTTGAATTCTTCCTGACTTGTTTCCATGCATTTTGTAGCTCTGTCCTCAGAACACATGAATGATGTTAGTAATTTGATTGCTCCTCAGCACACTATGGGTATTCACCATCTTCATAAATTTTGTAACTTATCTTTTCTCCTTAAGGACATTTGCTGCCTTGGGTAACAGAGGAAGTGCTGGTTTTGCTCTAGGCTGAAGCAATGAAGAATGTCATGCCCCTGTTTTTAATAATTTTGGGCTATTTTTCCTTCCGTGTCTGCATGTTCATTCCCCAAGTTGTATGCAAGTAGAAATAGGAATATGAAACTTAAGAAATGGACTGCTTTGAACTTTGAGCCAACGAAAGCAATTTTTTTCATTGTCACTTTTTTCTTCTCCAAGAGAATTTTGCAACTTAGGGACCTGAAATGACAAAGAAAATCATCTGGTCTTTGATATGTCAAAAATAGTTAATCAGTAGATGCAAACATTTCTTGTGATCCATGATGACTATTTTAATAATAATTGTTATTTAATTATAATTATTCATCCATTTCAATTCTTTATTATCGCAATAATAAGTATGATATTATCATTCTTGAGCAAAATAATTATTTGGACTCCAGTCCACAGCCTCTCTCCTTTTGCAGTTCCTGCCTGAATGTGTTACAAGCAAATGTTTGAGCCCCCAGTTCATGTGCTAGGTAGCTGGGTCTGTGTGCATTAGAGGTGGTCCAAGGGGACAAGGTGCCGTGGTGGAGCAGCCCTGTGGAAGTGACGCCAGACCAGAGGCGTGGGTCACACTGAGTATTGCCGTTCCCATGTTCATCTCTCATGGAGCAGAGTCACTGGGTTTGGTCACCGACGTTTGCCTCTTCTTAGAAGAAGCCAGTTAGGATGGGACACCTGACCAAGCCACTGGACTCTAGCCAGCAGAAGAAAAATGGCCTCGCTAGACTCCTACACTTTGCTCCGTGGAATAAAGAAATCATGACTGAGAAGGGCTGTCCTAGTTCAGCCTGAGCACTGTAGTCCTGTAGAGGAAGATGGAAAGACCAGAGCAAGATTGCTGCCTGCCTTTCTGTCGATGGTGTGGTGAGCCTCATGCCCTACACTGGTGGATTTACATCCCTGATTTGGAGATTTAGCATGGATTTAACATGTTTAGAGGGGAAACCAGCAGCCCAGTGCAGGCCCTGGTGTGGACAGAAGTGCACTGGAGGACACCAGTGGATAGATAAACCTGCAAGTGGTAAGCAGAGGGTGAAGACAGACTTTCTGCCTTGGAGGGCTCACAATCTATGTACAAGACATAAGAAAACATTGTTCTAGAGGAAGGTACACAGAAATGAGCCCTGGTGGACAGAAGGCATGGGGGTTTATGTGGACAGCCCTGCTGTTCCCTCCTTGCTGTGCCCTCTGCTGGTGTTGGTCTCACCCCACCCCACACACCTCACCCCAGGTCAGTGCCACCCCAGCTGTGGAGTAAAAGACTTGTGCATGTTGCAGAGTGGATGTTTCTGCATTGCTACTCAAGTCCTGCTCTGATGGAAACCATCTGTTTCCTGTAGTGTTTTACTCACAAACACAGACTGGCAAGAGCCTCCAGTCTTTTAGGAAAGTCTGGGATGGAGAAGAGCACTGCAGATGCTCTGAGCAGCTCTTGCCAGTGCACGGGCGAGCTCATTAGCAGCATCAAGCTCAAAACTTCTCCCAGTCCCAGAGGACCTGGCAGTAGGGGTGGGAGTTGAGGGGTGTGTCTAGAGCACATCCTGCACAGAGCAGCCAGCAGTGGCAGCCTGGGAGAAAATCATCGAATCGCAGAATCATAGAATTGTTGTGGTTGGAAAAGACCTTTAAGATCATCAAGTCCAATAGTTAGCCTTAGGACTGCCAAGTCCACCACTAAACCATGTCCCTAAGCACCACATCTAGATGTCTTTTAAATACCTCCAGGGATGGTGACTCAGCCACTTCCCTGGGCAGCCTGTTCCAGTGCTTGAGTTTGTCACTCAGCATCTTGAAGTGCCTTTGACTTGTGAAGGAACTTTTATCTTAGGGGCATAACATCACCAGCAAAGCCTGTGGTGCAAGGGCTGCATCACAGCTGCTGCCAATGTTCATCTTCCCTCTCTGTCTTCCTAGTGCAACATTTTAGGAAATTATGAGACTATTTTCAAGGCATGGCTCTGTTCAGGAATTCTCCTGGTGTCTCCCTACTCCTCAGACCCCTCGCTAGCCTAGCTGTAACTTCAGCCCCTTGTCCTAAACCCTCCAGCTTCTTCCTCAGTCTCTCTCTTCTCCCGTCCTCACTCATAGAAGAAGAAAACATTTATTCCTTAAATGCAACCAGAGGTTAGGAAATTCTCCTATCCAGATGAAGTAAATCCATTCTTTCCCATGTAACCTTTGTTTTCGTGTGCTCCACCTACGTATTTTCTCTCTTTTAACTAGATCATGACAATTTTCTGTAACAGACAGCAGGCCCCTGCAGAGGAGCAAATGTAGCCATTGGGTACTTTGTAGTCAACAAACGATGGCCAAAATCCAGGGGTGTGGTGACCTTGGCTGGGGATTATAATATATAATATATTAGGTCAAAATAAATGCCAGTTTTTCCTTGGGCAGGGAGCCCCTGAGAAAGGTAGGGTCTCACATCTAGGAGCCTGTGCTGTGCTTGCTCCCTTTCCAAGCATTGTGTCAGGTACAGCTCAGCTGCTTTTCTCTCTTAAAAATTCCAGAATTTAGTCCTGTTACAAAGATGAATTAATTTCTGATTCTTCTCCCTGGGTATCCAGAAGACCTTTCTGCCAAGCCAAGCTTGTGTGCCGGTTTCACATCCCAGAAACCCTCCCTTCTGCTGGTGTGCCAAGGAGACAGAGCTATTTTGCTCTGAGTTACTGTGTCTTGCTTTGCTTTCAGCATCACTCTCTTCCCCTTGTTCCACGGTCTGGAAGATCAATTTGGTCTCTGCAGTGCAAGGCTTATAGGCTGTCTTCCACTCTTTTCTGATGGCACGTTGGAGGGCTTACTACATGATAGACCTGTTCTAAAAGGTCCACAGAACAGAAATATTGATGCCCTGTTACCATGCATTATTGTCAAAATACATCAGCGGAATAATTTCATGTATTTTTTGAGTAAGTCCTGTAAGGTTGCCTGTCTTAGAAGTACATTGTATATAAAGCATCACATTATTAAAACAAACAAAATAAGATTAGCATCAGAGGCCCAGTGGAGATACGTTGACTGTAATGTCACACCTTATATTGTGCTGAATTTCAACAGAAACTGAAATAACCTTTAATGTCACAGCTTTGCTAGGAAGGGAGAAGACCCGGATGGATTGGAAAGGACAATGTGTTTAAAGGGTAAGGAATTATCAGATGGAATGCAATGTCCTGCTGCAGAGTAATTGAAAGCTTGCATGTCCTTGTTGCATGACAATTCCAGTCACAACTTTCTTTTCTGGGTTGTAACAAGAGGCTCATTTAAAGGGGCGAAATCTTGCCCACGTTGTAGTTGAAGACAAAATGCTCATTGTCTTCCATAGAGGTAGTTTTTCACTTTATGGACTTGCATGGACATTGCAGGCCATGTCCATCCACCTTCTGCTTTTTCAGAAATGAATATTTCAGTAGGTTTTGTAAATCATTAAGTACCTTCCAAATTCACACCCTATTACCTGCAACTCCAGCTGTCACAGGACATCTGAAAACATAGGAGCCAAAGTCATTAGTGTTTTAAAAATTCTTGACGTAATTCTTCTTGTCATATTCTCCTTTTGGCATATTCCATATAGAGAACAAGAATGCACACAGCTTTCCCTCATTACCACAAGTTATAAGCACCCTCATACATAGTTCCCTGTGGATAAGCATTTTTTGGTTTATTCTAGTAGTCAGCATAAAACGTACAGTTCCTCCCCCCCTTCCTCTGGCAATAAACAACCACAATTTCAACACTGATTTTTTTTCCCACTTATTCATGAAACTTCAGTTTGGTTTTGGAAATATTTGTCCTACAAGTCATATAGTAATTGATCACCCCGTTCCACAATCTTTTCAGAAGTGTTGTTTGCAGAAAATGAGCAAAGCTTATCTGGTGAGCATCCACGTAAGGATGTGAGGCGCACTGCTGGCCCAGATGAAAAGCCTCTTGGATGGAATTGCCTCTTCTACTACTGTTTACATCCTGGTGTGAGCTGTGCAACACCAGCCTTCTCCAAGAGAAGAGAAAACATCAGGTGGCTCAGCTCACAGGTTTTAAAAATGAAATAAACCTTTTTTTTAAAGATCGAAGATATGAAGTGGAAAAAAGGTGAAAGAGGGAAAGAACTCATTTGTTTCTGGCACTGGAAAACACAGATTGATGTTTCTTAGCTATATTAGTTCAGCCAATTTATTTAGGTACCTTCCCATGTGTAGCACAAAATCATTGGTCAGATATGGCAATAAATGGACTTCATTAAAGAGAAATGAAACATGCAGTTATTTTGGCTCTGTAATTATGCAGGTCAGAAATGAAAAATAAGCTAAGATTGTTGAATGGAAACTTTCTATGTGTTTTTGATTACCTTGCGTTGACAGCTCTTCAGATTATCCTGCTTCCCATGCCAGTTTGCACTGAATTTGCAGAAAGAATTTACAAGGTACTGTCTCATCTCTAGGCTGGGGTTCCATACATTTTCATTAGGCACGCTGCATTTTGACAGGAACATTGTTGCCTGGAGAAACTCGCTTCCGTTTCCAAACCTAATGCCTCTGAGAACAAGTACAGCTCACACAATTTTTAGATACAGTTATAAATCAACATTATATTACTCATTGTTTCACTGTAAGGTAAAAAAAGCTGTTAATTTTATTCTCTTCCCTTCACTTATCCTTTTATGTCCTTTTGGCTCCCGACACATGTTTCTGTACTAGCTGATTCTCCCTGTGACCATCTTAGCCCTTGCCCATGCAGATTTTTCCTTGGGTCTCCTCACTTGGCTGTGTTGTGATTCCTTCCTCTACCATGCTGTCCAGAGACTCACGTGTTTTACTTCTAGGCATTGCTGTTATGCTGGTGGCTTTCTTCCTTTTCTAAGCTGCAACACCTAACTAGCACCCCTTTTGGGGGGGGGGGGGAGCTCACATATCTCCTCATAGAGATAAATGAAAAAATCGCCAAGAAATCATGAGTTTGGAAATGCTGCCAGAGGAGTTGTTTGCCTTTGTGGAACTGCATGATGAGGAGATGCAGCTTGTTGCTATACAGACTGGGGTAACTTTTTTTTTGTGTTTTGTCTTGTTTGCACAGAGTAGTCCTGGCCTGTGACTGTAGCTCCTTAGCTACCACAACAGAATACTTCTATTTTTGTTATGAATGCCTTAGGTTGATTAGGACTTTAGTAAAAAGACCTGAGACAGTAACTCAGGAAATCAGAGCCAGTCCTAGTTTGCAAGCGACATCTGAAGTATTACTCTTAAAGCAAATGCTTTAGTTTGTATGTTGCCAGTGGAGCAAAGTTATGATCTTTGAAACTGCCAGAGGCAGGACCTCCTGCACTTGAGAGCTATGCTTAAGCCAGCAAGAGATTTCTCTGGAACCCTTCAACAGGGGGTTCCATCAATTCAAGTATTTAGGCTCATACTTGGAAGACTGCTCCATCATCCCCATACAATTAGATTTGCAATCCAGGGAGCTAAGTCAGAGATTTTTGATCTGAGCTGAGTTTTCAAACACGTTTCATATTGTGTTGGGTACAAGCACACTCTGAAAGACTCTCCACGTAGGGTAAAGATCCCAAGTTTATGAGCAGCTTCTGTTCAACAGTCCTAAATTCCAGGAGATCTAGTCTCCTCTGCTTTAATGTGCCCACTAAATTTGTTTTCCTGTTTGCTAACATATTAGTAAATATTAATTAACGTATATTCAGCTTGAACTCTTTGGCTAGCACTGACTTTTTCCACATATTAACTTAATTTAATCATATTCTTCTCCCCCCAACCTCTCTGGACCTCCGCTCAGAGTTTCACAGTTGGAACATCTTGTACATTTGTTCATGCATAAATCAATACTTACGTACTTTATAGCTAAGCCATGAGTTCTAGTAACCAAGGTTTTTCTGAAAGCTTGCAAGTCAAACAGGAAAATGCCAGCTTGTTTTGCATTTTCTATTGAATCAACATAATCCAAGATAAAGTAAAATCAATTTAGCAAGATTTTTAATGCCTGCGGGACTTAAAATATTTTAACATGCCATTTCTGGTTGACTGACTCCTGTCAATGGACATTTCAAGTTTGTTTGGAATATATAAAACTTGTATGCATCCCAAATAATGCCTAAAACTATATGGCTTAAGTCCAGCTGGTTTTATATAGAATGTAATCAAACAAAAAAGCCTGAAAGCTCAAAGGGTGCTACAAAAGCACAGGCTTATTCAGCCTTACAAATGAAAAGTTACAGACAGCCAACCTAGAGAGATATACATAATTCCTTTAAGGTTTATATGTCCAGATAAGTTACCTATTCACTAAAGAATCTTTAAGGTATCTGAGTTTGATATGCTGTATGACAAATACTGTTTCTTGCACTTTCATAGCAGTTACCTGTGGAAACTACATTGTCTTAGACAGGTACACCATTACTGTTAATGGCAGGTTTCACTGGTTTAGGTGATGGGAAGATTCACCCTCTGCTCTCACTGTTTTTCTAGTGAAACAGCTATTAATACCCCAAGGGAAAAAAAGCAGCTCCCTTCTAGTATCTGGCTATGTCATATACAAACTAGGGGAAAGGAAAACAAAAGGAAAAAGAAAGGACAGTGAAATCAACTGAAATGTATTATCAGAAATATGTAGCTAATAAGGCACAGCTGAATTATTTACATGAAATCAGAATTTTGCTTGCATTTACATACATGAGCATGTACTGGGTGAGAAAGAATTGCTTCACATCTAAGCTTTTCTGAAAACAGAGGCTGGAACTGAGAACTGATGTGAAGGTGAAGCTTTTCTTGGAACAACATCCATGAAAGATATGAGCAAGGTGGGAGGCCCAACTGTGGGAGATTCTCAGTGACACAAAAGCCAAGCTGATGGGGAGAGCAGCAGCCGGACTGAGAAAGGCCAGAAGGTGTCCTGTGACATTTAGAAGTCCCAGGAGGCTTTGGTCAGTTTGGATCTTGTCTGAATCTCATGTATGAACTATAAAAAAATCAAATAGCTGAGGTGACAGCAGAAGCTCCAATGAATTGATTCTATACCATATTTCATCAAAATGGGTTAACCAAAGGTTTGGGATGAAATACTGAAACCAGAGAACTGCAGACTTGTGAAAGCTTGGGAATCCTGACATTTGACTGTCCTCTGCGTCTCAAGTCTTGTGGAAACCTTTATTTCAATAGTGTCTAGGGCTTGTGCCGTCTGATTTGTACCAAGAATGTATCAGAGGCCAACTAACTGCAAAAGCCTTTGATATTTTTTACCAACAGGAGTTGGAAGGACCAAACGGTGGAAATGTGAAGTGCAGCTGGGCAGTGCTTGTGGCGGGGTCTCAGGCAGTGATCCATAAAGATTTCTTGTATAGGTTTCCAGAGCTGGACTATTTGGGCTCAGAGCCCGAGACTTTGAACCCTTGAGATTTGTGATGTGTGGTCAAAAAGGAACATTCTAACAGGAGAGCGTTTAATCTGATTTCACACCTTAGAAAAAGGAAGGAGCTTTGCTGAGGATAAACTTGGATGTATCTTATTCTGGGGTGACCTACGAAATAGGAGATGGGATCTGAGTACTTTTGGGCACTCAGATGAAAACCTAATTAGTCGTAAAAGCCAGTAAGGAAGAACTGGAGAACAAGTTTTTGGTAATTTTATTTCACCCACAGAACTGAGAACATATCTGTGGAAACATGCTGAAAGAGTGAAATTTTCCAACAGAACAAAAGAGACAGAGTCTGCCCCAGTGAGCAGATTTGCTCAGGAACACAAGGTATTACTCAGGTCCCCAGTGAACATAAACTTGGCATGGGAAGAAAAACTCTTGAGATATTGTTTAAATGGCACTACAATGTGACAGAAAGTTACCCTTTATCCAAAGTTACTCAAAAGGAAAAACATGATGAGAATAGCTAAGAATGCACCATCTGAGATTTACACCAGACTAGAGTGCTGGCAAAGACCTTCTGAGTCATGAAGTCCATGCTCCAGTTACTGCAATACTCCACCACATCGTGTAATGCCTTTCATTAAATTGTCAAGCTCCAGTGTAAAACCAATGAGCTTTATTCCCAGGGCTACTCATTATGAATGGCCACCATGAGTAGCAGCCTTCTAGTTTGCAAGCTGAGTTTATCTGTGGTCTTTTGATATCCATTTGTTCCTAGGTCAATATTATCTTCCAGCCTAAATATGCCCCCCTCTGCCATATGTTAACCCTCACATTATAACTTTACAGATAATAACAGACAATTCTTCCTGACTTTGCTCTGGCTGGCTACAAGTTCATTTTCTGGTGTAAGGTAGGCTCTCCCTTATCTCATCAACTCTGCAGCCTTCCTTTTTATGAGTTGTTACTTGAAATTAACTTCTACATCTCCTTAGTGGCTAATAATAATTTAAGATTTTTCTAAAGCCATGCACTTATTCCATGTATTCTTTATCTCATGTCATCCCTTCTTCTTACAGTTTATTTCCTTCTTTCTCTGTTGGATTAGAGCTTTTTCCTTAAGAGTCAGAACTATAGGTTACATGGAAATGGTAAATGGGCACCAGGAGGAGTTGCTACTATGAGATGGCTGTTGTTTTAATCAGGGGTAAAAACACCATGAAACTGCTTTATGTAACAGCAAAGTACAAGTGCAATATAGTTACAAATGGAGAAGTGTTTGCTGACTTTGTTTTTTGAGGTAGAGGCTAAGGGACAAAGAAAATGATCAACAGGGAGCAAAGAATAACCACACTTGAGTGCAGAAGCACTGTGATAAGCTTGGTAAGAGGATTTTCAGGGCCCACGTTGCAGGTGAAAGATGTTCGGAGCTGTAAGCAAAGATCTGTTTTTGATCCCTGCAGTGTGGGCTCAAATGAGGCTTTGCTTTGCTTTAATTTTATTGCAAATAAATATCTCTGCAACAAAGACCCTTGACTCAATTTTCAGTTTCTCTTAGTGAAAAGAACTTGGGAGACCTTGAACCTTGGCTAATCAGTTGCAGACATAACGTAATTTTGGCGTGTGCATAAACAACTTCTAATACTGCCTTTGCCTGCTGCTAGAAAAGGTGATAGCTGAAGGGATATGGAAGCAAAACAAAACGGATAAATGTTGGCAGCTGGATTCACCTGAGTTCTTTACGGTGTGTTGGCATTACACAGCTCAGGGCTGTGAGGATAGCCACCTCCGGAGGTGGTGGCTCATGCCATCGTAGCTGGGCCAGTAGATCCAGCCAGGACCAGCAGTGCTGTCACAGGTCAGATATTGAAGGCAAACCTTTAGTGCAGTGTTAAATACAAGAGTGGGTGCCCACTCGGGCAGTGAGAGCTGAGTAAGCTTTCTTTTGCAGAGTGGGGACAGGCAGGTTCTGTTTATCTGTGCTCACCCCCAGATCTGCTGCCTTCCACTGCCAGAATGGCACAACAGCTTGGCCCCTGGAAAGAGATGACATATTTTTGGATTCTTTCTGCTCCAAGTGTTTAAGTGTCTTAGTGTTACATATGATATAACAACAGCAGCTGCAATTCTTTGTGGCTCTCTGTTGCACTGATAGCTCTAAAATTATTTTACCCACTCATTTGAAATCCAGAAAGTGGAATTTAACAGTAAAGTCTACTGGCAAGTAGAGTGAGTCTCAGAGGGAAACAAAGGGAAGTAGACAACTTATCTTTGTGAAAGGGAAAATTATCAAAGAATAGTTAGCACACAATAAATTAGATTAAATGACATTGAAGGTAATATTTTGGGGTTAGAATAATGTCATTGTTTTAAGATGAATGCTGGTGCTGCGATGGTGAAATGCAAATGCTGGCCTTTGGCAGCTGTGCATCTCTGTTCAAGTTGCCTAGATTTTTTTTTTTTTTTCCCATGAATCAGTCATTGCAGATTCATTGTGGGTTTTCTTTCTTGTGAAAAAGATTCTGGATTCTAGTAAAAGTTATCTGATAACTTATCCCAAGACATACCACAGCATCACAGTGCTGAAGAAATCTGGAGAAGAAGCATTAAGAAAAGTTTAGAGGCAAATTAAATCCCTGCCTCCCTGAAGCTGGTGGGAAAACCCTGTCAACTTCTGTCAGGACAGGATTTCTTTTTAACAATTAATATATATTTTCCCTCAAATAACCCCCCTCAAAAATACGTTCATAAAATATTCCTTGGTATTTTCCCCTTCTGTGCGTTTGCATATCTCCTACAGTCACTCTACAGTAGGAGCACGAGGTTGAACAGAGGCTTTTGGGAGGCCCAAAAGACAAAGAGGAGTTCGCCAGAAAAGTTTTGATCACGTTGCAACTGGAGTCAGGAGTCTTTCTATCAACTGCTCTCAGTGAGATAAAACTGCCTCCAGGCTGATAGAAAAAAGTTCCTTAAACAGCAAGTGTTAATTACAGATGAGATTAATCATCAGCCCTGCTTCACCAGGACCTTTATTGAGGTTTCACAGTCAGAGTGCAGAAATCTTGTTTCAGTGTTTACTTCAGTGAAGAGGTTCATGTTACCATGTCAAGAAAGCAGTTTTTGGTATTCTGGGTCTCTTAGAGCTTCTTAGAAATTATGCAATTCTTGGAAGTAATTCCCCCCCC
>JANZLQ010000027.1:741539-758216 GCA_026212715.1 Elanus axillaris | reverse complement strand
CCCCATATTTTTAATGAAAATATTATGGAAACTGAAATTAATTTGAAGTTTTCATCACTTTTACCCAATGAGGCTAGAATTGTCATGTTTCAAAAGGAATACAGACAGAATTTGGCTCTGAAAGTTAAAATGTAGTTTATAACATTCCTCAGGTATTATTTCATCTAGCATTTGGCAGCTAATAAATCTTCTTAACTAAGAAGTTTTTTTCTGAAATTACCAAGAGATCTGAAAAAAGGGCACTTCCAAACACATTGATTTAACTGCTGGAGAGTCTCTTCATTGGCTCATTACTGCCAGGAACAAGATGCTTTTCTGTTGACTTGGAGTCATGGCAGGAGAACACAACAAACATGAAATTTAAGTTCTGTGTCACACATGTTGGCTGCAAAGGTTTTAGACACTTAGGAAGGGGATACTTCTCTTCTGTTCTTCACATTGCCTCTCGTGAACCCATGTCTGAATTTATTTGGTGAATGGTTTTAAAAATTATTTTGCCTCTTTCTATGAAAGAAGCACAGAAGATGAAATAATTTTTTTTACTCAAATCAGTATTATGGAGAATTAGGTTGTCATTCTGCTTTGTTTCAGTGGAAAGGTAGCTAAAACCATAAGTACTTAACCTAAAGCCCAGTGTGCTTCCCCAGAGAGGCAGTTGAATGCTGAAATTTGAAAAAATATGTTTATCGATTTGTAGGCTTAAAAATGGAATTTCAAGTAAGTTCTGGGCTAGCGGTATAAAGTTTAACTTTTAAACCGGAAGGAAGTATCTAAAAGTACCTGACTTTTTCATGGCAGTAGGAGGTGCGTAGCAGCTACACTGTTGTAAATCAGGCTGCTTTTTCAGTATCCCAGACTGGATGTGTGATTCTTGGCCTTGCTTGAAAAGCATTATGACCCCAAGTCACTCAAATTTGCACACAACAATGGACGGAATGAGATGTTGTAATTGATAAAAATAACTGAGATACTCTTACTGCGTAACATCCACACGGTCTGCTCTTAAAACGGCTGGTGCTGATCTGACCCAGTAAATCATGCTGCCTGGCTTCCATAACCTCAGCGTTGGACAATTTTGATGAGGCTTCCTTCAATCCACGGCCATGCTGTGCCGGGCTCCCCTAGTCGCAGGGCAGTGAAACAGACCCTGCGCTGGCAACCTGCCTACCTGCTCTGCTTGTCGGCCCCCAGAAACGCGGACCTGCCCGGCCAGCTGGTGTCTGCTGCAGCTGGGAGATGGCTTAAGGCTTCAGGAGAAGGTGGCAGAGGCAGCGAGTCTTGCGCAGAGTCCATGAGGCTTGACAGGAGTCTGATAGCACCTGGTACCTGGCCGGCTAATGCCCTGAGCAAGCCTGTCGTTCTGGTCTGCTTTAAAGTTGCAGAAATTGTCCTCCAACATGAACATGGAACATTTTTGACTCGGCTCGGCACAAAGTTAGGGACCGTTTGCAAAGGAAATAGCCAGAACCATACTTCAGACTCCTCTGTAAAGTAATACTTGTTCGGAGTCCTTGATTTGTTTCAAACCCAATTCTACTTATTCTGAATAAGGGGAAGGCATAAAAGCAATTTTAATAATGGGACAAAATTTTAAAATAAATGTGGTCTTCTGAACATTGAGTTCACTTCAAAATATTTTTTTTCTTAAACATTATCTTATACATGAAAATATCTTTTCTCTTACTTTCTCAATATTCTTTTAAATTTATCGTCATCAAAAAGAAGCAACAAGATAATTTTCCCACAATCGTTAACTTTTTTGGAAATCAGTTCTAAGATTTAGTTAAAAAACAAACCTGTGCTTTGACAATTTTTTTTTTTCCTCAGGAAAGAAAACACAGCTGAATTGCTGCCATGTGAAAATCACAGAAGAAATATGTGAATTACAGTATGTTTTACTGAAGGAGTGCTTTAGTCAGTAAGTATTAACATTTAAATTCATCTGTATTCCCTGAAAACAGTTGTTTAAATGCTTTCATGCCTGACTCAGCCTTTTGACCTTTCATGGCAGACAAACCATGTATTGTTGTAGGCATTTTCACTAACATGTTAATAAGTCTAAGTCATTAGTGCCTCTGTGAAAACCAAAGTAGAATGGATTTGTTGTGTATACTCGTTAAAAACAGCTTGCTTTCTGTGCCCTGCTTATTTGCCTACTTGTTGCCTTTGAGAAAACTTAATTTAATGCTGCTTCTTACAGTTAGTCTGTGAGGGGCATGACCTGTAGAGCTGTTTATAAACTTTTCTTATTGGAAAGTGAAGATTTTATTGCAATTTTTTTTTTTTTATTATTTTCACACAAACCACTATAAACTTCAGAATTTTTTCTGGAAGAAAAAAGTAATATTTTCATTCTTTTGTAGTACTAATGTGGTGTTTCATCACGCTCAGCTTGGCTGGCCTAGGAGCCTCTTTGCATTTCTATGCCCAGTGCTAGACCTGCAAACTTTATTACCAGTCACACATCATTGCCTATGACTTAACTAACTGCAGTAGATTGCGGTGAACAATAGGAGATGTAGTTTAGGAAAGACACTCTGTCTAGACATGAGGGTGGGATCATGAATTGTCCTATTAAGTACTCCTGTGAGGCATTGTGGCTGCATTGCAGAAATATTTTGGAACCCATGTTTCAGTCTTGTAACTTTTCTGAAATCCGAATATTTTTCACAACAAACCCACCTCATTTTCTGCTTAGTGTTTAGACAGAACCTGAATACCTAAAGGGAGTTTATAAGAAAGATGGGGACAGACTTTCTAGTAGGGTCTGTGGTGATAGGACAAGGCGTAATGGTTTTGAAGTAAAAGAAGGTAGAGTTGGACTAGACCTAAGGAAGAAATTTTTTATACTGAGGGTGGTGAAACCCTGGCCCCGGTTTCCCAGAGAGGTGGTCGATGCCCCGTCCCTGGACAATTCCAGGCCAGGTCGGACGGGGCTCTGAGCAACCTGGTCTGGTTGAAGATGTCCCTGCTCACGGCAGGGGTTGGAATAGATGACCTTAAAGGTCCACTCTAACCCAAACCATTCTGTGATTCTGTGGTTGGTATCACTGAAATTAAGCAGAATTTTGGTTTTGGTTGCAGTAGGACCAGAACTTAATTCTTCAAATGACTTCATAGAACTCATGTTATGCAAAGATAAGCCTAAAGTTTAGTGAAAGCATTCAATGCAGAACCAGAGAAACATTTGTGATAGCTCAATGCATTCTGTAGAACGGCTTTGTTCTGGCAGCATCAGGGGCAAGCATAGCAAGTAAGATATGAAACTCAGAAGGTCAAGTGCCAGAAGACAGGAGTAAATTTGTGTTCATTAAAAAGAATTATGCAGTTAATTGTATACTATAGTCCTATTTACAAACTCCAAGCTTCTTGGCATTTTTCGTATGTTTTGCCTCTGTAAAGAATGTTATGTGCTTGCCCCATGTCTCCCACCTTACCTAAAGCCACATTCCAACACAATTAATCTGTAATTATAACTTAAGACAATATTCAACTGTGTTTTCTCACAATAGAAAATATTTTTATCCAGCAACTGGCCAATAAGAGGTGGATATGTTTAAGGTCCTAACTTTCTGTGAAAGTGAATGCTAGAATCTGACTTTTGGAAAATAGCACATTTGTAATAAATTCTTTTTAAAAAGGCACATACATTGAAGTAGTTTGGCATAGGGCTTCTTTGAGATGTGTACTGGTGATACATTCTGCTTTGTCCAAGCAGGGATTCTGTGCAGAGGAGGACTGTAGTTGTGCTAAACTCCTTCAGTAGTCAGGGACCGATGTGAAAAGAGATATGTAGGAACACTTCACCACACTTTAGATGATACTTGATTTAGGTACCTTGAGAGTGTAGTTGATCCTAATGCTTATTTCCTTCCGCTGACAATTAAAAGAGTCTAGGATGACTAGCTTAGATAGCAAACATTTATACTGTGGTTATCTAAAATTAGATGACCTGAGTCCTATTCATCCAAGTGCTAATTAATCCTCTCTTCTCATTTCATATACAGAGATCCTAAAGGATCTATACTATTAAGTGCCTAAATTTGCCTACAGCTCCTTTTCTGCAGGAATTAGCAATAGCAAGACTTCGTAATTCAGTGGAAGATGGTTATAGAAATAGGGTAACATAACCTGATTGGGGTGGGGTGGGGGTCAGAGAGAGGATATTTTCTACTAATACTAAATGATTCCTGAGAAACTAAAAAAAGAAGGAAACTAAACCAGGATGACTCAGTTTTGCCACTGACAAAAGACAATACAAGACAATACCGAACCTCTGTCTGGCTTATTGGGAAGAAATACAAGGAGAAGAGGGTAGGGTACAAAGGATCTCTTATTCACAGCCCATGGACAAATTCTCCCAGAAAGAGTAGCAAGGGTCCAGGAATGGTTAGGACTTTCCAGGCTGTGGTCAAAACAGAGAATGACCATGTATTCAGGTTGCCTTCTTTGAACTGATGCCAGGGGCTATGATACAGATATTTGTCTGTAACCGCTTTGGGGCAGAGGTTGCATATTTTGTATTTTTTGATTCTAGCTTTTGTCCAGTGTTAGGCTCAGGGTGGCCTCTAAACCCTGGTAGGTGAAAACCTGACAGCCACAACATTTTTCTTTCCCTAAATAAATTGCACAGAAATGAACTTGAACTGATTGTTTAAACAAGGAAGGCTGCTCAGGCTGGTTTAATTGTGAATTGTAACTAGCTCATGTTGTATTTCCATTACTGTGCTACATTGATACAAATATTTTATGTAAAACTGATATGTTAACTAGCATATCATGCAGCTATATGGCTTCACATTTTATATGAGTAAGTTTTATTGTTGGGTTTTTTTACCACACAAGCTATTTCCCACAATGTTTTGTAATTTATATAAATGCTTACATTAGCAAAGTTTCTCAGGAATCAGATTCACTCCCAATGTGCAGAGGAAGTTGCCTGAAAACTGTTATTCTGCTTCCAGGACTGTAAGTTCCATGGGAAGGTCTGAGTCAGTAATTGTAGCCGTATATAAATACAATTCATTTCACGCTAATTGTACAGTTATAAAGATTACTAAAAAAAAAATAATTGAGAGCAATTATACCTTTAGTGTTACACATACATAATAGAATAACTTTATCCCCATTGACACAGAAATGTGTTTATTCCTAAATATACCAAATGGTCCTGGTGTCAGGTCCATGGTGGTTCTGCCTTGCTAACTGTAGGATATCATTCCCCTCAGTGTAACAGGTACTTTAAGGCTCCCCAACAGTTTTCTTATGCCTTCTCTCAGTGTAACTTGAGGTTAATCGTGAAGGTGCAGCAGATTTCTAAAATTTAGTACTTTCAGCCATTCTTGGACAGCTGCTTTCTTTTTTTCTTCCAAAAACCACAACCACAGCAGCCACATCCAGTCACCTGATCTTGGTGTCTGGAATCACAGCTGGTAATTACACATGCTCTTGTGCTGGGCAAAACAGCTCCAGCTTCATTTCAACATTTTGAAGAGACTGGGAGATGAAGTAGTGACAGGGAAAGAATTAGAGGTCTGCCAAACTACTTGAGACTGCTAACATTTTAAAAATTGCTTTAGGCAAAGTTTCACTTCAGATGATCTGGTGGGAAGCACTTTGGAAGTGCTCTAATAATCGGAAGAAAGCATGCAACATTTTCAGCAAGGAAAAACTCTCAGCATTAAAATTGATGGATGCAGTCAACGTCTGATCAAAGTTTCTTAAGGGGCTGCTGCTAGATCACATCAGCAGGATGATGGTAAAAAACCAGAGCCATACCAATGGCAATGAGGGGAAAGTGTGAGCTGTTTGAATAAATCTGCTTGGTGAGGAATGAGGGCAGCAAACATAGACACAGACTGTACAGGAAGTAGTTGGATGGCAGAAATTATTGTCTAAAGCTGCAGTATGCTGAAGCGTAAGGCAGAGCACAAGAAGAACTCGGGTACAACGTGTGCCTGGCCCCTTCAGCACTTAGACTATAAGGCAGAAGGGAAGAGTGGGCCACATCACTTACAGTTTCTTCTTGACGGTCTTCCTACTTAACGTTAATTGTCCTGGTGTGTTTTATTTTCTTTTAGCTCTTGCAGAGAGTTAGGGTGGGCCACATCACTTACATTTTCTTCTTGTTGGTCTTCCTACTTGATGTTAATTGTCCTGGTATATTTTATTTTCTTTAGCTGTTGAAGTACTTAAATTATTTCCTTTTTAACATAAGCAGGCATTAAGGAAAGCCAAATGACACAGCAGTTTTCAACTGCTGGAGGCTAGAATGCAAACAACTTCCCAGACATCCTAATGACAATAGGAAACTAGGAGTGTTTCTTTTTCCTTTGCAGTTTAAAAATAGCTTAAACTTAATTACTCTTGAGGACAAACTAGCTTGGGGAATTGCTATGGCTATATGGAACTCTGCTTCATTAGTCTTAAACTTGCCATGACCAAAATTGACCAAGGGCTGGGCTGGAAATGCATCGGTTTTCTCAGTCCATACTAAAGGATGGTTGTCCCTTTCTTAAGAGCAGTTGCTGATTTCCACCTTCTGGCGCTCTGAGCAAGGAAGAAATGTTCACCTCTCTGAAGGATGACCTTTACCTACCAGGAGAGAGGGGAATGTGATGAAATTGGCACTTCTGTAATATCAGTTACTTTCAAGGCTCGTAAATTTGCTGTTTGAAGCGACAGCTTTTTTGGACTCAAGACTTAAAAACTATCAGAATGTTATTTGTCTGGTAACTACAATGAATTTTATTTGGATAATAGAGATATTCCTGCAGTGAATTCTCTCCTGTGAATGGAATTGCCTCACTGTGGCCAGGACATGTCACAGCTGAGCCAGGAGTAAACACTGTTATTGCCCAAAACTACTTCAAAAAAATCCTCAAACAACCCAACAAAAACTGGAATGAAATACTGTCTAGGTATTGTAGAGAGCCTGAAGGACTTACTTCTCTGGATTGCAGTGCTGGTAGAGTAAGACTCTGAGGTGTAGCAAGCTTCCTTACAGAAGAAAGTACTGAATTATGGGACAGACCTTGACACTGTGTTTGCAGGATCTTAAAGTCCCTAGAACACAGCACGAGAAAACCAGATGAATTACATTAACTGTATGCCCACGGCTTCAAAACTGGGCCTGGCTTGTACTTCTTTCTAGAAGAAAGGATCTCAGTGACAGAGCAGTGTAACCTTTTATCATTCATGGACAGCTGTAAGATTCTGAGAAGCAAAGTCCTTATTTTGAGGGTCAGACTGTCCTTCTGGTCCTTGTGATGAGGTGGGGTCCTTTAGTTTGTTTTACTTAAACATGAACAATACCAAAGTCTCCAGTAAAATTCCACTACCTCATTACATTGCAGCGTGTAATGTAAGTATTGATTAGCAAAGTTAATACAATTTCATACTGTAAAGACTGATTGATGTAATTGTTAGGGAAAGAAATTCTCATAACAGTCAGCTGGGACCATCATGATGAATTAAGAAAATACCTTCAATTAAAAGATAAAAGGTGCTATGGCATAATTCAGTTGTCTTAGCAACTCCTGGGGCCATTTAAGATGCATTAAGGGATCCTGCCTGACCTGGAAGAGATTGCCCAGCAAGGTAGTGAAATCTCAGTCTGTGGATTTATTCAAAACCTGAGCAGGCATCGTCCTGAACAACTGGTTCTAGATGACTCTGCTTTGAGCAGGGGAGTTGGACTAGATGATTTCCAGAGGTGCCTCAGTAGTGTTGTAAGTCTGTGATTCTGTGAATTACATGACAGGACTGAACTGTTGGTACTTCAAAGACCCCAAAAATGGATAAGCCAGATTTTCTTCTTTAGGAAATGAAAGTAAGTATTACAGGGTAAGAGAAATATAGTATTTCCAGCTGGAACACAAGTGTTGAATACTATGTATTGATCAAGGAAAATTCAGGTACAAGTAAAGGTAAGTCAGTTAAATGCAATACAGATTGTAAAGACATATGTGGTAAGATAGGTAAAAATCCCAATCTTTTATTATCAAAATCACTTGGAGAAAGTAAACCTTAATAGTAGTGGTTAGGACAACAAACATAAGTATGTTTATAACTCATATCTTGGACTTCAGTGGGAAAATACTGATAAAGAAATGGGTTAATGGTGTTACATGTTGAGTTCTGAGACTGAAATACAAAGGAAATTGGGAATTTCTTTAAGAAATAAGTATAAAAACTGTCTGGAATTTGTATTCAAGTGAATGGAAAAAAGTGATAAGAAAAATATCCTAACTTAATTGAATGATTAACCACAGAGAAGGATATCAAGAGCAGAATTAAAGCATCTGAGATTGGCAATCCAAACTGATCGGAAGAAAAGTTTGTCCCGGATGTCATAATGTATAGGTACAAAGTGGGAAATTGTGGAAAGGGAGGACGAGGTAAACTTTGCAGTTGTGAGAAAGAAACTGGTGATTCCTGGCAGTTTGACATGTGGCTTTTCCTATATGGGAAAAGAAGTATAAACGGCAAGGCAGAGGTATGACCCTAGTTGTGGTGTTGAGTATGAGAGCCGTCCATGCTCAAGAAAGATGAATTCAAACTGGATGAACTGGGAAGACATTGCAGGAGAATGCCATGAAGATGGGACCTACAGCTAGACATCTAACCATTGCCTGTCCAAATTAAGAGAGAAATGTAGACTCCCTGGTGTGCCATGGAGGAGAGGAAGCTGCAGAGCGCTGCCCATCTGTACTTACTGCTGCCTAGGCCCTTGGGGTTTGTGCACGCAGGGTCCGCCAGCAGCCCCGTGGTGATAGGTACGGGACGTCCTGTGTCATCGCAAGGTTTCCCTGCCTGCAGCAGCACTTGGAAGCTCACTGCTTGCACAGGCAGCAAATTCCTAACTCTGGAAAGCCATGTGGGTTTTAGAAAGAAAAATGGGTCATGACCCTGGGTGATCCAGCTTCACTGTGTGAATCTAATCTTTTTACAAAATATTTTCTTTTAAGCATATCAAATCTAAATGGTCAAGATTTCTGAGGAATATATAATATAAACAAGCTAATTCATTCGTTCCTGAAAATTTCCTTGCAGATTACAATTTGATTAAAAATGTTAACAGATGTCTTTTGAGACAGTTCTCTGGTAATAACAAACAGAAACAGTATGTGGAGTGTCTTTACATCCAGGATGAGTTAAATTAAGATAAATTAAATGGACTCTTGTTATGGGAATAAGAACCACAGCTTTAATTTACTCTGCTTGAACAGATTCTTTTTTTTACATAAGCTTATCATACTATACAACTATCTCATCTTTATCACTTGATTAAGCACACCTAACGAAACTCCAGAGACAACAGGAGTACATCAGTGCGCCACAGTTAGGAGCCAAATGTAAAGACTGAAGAACTGTGATTTCCCTTGGCTGTTGCTGTCCCTGCCTGTGTCTCTCTTTCCCCCTACACAAATCAAGAAACCACCAAAGTCTTCATTCTGGTTCCACTGCTGCTGAACTCTGGAAATGGGGTTTCGCCTGGAGGCTTTGAGTTTGTTCTCAGCACTTATTCCAATGACCGGGAGGTGTATGTAAAATCTGCTTTCAAAAGGTTGGATTGCATGAACACACACTTGACAAGACAGCGGAACAGAGTAGTACATAGACAGGGACTATGTCACCGAAATCTCCACTATGTAAGCTGTGAATCAGATACCAAATTAGAGAAAATGATCCCGACACAGAAACTTCATTGGGGCTTATATACATTAGCAAAAATGCTCACATTTTTTCAGTAAAACCAAAGAAGTTAAACTTGTTAGGAGTTTGTATGCGTTTTATTTGAGTCTTCCAGTGAGCATGTAGGGTTGTTTTTCTTATTGGACCATTCAAAAATATAGACAACACAATATATACTCACATATATGTATGTGAGTATGTGTGTATATATATATATATATATATATATATGTGAAGCATGATTTTACCATGAATGAAGGATTTGTAATAGCAAAAATTATATGGTCCTTCTGATTCACTTTGGTTAGCTGAGTGCCTCTACTTTCCTACCAAATGTGTTTTCAGCTGGCTTCACCTTTTTGGTTTTTGTGTATGTTACCTCAAAAATAACTCTAAAAATATTCCTCTAGACATTTCTGCCATACAGCATGTCTGGAAGGACAGATTCAGCTATTTGCCTTCCTGTATCAGACTTTCCTGAATCAAAGTTTCCTGCAGAAAAGCCAGAAGAAACTGCAGAATACAATGAAATAACCAAAAATGAGAAATGCAGAGACACTGGATTTCACTTGAAATATCTCTTGGAATCCTGTAAGATTGTGTTACAGCCTCTGGAAAGGGAAAACAAGAATGGGGTGTAACCATTTACCATCCCAAAGGCCACATGATCTCTATTGTATGTGCTGCTTTGGGCAACTCTTTACATTATTGACTAATACTCTACCCTTCTTTATAGTAGTTGAGCCCGATAGGGATGTTTAAATTGTCAGGCTGCTGTATCCACTGACCCAACTTCTACCTTAATCCGCCCTGACTTTCATCCCTGCGTGGGAAAATAATATATAGCTACCAACCCAAATAAAGAAAAAACCCAGTGGGAATAGACACGGTCTGATGTGGATTTGCTGGGAAAGCAGGAGAGGCAGAAGGGTTTTGTTTCTCACCATCCCTGTGAGCTGATGGGGCGCAAGAATCTGAATCGCACGGTGGCAGCTGTTCAGTCTATGTCTCTCCTGCACCGTCCCTGTTCAGCTCAGCATCCCCCTTTGCATGCATCCTGCTCTGGGCATAGCATTAGCTTTTCATACTGCACTATCTCCTTTCCACGCAGGAGAAGAATACCCAGGAAAGTATTTCATACTCCTGCACTAGAGCAAAAGAAACTACTTTCTGAGAAAATATCCTTTTTTTTTATGTCTGAGAATGTAGTGTTCAAGACTAATTCAGTGACATCTAGCAGACTGGGAGAGTTAGAATACGAATTCCATGGGAAATGCCAGTATTTCAAAATGTAGGTTTAAATTCTAAGAAAATTCTCCAACAATTTGAATTTGTCTGTAAAATGAAATTGTAATAAACTGTTCCCAATTATTAGAAAGGTTTTGTGTGGAATTTATCTGTTAATTTCACTTTATTTTAGCATATAAAAAATACAACTGTGATAGAAAAATTAATAGTTTAAATGCAAATTTCAATCATTCTGTTATAGCAATGTTAAAACATTCAGCTATGTCTTTATTATAACAGGTTTTAATTTTTTAATTACAGTTCTGTTTGAAACTGACAGACCAGCAGAAAATTTTGTTTTATATAGAACCAACATTTTCCAATGAAAGCCTGTTTTAGTGAAGATTGTTTCAGAACTGGTGACAGCTGTGGTACCCATAGGTTTACATCTTACATGCCCAGCTCCGGGATCAAGATTCGTAATGTTGAGTAAGACACCGCAAACCCAGCAGCGGAAAACAGCATTAGGCCCACCTTCTTTAAGGAAAAAAATAAAAATCAGTGGAGAGAAAATAGTATACCTTCTGTGTATACATAGGCTTAGGGTACTCTGCTGAGTCTTCACTGTAGCCAGGTATTTATCAGTTTGTTTCCAAGAAGTTTTCCTTCGAGTACAATGCAATCGACCTAATTCCCAGGTGGGGTCTAGTTGCAGTTTGTTGCTGGAATGACGTGATGTTCCTGTATATGCTTGTGCATCATCCAGTTAAACTGACTTTAATTTAGAAATAAAGCTGTGTAATTCTGTATGTTCTTGCCCCNNNNCCCCGTTTTTGGCTCAAAATACTTTTTCTAATTTGACACAAATCAATGAGTAATTGTAGTAAAGCCAAATCTTTATTACTGTATGTAAAGATATTTGAGTGAAACGTGCTGTTTATTCAGAGTGGTTAAAATATGTGCAGGACTCTTACACATTAACTTTTTACCTTGAAACAATAGTACAGCAACTATTTACTCATTCAGTTATGTGGAAAAGCCAAAGAAATCCACAGCAGTCCATATATATCAACAGCAGTACTGGGCTCAACATCAGCAAAGAGGCCCAGCAACTTGATCTTTACTGTCTCTGAAGGTTTTCAGATTTATTTGAAGCCAAAAATCCAAACTGAGCTATAGAAATGTAGTTCAGGTTGATAAAATAAAAAACAAGTCTTCTTTCTAATTTTGGTCAAACTAAATTTCTGAGTAGTCGAAAGTACTTTTTAAAAAAACTATATAGCTTCTCAGGACCTTTTCCAGCCTGTCTTCAAGCTGTCTTCACCTGTCAGCAACATACTTCATCTCCAGCTCGTTCAAGGTTCTGTTAGTCTAATCTCAAAATGTCAAAATGCATGTAGTACCTTTCCTGCTGCCAAAGACACCATCGATCACAAATATTTTAATAATACTTAATATCAGCTTTTGTACTGGGGACTGTTCCAGGTAACAGAACACTGAGTCAAATCTACCAGCCCAGCCATCTCTGCCTCTAATCCATATTACTTGCTAGTAGAGGATGTGAACAAAGAACTAACCAAAATCAGCCTTTACACTCAAATCTACTATGACAGTCAGAGTATTAAACAGCTGTTTGTAAGAACGATTCAGCGTGGGAAAAAGCCCAGTAATATAGAGTTGTGTATCAGATCATCTATTAATTACTTATGTCAGTTCTACAACAGCAAATTTAAAAGACTAATGATACTGCATCCATGTTTACATATCTCTTTTAGTGCTTATTTTGGCACTGAAAGGTTTTGAAGTAATTCTTGTGCATGCAAAGCTATTAATTTATATGCAGTTCTGTTTAGATTCTCTAGTTATAACTCATAGCTAGTGTTCTGGTGGATAAACATGAAATTCTGAACTTCTGTGTTCTGGAATATTTAAAATTTGTGCTCATTTTGGCTGACCTTGCCTGTTTGACTTCTACATTGTCAAATAGTCTCTGATTCCACTGCAAGATTGGCCAGTTCATATCAGAGCTGAGTCTGACTTCATGATTGTTGGGTGCTACAGGGAAAGAAAGCTGCTTTATAAAAGAAATTGAAAGTTGCTGTCTGTCTTCACCTGTCATTTTTTTCATTTACTAAATAACGTTTGCAGCTCTGGTGACTCTTTGTCCAGAAGGAGAGTGTGCTGATCAAAGCTCTGCAGTTGCTGTCCTCAACACTGCAGTCCCTGCAGCAGCTCTCCTGGCCAGCCATGGCAGGAAGAGGAGACTAACTTTCTTTTGTACGGGAAAAAAATGAACTTCTCAGATATTGACATGTAATAAAAGTATATCATCTGATAAGATCTCTCCCAAATATTTTGGACTCATATGGTTTGTTGGGTATGCTCCCTTATACATCTATCTCCTCTAGTAGCCTTTTCCTTGTGTAGCATGGTTTCTTCATTCTGTTTCTCGTTGATAGCTTTTATTTCCATCTGAAATTGCCATCCTCAGATGGCATCTTGCCATCACTCCAACATTCTGGCACTCCAAGGAAAGTACCAGAAACATGCCTTCAATAAATGAACAAGTAGCAACAAGCATATGAGTACCCATTCCAGCTAATTCACAGCCGGAAGCAAAATCTGAGTATTGAAAAACTTATGACAAGCCCTGGAACTAGATCACAGGAAGAACAGAAAGCTATTCACCTCTGGAAATAATGCTTTCACAACTGATTTATTCAGGGACAAATCTTGAGGGATTCTTGGTTAAGACCATTCAAGCATCTGGAAGCTGTCCAAGATCTGATTTCAGAAGTATACATACAGAAACTCTTCTAAAGTTCAAAATGTGCAGACAGCTTCCCATCTACCAAAACCAGCATCAGGCCATAGGCTTTCTGTCTCTTACTAGCTTGACTTTCTGGGGCACTTTGGGTTTGGTTTTAAAAGAAAAAAATGTATGTATGTGTGCATGTGATGTGCATATATATATATATATATATATATAAATATATAAAAATCTAAACAAATGCCCAGACATATGCAGACGTGCATAAATAAGTATGCTGCCAGGAAGCAAAATACTGTTGTAATTAAATGGAAACGATTTCATTTCCTGAAGACCAGTCTTGGTCCAAATAGCCTGGGACATATATGAACTGCACTTCCATTTCCTACCTGGGAGACAGACAATGCCCAGCACTGTTCCAATATATTATTTCCTATTAATATATAATCTGGAATGTAGTAGAAATATGGAGTGGATAAAGCAGAGACAAGTAAAATAAGATTAACCCTATCAGAACAGTGTGTTCTTCAAGACTTGAACAAAAGCCTTAAATGAATAGGTGCTATCTACAGTAGAACTTCCCCTGATACTGTGTTGGAGCTTTACAGTAATTCTACATAGTGAGTAAATGTATTGCACTAAATCCTGTGTGCCTCTGGCTAGGACTGAACCCAAGAAAGCTTCCCAAGCGAACCCAAGGTAGTGCTACCAGGTAGTGGCATTCCCCAGTTTCTTCTTTCTCCCTACTTCTGTTGACGTTTTTTCATGGCTCGTTGGGTGCGTGTGTGTCGTGCGCAGAGGTATGCTTACCTCATCGCGAGCCTGCTGCCGCTGCTAATGCAAGTGAAGTGGACGGCGGCAGACTTTGACCTGCGTTCACAGGTGCAAGCACCACACCTTATTTCTCCGCCTAGGCACTATCAAGAGCACACTTTGAGGAGCGAGTTGCTGAGGAGCTGGTCACGTAGTCCATGAGAAAATTGACCAGCCTTAGGTCAAACACACCCTGATAGGCCATATCAGGTATCCGTTTAAGAACAAGAGCGTTTTTTTTTTTCCCAGGGTCTTGACTGCTCAGAAGGAGACCTGCTGCCAGTGCTGCTATTCTTCAGAATCATAAACCGTATCCTCCGACTTTTCATCCACAATGTATTTTTTCAGTTTTAGAAGTTTGGCTGATCCTGTTCTACTACTCCAGTTAAAACAAACTGCTTTTTGGGAAAAGAACTGACAACAGTGTCATGGTAAGAAAGGCATATTTTGGAATGAATATAATTTATTTTTAAAAAGAGAATATAAGGAGTTCTTACTATTTAATTGGCATCAGTACATACTAGAAACTCACAAACCTATCTTAATTTATTCCAGACTGCAGAAAAATGTTTCTATCTAAAATAATGGACTCTTCATCGGAAAAATGACTCAAATCCTTACAACTTCTATGTGGAGTATTTCCAACATGAGGTAATTCAGGATTGTATTATGCTTAGGAAAATCCACTGTGCTGTTGCCCTGAACTTTCTGCCGTGGGAGTCAACAACTAAATTCAGTGGGTCTGTAAATCTTTAACGAACCCATAGTTTCAAATTAAACAAAAAACCAAGACAACAAAAACTCTACACTGACAAGGGTTGGTTTTCTGAATGGAGACACTAGAGCAGTGCAACATGAAAAGCTAAGACATGGGTGTTGAGTTATAGTCAATGTCTCAATGTCCAAGTGGAAAGCAGTAGTGGGTGGTGTCCCTCAAAGGTCCGTATTGGGACCAGTAGTATTTAATATCTTCATCAATGCCACAGTGGGATTGAGTGCACCCTCAGCAAGCTTATAAGTGACTGAGGGGTGCAGCTGATTCGCTAGAGGGAAGGGATGCTGTCCAGAGGAACCTTGACGGCCTTGAGGAGTAGGCCCATGTGAATCTTGTTAAGTCCACCAAGGCCAAGTGCAAGGCCTTGCACCTCGGGTCAGGTCAGAGCAAGGCCCAGTAACAATGCACCCTTGGGGATGAATGGATTAAGAGCAGCTCTGTGGAGAAAGACGTGGGGACACTGGTGGATAAAAAATTGGACAAGACCAGCAATGTGCACTCGCAGCCCATGACAGGGGGGTTGGACTAGATGATCTTCAAAGGTTCCTTCCAACCCAAGCCACTCTATGATTTTATGACTATAAGCCTGTGGGATCAGGGCCTGGTTACAAGCAAGCTAGAGAAAGCAAATATAAGCTAAATTGATTAGCTAGAAACAGAGTTAAAAGGCACTTGCAGAGCTATCTTCGGGCATTCATTCATGGCACAATGCAAGGCTGGGCAGATGCCTGAGATCAGCATGGGCTGAAAGACCCTGAAGAAGGTGATATAACATTGAACGTGGCTCTGCTCTGAGCAGGGTCTGGACCTGATGTCCTCCTGAGTTGTCTTCCCAGCTGAATTAGTCTATGATTCTCAGAACCTACAAAACCACTCTGCTTCCCAACAGGTATAGGAAACAAAGTTCACAGCTAGTCAGGTATCTCTACAAGTTTTTCCCTCTGGATCTAGCCTGTCTGCAGGTTAGAGGCCAAAATCTTTTCCTGACTTGTGCCCTTCTTTGTACTGCGCACGGAAGAGCCCAGGGTGATGCTGGGGCTGACTGAGGTACTTCCACCGAGTGCTTCCAGTTGCAGCTGATCCAGGGCTTGGAGATACCATGCACAAAGGCACTCTGGTTCACACAGAAACAGATATTAAGAATGTTTAGTATGCCATGCCTGCAGCCTTGCAGCATATTCAGAGCTGGCCACCATTAATACATTGTTTGCAACAGATACTAAATCACTTCTAGATACTGACACTGAAAGATGTAATTAAAGGCTTAGTCCTAACCCTGTGTGTGCCTCAGGATTTACAGTGTAAATGTGAGAAATTAATCCCATATTCCACTGCCATCAGGAGAGTTAGACCTAGGGGAAATGTCTAGGTTTACATGGGGACACAACCTGTTTGT
>JANZLQ010000027.1:713181-741529 GCA_026212715.1 Elanus axillaris | reverse complement strand
AAGATGGAGGTCTGTCCCATTTCCTTCAAAGGGAGAAAAGTATCTTGCCCCAATACCCTACGGAGAAAGATAAAACAAGTGCTACTAAAAAAGCACCCCGCTGCTGCCTCAATTCTCCACTGTGACAAGCGGGAGTGTTTGAGTTCCATGAACTGTCTCTGCAAAGGGGCTCTGCATTGGTCTTGGCAGCAGGGATTTTGTCTCTGAGCTGCCCCCCATGATACCAGCCTGCAGAAACACCTTTGTAATCTAGCAGAAAGGGCATTCAAAGTCTTGGCATGCACAAACTCAGCTCAGGTTGCCAGTACCTCAGTGTTAAATACGCAGTCCCCGACTGATCAGCTTTTCCGCTGTCCTCTGGCTTTGCTTCTGCACTCAACTCCAACTGATTGATGAGGTGAAAGGGTACAAAGTTATTAGAGCAAAGAAAATAGTTAAATTTTGGATTAAAAGAAATTACAAACAGAGTTACAGAAAGAGAAAAGTGAAACAACGTAAACCAATTTCAGGAAGTACTAAACTGTTGCTTGAGGCATATCTCAACTGTGAACAGAGGGAAAAGCAGAGATGCTAACACCCCCCCTTTCGAGATGCTGTCTTAAGGAGTTTAACTTCTCCCTTCTAGGGGTGCCCCAGCACCCTCCCCTTACCAGACACTTATTTTGTTCTAGATCTCTTTGCTTTGCTTTTTTTTTTTTTTTTTAAATAAAGTAAAACATTTTTTAAAATGTTAAAAAATACGACTCATGCACCCATCAGCAACACTGCTTCTGATTTTTTGCCAAAACTTCTGTAGTAATATTCACTCTCCTTTGCCCCCTGAAACAGCACGATCCAAATGCAGCAGTGGTGACACTTCTGCCTCCCAGGAGCTTCTCAAAACCCATGGTCCCAGATATTGCCTAGTAAATACACTTCTGTGAGCTTCAGTGGTCTCCCTGTTCATCACAAAATTTTCAACACATCTCACAATATTTTACGTATCATATGTTATAAGGAGTGTTTGCTGTGCAACCTTGTCAAGCACACAACCCCCAGCTTGCTTCTGACTCCCCACAGATGGCACACTAGCAGTGCAGGTGACTGGTTTGGTATTTGGCTTGCTTTCACTTCTCTACTCTCCCTTTTTTGTCAGTTTTAGATGCTCCAGTTATTATGCATAGGGAAGAACTGATAAATGCTAGAAATATCTCTTAAGTGGAAAGAGAGAGTGGCCAGAAGTGGCAGCAAAGGCAAAAACTGATCCCTGTATAGCCACTCAGTCTCATTCCTCCCCAGATTTCTCCTATAAAAACCTTGGAGCTTTATCATCAGTTCTCTACTCACCAAATTTTGTGGCAAGAGGCAGGCTGTCTCTAGCCAGGAATCTGTCACAAATAGAAGGTAATTATTTTAAGCCACCCTCCTCTGCTTCAATATTTAGATTACAATCTCTCTACTGACCAAATAAAGCACAAAGTTAATAATGCAGCTTTTTCTTTAATGATCACTTAGTCCTCCAAGAAATTATAATTTTATTTGAAAAGCAGCTAACAGAGAGAAGTCAACAGTATCTTGAAACACTTACACCATCTGACTTGGATTAAATTACCCAGAGAATAGTCATATCATATAAAACCCTCAAGTCCCAAATATTTGCAATCACTGGTGAAGTTAGCCATCAGATTCTAAAATTAAAAGCTTCTTTCTCTTTGAGAATACATTAATCTGAGATTTGCTGACAGACAAAGAAAAATATAAATAAATAAACCATTTGATAGAATGATGCATTTGAAACAAGAAGGAAGTGTTACATCATCTAATTTCATTTTCTGTGTGAAATAGGTCAAACAACTGCCTTCATTTCTCTTCAACTGTCCTAATATGTTTGGCTAAAGCTTATCTTTCAAAGACACATCTAAACTTGATTTGAAGACACAAGAGATGGCGACTGTTGTATTCTTTGGTAATCTGTTCAGATGATTGATTGTCATCACCACTACAAATCTGTGTTGAATTTGAAGTTGTCTGGCCTCAGTGTCCAGCCATGGGTTATTGCTGTACCTTTCTTTCCTCTGTAAAAGAAATCTTCAGCACCTGATTATTTTTCTACTTTAAAAATATGGAAACAGAAAGAAATCTTTCTTCTTTCTGAGCTTAAAAAATATGGAAACAAAAAGAAATCTCTCTTCTTATTGAGCTATGAGTGGGCAGGTCACCTAACAAATCTAACAATCTACAATCTAACAATCTACAGGTTAGTCGCCTGGTCTAAACTAGTCTTCAGCCCATGGGTGGAGAACCGTAGTCCATGGGAAGCAGGAATTGATTCAGACACAGGTCTTTCACTCCTGCCTTTAGGATGAGAAGGATTACTGATAAAGGTAATCCTTTGTTTCCATTGAGCTTCTGAGAGCCTAGTTGAGATGCCAGCACAAACTTTTAGATGGCTGAAGCTAGGTCATATGAACACTGCTCTTCTTTATCTACACCTTTCCCCTGTTCCTAGTTCCTGAGAGGAGCTTACTGGGAGAAGGAAAAAAGGGAGAGGGAGGGCTAATGTGGCTATAGTGCACGCTCCTCACGTCATTGCTTGGTACAGAGCGTGTTCTCTGTAACGTGGGAGAAAGTCTGTGCTTCCCTCCGCTTCACCCTACCTCCATCCCTGGCATTGTCCCTTTTAGAACTTCATCTAAGGACTATAAAAAATATTTAACCATAAGAAAAGTATAAATCTATTGAATGAGTTTCTCTAAACTGAAAGTCATGTTTTTCATTAGATAATGGAACAGTTAGGAGCTACAGCAATTTGCCTCGAATTACCAGCGTTCACCTCTCTAATACACGAAATTAATTACTGTATTTTGGGGAATATAAAGCGAATTCCTCCCTTTTTCAAGAGGTGAAGTTTTGTAGTCAATTTTTGTAGTATTTGCAGCAATACTGTATTGCTATGTTTGAAACTTTTTTCTCTACTTCTGATTTGGGAGATCTATAAAAAAGAAAACAACGTTTTCAGAGTATGTTCACTTCCTTGCTGTTTAGAATATTATTTCTCATCAATCCCTAGACTATAACACTGATTTTTCACACATTGCCATGGTTAAAACTCACCACTCTATTTTGGCAGCTTTCCTGCTAATTGGGCAGTCAATGAATACTGTAAGAGCTGAAAGCCAGCTTGCAGACTGAACTGTGAATGACACAGAGGCAGGTACCTGAAAAGTTTATTGGAACAGACCTTACTGTGACACAGGTGTGACAAAACAGCATGAAGTTCCTAACCTGGGCTAACTTGCTACTACCTGTCTCAAATAATGTTGTTTTAAGCAGCAGTAATACTCTGTACCACAGACCCCGAAGAATTATTGCCAGACATCCCGTACTTCAGCTGAGCTGAATCAAAATACATACTCCCCTGAGGAAATGAGGAATGTTTTTTCTGAGATCAACTAATAAGCCATAAAGAACCCACACTGTTTATTTCTCAAGTCTCAAACCCATTATGTGAGAGTTTTTCACGTGCTCAGCAAAACAAAGACAACATCTGTCCCTAATGGGATACTCGTGCAAGGTGATTGTTCGAAAATCAAGGAAAACATAAACATGGAGAGAACAGAGAGAGACACATGCTTGTGACATCAAAAGAATACTTCCATGTCCTCCATGTCCTCCTTTTATTATTTTTCTTTCATTAAAAAGAGAAAATAAATTTCTCTTCTTTCTGCAGCAGTAGAACCTGGATATTGAGCTAAGCATTTTTTTTCCTGCAACACATGAACAGTTCACAGACTTCATACTACACCGATTGCTTTAGAGCTTCTCCTGGATCTTTCACATACCATGAATGCAGGACCAATATGTGCTGAATTAATTGATAAGTGTTAAAAATGTGTGTTAAAGGCCATGTTTATGTGATAAACTTGGCCAAGTCCAAAAGCCATGTTAAAGCCAGAGAGGGGAATTCTGTCCTGGATCCTGACAGGTCCTGGTGAATCATGAGCAAAGGGGATTCTTGGTATGGATGAGGGGAGCTGGAGACCTGGACGAACATTTTGGTTGAGAGGAAGTTTAGAAAGCAGTGTGGCGATGGCAGGAGACAGACCTGTAGAGAAAAACACACAATGAAAAGAAGAAAGAAATACTGATCAGAAAGAATATTGGGTTAACTGCACCCAGACAGTTGTTGCTTGGCTGGATGATTTACTTCTTTTAAGGTTTCATTCTGGTTTCACCACTCACCTACATTTTGCGTCTTTCCACCAGGGAGCTCTTGTGAGGCTTCTGGCAATTTCTAGGTTCCTTGGGTGAACAAGAGCACTGTGGAGAAGCAAAAAGTCTTTTATGACCATATACAGCTGTGCAGTGTCTGTGGAAGAGCATATATACTGAAACATCTTCGGCATCTTCTTCTTGCTGTACCTAAATGCTTAACCCTCAGATGGAATTCGCTTTCATCATTAATTCTAGTCGTTGTGTAGCAGTGCAGTAGCCTGACAGTTTCCAAAGTTTTGTTCATTGTTTTTCCTTGTGTGGTGCAGCTTTCACAGAACATCATGTTATTACCACCCTAATTTGAACTTAGAGAATATTTAAATTTTTTATTAAATCAGAGGCTCACATAAGCATGTCCCTTTGGTTTATTTCACATTTGCTGTGCTTACAGAACCTTGTTTCTTTTTTGTTTCACAATTAAATTATACTCTTTATGCTTTTTTCTATTGTTATTATTGGCTCCCATTGGTAAAAGATTTTGTTCAATCTGCTTTTTATTTGGCAGTTATGTAGACCTCTATTTTCCTGCCCGCTTGAGCTTTTCATTAGTTCTTTCACGAGTTTGTTTGCTTATGCACACACAAATCTTCAACTCCTGTCTGAAAAACTAACAGACAGGGTCCACAGACAGCACTGAATGTCCAGAGCAAAGCCTCCCTTGCAACTTGGTATCTCAGGGTTGCTTCACAGCAGATCTTATCCTCATTTCATTAAACTACAAATTTATTAACTATCCAAAAAGAAGAGTGTTTTCTCTCACAAGATATAGTCTCAAATATAAGATATTATGCTTTAATAAGCAAATACTATTTTCCTATGCAGCCAATCAGAAAAGTTGGATGACTTTGCAGGTTTACATGATGACTGTTCACACATGAAGATTGAGTGTTTCCTGGAGAATTTGACACTTCTTTATTTTATTGGATCAATTATGTAAAGACTTCAAGAAAAATGGAATTAAACCAGAATTTACCTTACTTCCTTAGGTCTTAAAATTATACCACAGACTTCTGATTTTTTACTGTGTTGAGAGTTAAAGAGCTAATAAATAGGCTCCTATCCTGTCTTGTCCTGTCCTGTTCTTGCTCTCACTCTTGCCTTCAGCTTCTGAGCCAATGATATATGGTGTGATACAGTATGTGATGTTAGCAAATGTATTATATTCTGGTACATCTAAAAAGCAGGTGAATCAGTGATATAGTTACACTGTACCTGGAAATAATTTTAGGCAAAATGTTTTCGAGTGGAGGTGTGAGGGCTTATGTGTGACTTACATGAACTAGAGGCTAATATCTGTCAAAAATATGAAAATACTATTTTACTTAAAATTCAGACAACTACATAAAGAAATATACCTTCAGTATTCCTCACTTCTTCCATCAATAATTACTCTGTCAAACTCAAAAAAAATTGACAGAAAGAACACTGCAGGCAAGGAAAAGCATGTGCATTTGGAAAGGTGAAAAATGCCATTATAAGTGGAAAAGCCTGATGCAAATATTTGTGCTTATTTCCAGGCATCCATGGCTTTAGTCTGTTTCCAACTTCTACATTAAGAGTAAATGAAATGCGTATAATATGCTTTGGGCTATAAAACCCGAGAAAAATGTATACAGTATGTTCAAAGTATGCACACAGCATACTGCAAGACCTGAGAAAGATTACAAAACTTATGGCTTGAACATTTGAACCAACTTACCAAATATTTAATGGAATTTTAGGTTAGGTGCTTTCTGCTGCTCTTATCCCTTGCTTGGGCCAGAACCAACTCCAGTTTGGTCTCTTGGAGGTACGGAATTGTATGTCACGATTAAAATTCAAGCACTAAAGAGGGCAGAGTTCAGCTAAGCCTACCTTGATTTTGGGCAATTGAGTGGGATTGCTTATAGAAATCAGGAGATACAGGAGTCTTTCATTATGTCAAGTGTGACCTTTAGGTACAGCTGTTTAATAATAAATAATTGTTTCTCTTCATCACAGTTTGTCCTTTTGGACTTTATTCCTTTTGGACTTATACCAGCAACTTAATCCCTGTCTTCCACAACAAGGTCAATGCTCCTTGTTCTCTCTTCCAGTTTCAGTTCTTAGACTTGCACTGCTTTGTGGAAATAAATTTGCATGGCGCTTGGGAATGGGACAAAGATCTCCCACACATGAGGCAATGGCCTTGCCTACTAGCCTGTGAGTTCATTTCTTGACAGTTTCTTTCCTTCTTTTTCTGTTTGCTTGGCTTTTTTTTTCCTGCCTGTGAAAAACTTTAAAAACTGTTCAGTTCGTCTAGGAACATTTCTCTAAGCTCATAAAGTTTTGTGAGTTGGGAAAACACTTTCCAGGCAAATCCGTTAGGAGCATCTAGGCACTCTGTAGTACAAATTAGAAGTGTTTTTCAGCAATAGTTCAATTGCAGGTGTTACTAACTGTTATTTTTAGCAACAGACCTAAGCTTTTTAGGTCAGAAAGTACAAGCTGTTTCAGAGGACACTGTATGTTGAAGGTGGGAAACCTCTGGGAGTCCTGGAAGTTAAGCGATATGACTGAAACTCCCATTTACAGAAACTGCAAAGCTGTATGTGTGTCCGTGCTGAGTAACCCTGTGCCTGTCTCCTCAGTATCACCACATGTCCCAATAAAGTTGCAAGTCCCAGTTTGAGTTTTCTGTCCCAGTGAACATGCTGAATTTTACTGCCCATGTTCTAGCAGCATGGCTACAAACTGGCTGCAAACCAGTCTTTACAATTGCTGCCCTCATTGGGCAAAGCTAATCACTAGGGAGTAAAGGAGGGTACGAGTTGCCTAAATCTAGGTGTGAAGAATCCCCTTACTCAAGTAATGAGAGGTGAATATCATCCCTGATATTTATATGACATTTGACAAAATCTTTAGCTGTGGAGAATTACCAAGGTCCGATGGCAGGATTTGGTTCACTCTAACGTAGATACTGATGGCTTGAATCAGTTGACTGAACATCTGATCTCTAAAACCAGATGTGGTCAAGGATCATTTTCTTTGGACAGAGCCAACGGTGAGATGTGATACTAACACTCTCTAAGTAACACATGATGCTAATGCACAATCTGAAGATAACCATACCCTTCCCAAATGAATAAATGATTTAAAAATTCAGCTGGGAAGAACCTAGGACACATGTAACCACAACTGAGATTTGTGGTCATATCCCTTAATGGGCTACTGGAGCTCCTGGGATTTAGTCATGAGACAAATATGAGAGTCTACAGAACACAGACCAAATGAAATAAAATGGACGTATGGCTCAGGAGAGTGGGAGCCACCCGGTTCTGCAAGGTGACTAGTCAAAAGAATATTGCCTTCTAGGACTCCACTCTGCAGGGCAGACTCCAGAACAAGAGTAGAGTTCATTGAATTTTGTAAATGAAAGAGTTTTCTTACTCTCTGCTCCCTTCCTGTGACACAAGTATTATTCTCCATGAAGAGGAAAAAGTCCTGCATCAGTCTTTCTGTGAAAGGGGAAAAATCTGTATTTTTGTTCAGTTCCAACTTGAGTTGGTCTATTGCTATCAAGCTTCATTCAAAATGTTCTTTAGCAAAGTGTTTCAACTGAATGTGGAAGGATAGTGACTGACTTAGAAGCCGTTCAGAAGAGATGAATTAATGCAGAACAAATCAAACCCTAATACATCTTTTTCTCTATTCAGGCCATCCTGGGAAGGTGTTACGTCTCTCTGCTACTGCACCACATGTGAGTCTCAGATTTTGTGCTATAACATCATTTAAATTAAACCATTTAATAGACATTCCCCCGGTAGCTGTCACTAAAACATTTAAGTATTTGATTGCACTTTCACATTAGCAGTTCATTATATGTTGTCTGGCATTTAGGAAAACGTTTATTTCCTTTTATATTCATGCCATATAGGCTTCTGAATTAGTACATTCTGACTTTGAAAGCAAAATTAATGGCATTGGCCAATGAAATTATTTTTCAAACCTCATATTATGACTACTCAGACTTCTTTGGCAACACCTGTACTTGCTAGTTATTAGATTTGCAGCTGTCAAAGTTCATCATTGCAAGTATTTTCTGAAATCTCAGACTGACTTGTTAATGGCTTCTTTTGTTTTATTACTTGCATTGCTATTGAAAAACAGAAGACTTAGCCCCTTATCTCAAATTATGTCTCCTTTCTTTTTCAGTCGTTTCTTGGTGTATACATGAAGTACAAAGCAGTCCTGCCAGAAGCACTCCTCCATGCTGAGGGAATTGGTAAGTGGAACAAATCTGGGACTGAATGGAGGGATTACCCCTCAGTTTGCAAATCCTTTTATCAGCCTTTGTGACTTGTCTGTGTGCCAGGGCCCTCATATACCAGTAGGACACATTCTCTTCTGCTTGCTTCATATCTGTCATGAGGATAGGAAGGAACAGAAGATGCCAGCTGCTATCCCACAGTTTCTCCCCTGGACCTTATTCATGACTTATGAGTACAGCTCACCAAATCTGAGGCTCTGCTGATATAGGTAACAACTTCTGATGTAAGGTTTTGCAAGGTCAGGCCCAACTGGGTCTTTTGGTTAAACTCAAATGATCTGCTAGTATACTTCGGGCCATTTGTAGAAGTTATAAGAATTTATTAAACATACATCTATTTTTAAAAGACATAAGCAGAAATGGAAAACAACTTTAGGTCATTTAGTCCCTGTCTTTGCCAAAGGGGAATTGTTCCCTCAAGTATAATCACTAGGATTTCAAATAGATTTCCAGGGTTTCCTCCTAATATCCTCTTTTGAAAGGTAACCTAGGACTGAAGCCATATATCTCAGATTGTAAACTAAAGCTGGATGTTTCCAAGCTATGCAGACTGCTGATCCTTCTGGAAATTTAGTTCCATTTCAGACTGTATTTCTGTGGTAGCTGGAAGAGAGAGTTGTCCATTATTATATTTCAAAAATGATCCTGTGTCTTAAGTAAAAAATGGAAACCCTCCACTTTAGCAGTATTTGCTAATGCTGTGAAATGAATGCTGTCCTGCATTCTGTACCCTTTCAGTAACATTTCTGATCTGGGCTGAAAAAAGCACATCTGAAGCAGAACAGTGGATCAAGGAAGTGTTGGTCTTCAATATAGACCTCTTTCACTTCCTCACCTCCTCTCTTTCCTGTCAGCCCTAAAAGAACTGGAGTGAGATGCAGAGAGTCATCCAAGTAGAAATCCAACTGAGAAAGTAATTTTAAATTTGGGGGTTTTTAACTCAATTTATATTTCTTTACATTTCTTTTCACTTAAACAAGAGTGAAATATGCTGCTGACTTGCACTAGACTTTTTAAATGAAAAGCATCAATGGTAGAGTGAAATGTCAGTTCAGTGTGATATAAAATATTTCATGTTGATACACCCTTTTGACTGTAGTCTCTTTGGTCACTTACCGTGAACTAAAGCAAGTGTTAACCCCAGAAGTGTTCAACCCTGAAGGAGTGAAGTTGTAGTCACTCTATACAGTGGCTAAAATAAATGAATTAAAACACTGTCATAACCTCCAGTTGTGGTGGTGATTTATTGCCTTGAGAAATGGCTGCAGGGAAAACTACACTTTCTCCATGGCAAGAGTGATGTGCAGTTGTGCAAAGGTCTTAGCTCTGCCCCAGCAAACATTCTGCTGATGTTAATTGTGTTGAACTAATTGATAAAATGTGAATAAAGGCTGCAAGAAGGGATGTCAGGACACAACATGAAAAACTGGGTTTACCCAAGTGATTAGGAACATAGGCTTCTCTACTTGCAAAACGGGGAGCCTACATTTCTTCTGTCCCTCCCCTCTTCTTTTGGGAATATTTTTCTTTCAAACACAGCTCACTTTCTTCTCTTCCTTGAATATTTTTTTATGTTTGGAAGCTTGGCTGCCTCTACTAATTTATAGAGGATTTATCCAAACATAAAGGAATGCTTAACCTTCTTTGGGAGTATCTGTGTGTTCTTCTGGAAACAAAGCTTTCTTTGTACTTTCATTCTTATTACATATTGAATCTTTTTATTATTTTTGTGTTACCAGGTTAAAAATAATCTCTTACCTACTAAAGATGAGTTTCTACTTTATTCTGTAGTATGTTTAACAACAGCTGTCCTTACTATCAACTTAGTCTGTGTCTCACCAATTTGTCTATAAAGATACCATGAACGGCATCAAAGGCCATGCTAAAGTCAAGATATACAACATTCCACTGCTGTCCCCTTGTCCATGGAGGTAGACATTAAGTCGTAGAAGGCAATTAGGTTGGTCAGACATGATTTGCTGCCTGTTCCCAGTCACTTTCTTGTTCTTCATGTGCCTGAACATGACTTTGAGGAGGATTTCCCCATAGTCTTCCCAGGAGCCGGAGACTGAGAAGCCTGCAGTTTCCTGGATTCTCCTCCCTTTCTTGAAGATAAGTGTGATATTTTCCTTTTTCCAGCCATCAGAAAACTCCCTTGGTCACCATGACCTTTCAGAGATGATAGAGCAAGGCCTTGTGGTGACTTTAGGCAGCGGCTGCAGCATCCTCGAATGCATCCTGTCTGGTCCCACAGATTTCTATATGCCCGAGTGGTGTAAGCACTCCTTAACTGTGTCTTCCACTCCTGTGGGTATTACTTCAATCATACAGATTCTGCTAGTAGGCTTGGGGAACTGGGGTGCCAGAGGGCAAGTCTTACCGGAGAAAACAGGCTTTCTCAATGTCTTTTCTCACTAAGTCCTGTGTTTCAGTGACCAGATTTTCTTTAGCCATCTTTCTACTGCCAGTGTACCTGCAGAAGCCCTTCTTTGCCCTTCACATCCCTCTCTAGTTTGAACTCCAGTTGAGTTTTGGCTTCCCTAATTCTATCCTTGCACACTTGGGCAATGCTGCTATATTTCCTCTGGGTATGACCATCTTCTGTGGTGTTCCCTTTTGTGTATGAGCTCCATCAGGAGTTGCCCATTCATCCAGGCTGGGCTTCTGCCACGCTTGCTCAAGTTTCTGCACTTTGGTATGTGCACTCAGCTGTCCTTTCTTCCTTGCACAGAGACAAATACCAACTGGTCTGGCCCATCTTTGATTACATTAGTTTTTTTGTGGTTTATGCAAACACAGCTTTGAGAAGAGGAAACCATTTTTTAAATGACAAAGTTGTGAAACTTTGGACATGTTCAAGGTACCTGAAGGCAAAAGCAAAATGGACTTCAGACAACTGGAGTGAAGTAGCAATTTTTAATAAAATCCCCAAATATTCCCCCTTTGAAGTAGAAGGTGTAGAGCAAACAATGCTCTATGGTAATTGCATTATCTCATCTGGAAAAAAGTCTGAATCACGATGTTCAGTGTAGTACAGACTGTGAATCCAGTTTCAGCTATTCTAAAAGCAGAAGTCATTTGCAAATATTAAACCAGTGTTGTTACTGACTGCATTTGCTGATGTTAAGATGGTTGGCACTGATCAGTGTATTATAATTCACATTCTGTATGTGAACCCTTGTAAGTGCACAAAATGGAGCCACTGTATAAAAAACATGCCTGGTTTAGATAGTCTTCCAACCCAATAATCCTTAGCTCAGATCGAGAAGTAATAGAAATGAGAGATTCAGAAGACTGAGAATTCAGTCATGTTGTATCTATTTCCTTGGCAATACAGGTTTGCCTGCTAGAGTTCTTGCTAGTGTCTACTTCGATTCCACATACATGAAAAGTTAAATATAGAACCAATCCTAAGAAATCAAAAGACTTTTTTTTCTAAATATTACCTGATGACATTTCATCTGGAACTTTTAAAAACCTACATTCATGAAGAGAAAGAAAATGGAACAGAGATAAATCTAATGAAATAAATATGCACAGAGGGGAAAAAAGAGAAAATAATCCAACTAAAATGCCCTAAGTTTTGGACTCTTTTCATGACACATATCTGAAACTCACATGATTTGGATGAGTCTGATATTTCATTATACTGGGTAGCAGTTGATGGAGCCAGATGCTCCCTCAAAGAAAGATAACCACAAAAGGAATCCTGCCAAGCTGCTGATGTATTAAACACTCATTCTGTAAGTAGCATTATAAACAGAGAGGCTTTTGCTCTCATCAGTCACAAAATGGATGGTGTTCAAAAGCAAGTTTTGAAAATGTTTATATTTGTGTTTTTACAGTGGTAGCAAGGCCCTGGCTCCACAGACTCTCCTCTTAGCAGCAAAGCTGGTTTAAGCTGTTCCTGTCCACCTCCCCTGCCCCCATGCTTATCCTTGTCCCTATATCCCTCATTTGTGCCACCAGTGATGTTTATGGTCTCATGTGGCAAATGCAATTTGCTAATTAATCACACATATATTGGTCAGCTCATTCTGAGCAAAAATATCTTAAAAAAATGTGAGGCTATTTTTACCCTTGGGTCTTTTTAATCAGTTCCTTGGTTCGGTTCATCTCACAGTCCCACAAACAGCTGTACAGTACAACTGAAGGGGATGGCATGGGAGCAAGCAGGAATACCTCCAGGCAAGGGTGGAGAGAACTGTTTACGTCCGAATAGCTGCCAAGGGAAACATCCGCTGAACTGCTGAACCGCAGTGTAGGCCACATGATTTCCATCAGGGCTGAATCCAGCAGGATGCCATATACAAAGTGAGAAGTAAGAAAGCTTATAAGGTAAAAAATCAGGACAGGCAAAATGCTCATGTCACACTTCACTGATGAGGGCTGAGGTGAATCCCAAATGCTGATAGCTACTGTAGCTACCATAGTGCTAAAAATCACAGCCCTTTTTTTTGCAGTTCTAGTGGACGTAACACAGATTTCTGGGTTAGACCTACTCTGCTTGCTCAACACGAGCAGGAAACTTCCTGGAGATAACTTAAAAAAAAGAGAATCTAATTCATGATAAGCCTGAAGAGAATAGGAAATTTCACCACACACAGAGTGTGGCAGATGATAAAAATAGCCCCTCAACTAAGAGCAAACACCCTTTGAAACCAGAAGGCTACATATACTGTTTGCAGCCAAAGGAAAAAAGGCACAGAGACTGACCGATTTTCCCCATATACTTTGCGTATCTTATGCTACCCGCTTTGGGAAAGGTTCATATCCCAGCACTGAATGTTTCTGAGGGTGGGGAGAAGGAGGGAAGAGTAAGCAAGGTGTGCTTGCCAGGCTCAGGGTGGAGAGCAGGGCTCAGCTTCAGGGAAATGCGGTTTCGGAAACATGTATTTCCAACAGCTGGTTTGAGTGCGCTGGTGCAAATGGCCCAGCACCAGTTCTTCTTTGAGCTCCACAGGGTGACAGAGAAGTGTGGTTTAGGTGAGAATAATACAAATGATGTTAAAGTCACATGTATTCCATATTTGAAGGCACTTGTTCCTGAGGAGTCCCCAATGAATCAGTTGGAAAAAATTGTTATGGATCTTCACAAAATATGGATTCCAACTCAGGGAAAGTCCTGAGAAAGCTCTTTATATTAAAGTGAGAGAAACAGTTTACTAATAACGTTGTTGTTGTTGCTGTTGCTGTTGTTGCTGTTGTTGTTGTTGTTATTACCTCAAATGGTGGGAAGTTACTGCTAATATTTTTCACATTTTATCATGCGTAGGCTAATTCTAATAGATGTCAGGGAAAAAGTAATTTTTTTGGCATGAAAAATGCATCTTGACATATTGAAAAATGTACATTCTGAAAATATTGCTTACACCTTTTTCTGCATGGTCTCCTTCTGTACCCAAGTTCAGAGTATATGGCTAAAAACAATTCACTGATTCACAATTTGTTACTAATGCAACTTTTCTAATTTATTTCAGAGAATGACAGAGTATAACAATTCTGCTTGAGGTTTTGCTGATTATTAAGAGATATATTCAATGATTTTTATTCATATGTTCTTGGAAGGATTGAACTATACATTCTTATTCTTTAAATTACTGACTTTATTCAACAAGATATCCAGGAAACTCCAGATGTTCTGCTCTTTGTTACCCAAAAAACAGGCAGAAATGTTAGAGGAGATAACACTCATGATCATAAAATGCCCAGTCGTGTTTATAATGAATCGTAAAGGTGGCTTACATAAATCCTTCCTAGCTTTATGCTTTCAGAGTCTTTTTTTTTTTTTTTACAGTGTATCTTGGAAAACATATATAACATTTGTTACTGGGAGTCATGCTTTGTAGGAAATACTTCCTAGAAGTATTTGTTACTATAATGCAAAAGATAATTGTAAAAATTCTGGGCCTCCTTTTCCCCTCAGAAACCTTTTCTGCCCAACTCTGAACCTTCTTGCCGACAGTACTGAATGAGAGCAATTACAGTATGGGGAGAAGGGAGAATCTCCCCTTTGTCAAAATGAAAAGTTATTTGTTCAAAATATACGGGATTATGTCCAGAAGTTTATCTTCAATAGTGAACAGCTGTGGCTTGTAGAAATTAATTTGTTTTTTTACAAGAAAATTAGCTTCATAAGGAATTTATACATGTGTATGTATATATACATACTTACTATTATAATGGAGCTTTGGTTCACAGCCACTAACAGGTTGATCACTCTTACGATCACTCTTAGTGTCTTCTGGAGAGCCTATGTCTTGGCTTGCTGGCAGCGGAGTGGTGGAGCTCTTTCCACCAGTTCACATCCCATGCTAATACCAATCTGGGACACAGGAAGATCTGGAGTCACTGCATGAAGCAGCACTGGCTTGTAGCTCAATTTTTTATTTTTTTTTTATGACTGCATAGGGCAGAGTATATGAGTCATAGTGCTGGCTGATCTCTCAGAGAAACTTCTCCAGGGAATACTATCTCTTCTAATGAAAAGATAGTAATTTAAGATATGTGAGTCTTTTCCTTATCCAGTTTTCTTGAAAGTGACCTTGCCACTGTAACAAAATATGTAAAATCGTGGAACAGAAGAGCTATGGGTTTTAGCAACTGCTCTGGAGGAGGCATCATCCTGCCATCACTAGTTATAAGCTATTTCTTCAAAGGCAAAGTTATGCTTGAGCTGCTAAAAGGTTGCGTCCAATAGCAGGTTCCTTTGGGTGTGCACAACTGGCTTTAATCTAAGTTGTTTAGACTCTTATTAAAGGACTCGTGTCCTTTTGACTATAAACATGGTATTTATGCAGATTTTATTAGAAAAGAAAAATAAAAGTTAGGTGATAGGCATTTGAAATAACAACACTGAATCTTGGCATTAACATATGGAACATATTTCACCTTAAGTAGTCTGTCAAATTCAGCAAGCTCCCTGCTGCTACAGAAAACTGACAAAAAAAAATGACACTGTCTTGATGAAGAGGCAGTTTATACTTGTCCTCTTTTGTTATAACAGTAAGTATGTATATATGCATACACATGTATGTATACACATACACACCCCTGTGTGTATGTATACCTTAAGAACTGAACCCAAAAATTCTAACTCAGACGCTGCAAAATGATTTTCAGATGTAACCTATTAGACTTGCATTCCCTGAAACCCCTTGTAGCCAGAGAGGCCACATTTATCCTTTCTTCCTTGAGAGTCTATTTGCAGAAGATTTGCAATGCCAGTGGAGAGCTTGATGTCTCAGAGGAATTCAGGAAAGCTATGGAAGAAACTGTGATGGGGAAATGAGTAACACAGTGACAGACAGGCATACTTGTTTTATTAGCTACAATAAATATTATCAACCCTGAGCTGGTTACTGCCAGCTATTCCTTTAGACTGCTATTGTTGAACTAAAACTAATACATATGCAGGTACTCGTCTCTCTCCTCAGAGAAGAGAGGTTGACCTCCTTCTTATGGTCACATTCTGCCCAAAGTCTATCACCAGCTCCTGAGAACTTCCTTGGTTCTCTCTGAATTTTGTGGTAGTAGTTTATCATAGTATCACAGAATGATTTGGGCTGGAAGGGACCTATAAAGGTCATCTAATCCACCCCCCTGCAGTGAGCAGGGACATGCTCAGCTAGATCAGGTTCCTCAGAGCCCCGTCCGACCTGGCCTGGAATTGTCCAGGGACGGGGCATCGACCACCTCTCTGGGAAACCGGGGCCAGGGTTTCACCACCCTCAGTGTAAAAAAACTATTCCTCATACCTCGTCTAAATCTACCCTCTTTTAGTCTAAAATTATTACCCCTTGTCCTATTGCTACAGGCCCTACTAAAAAGTCTGTCCTCGTCTTCACCATAAGGTCTCCCTAGAGCCTTCCCTTCTCCAGGCTAAACAACCCCAACTCATTCAGCCTTTCTTGATAGGAGAGGTGTTCCATTCTCCTGATCATTTTTGTGTCCCTCCTCTGGACCTGCTCCAACAGGTCCATGTCCTTCCAGTACTGAGGACTCCAAAGCTGCGCGCAGTGCTGCAGGTGGGCTCTCACCAGAGTAGAGTAGAGGGGCATTATATGCATGGCTTGCTTAGACCACCCTCCTCAGAAGTGCTCTGAACCTCCCCACCCCCAGCTCTGCCAATCCTACAAAACATGTGTCGTGTTGAATCACATTTCTGCAGGTAGTTTTTCACCCACATACCACAAAGCTGAGATTAGGCAGAACGATCTGAAGCCTGGGTCTCTTCACATGCACTAACATCATGAAGCTATTGTTCTTAACTCCTAAAAAGTGGTATGTCGATATAGTGTACATTGGTGTCCTCCTATAGAAAAATATGAATATTAACTTCTCAAGGATTATTCTGTATATCTCAGATAGGTTTTATTTTTCAGTAAATCCAAGGATGTCTCTGCTCCTTTCATTTTTCTGTGTTTGAATAGGGAGCCTCCGTGTATCACCATCCCTAACTACAAATAGTATTGTCTCTGACAGAACAAATAAGAAATATTACAGAATCACAGAGTCACAGAATAGCTGAGGCTGGAAGAGATCTCTGGAGGCCATCTGATCCAAGCTCCCTGCTCAAGAGGTTTTTTTGGATATCTCTAATGAAGGAGACTCCACTTCTCTGGGCAACCTGTGTCTGTGCTCACCCCCACAGTAAAAAAGTGTTTCCTCACGTTCAAAGGCAACCTCCTGTGTTTCGGTTTGTGTGCATTGCCTCGTGTCCTGTCACTGGGCACCAACGAAAAGAGCCTGGCTCCATCTTCTTTACACCACCCCTTCAGGTATTTATATACATTAATGCAATCCCATGTCAGCCTTCTCTAGGCTGAACAGCCCCAGCTCTCTCAGCCTTTCCTCACTGGACAGATGCTCCAGTCCCTTCATCATCTTAATGGCCCTTCACTGGACGCTCCCCAGTATGTCCGTGTTTCTCTTGTACTGAGGAGCCTACAGCCGGACACAGTACTGTTCTATGTCCTGTGTCACCATGTCCCCTGTCTTGTTGAGCAATGGGGTCACGTTTTCCCTAGTCTTCCTTTTGTCTCCTATGTGCTTATGGAAGCCTTTCTTGTTGTCCTTGACATCCTTGACCAGATTCAATTTGGTTTGGGCATATGCATAGCCCTTGTGGCAACACCTATATATTCATAGCAAGGGGCTGTTCTTCAGCCCTAAGGCAACCTCCACTGCACACATAAAGCAAAGCTAAGCTGTCTTGCCCCAACCACTTCCCCAAAACCAGGGCTGCTGCATCCAAATTGCTCATGGGGAATAGTCCATGGACCAGACTCCTTCTGAAGTGTGCCCAGAAACTGCTGGAAAATTGCAACTGGGCAAGAGAGTATCTCCTTGAGTTACATGCCTTATTAACATATTACTCTGAATTATTAATTACAAATGTATTTCCCAACATATTTAGCTTTCTTTTGTCCTTCTGAATTAAAAAATTCTTTCCAATTCTTAGGACTGTATTCATCTTCCCATGGAGTTGCAAATAGTTTTGTCAAGCATTTCTGTCTCAGGATTGTTTGCTAAAATCAGATATGCAATCTCTTAACTTCCCCATGAAACTTCCCTCCCCCCCCCCATTTTCTCAGATGTAAACAGGGGAATCGTAATTTTTTTTTTTTTTCCTTTAGGAGGATCTTAAAAATAAGTGATCCATAAGCCAATACTCAAAGGAATCATTTCAGAACTTAAGTCTGGCTGGAAGAAGACCCCGGCATTACGCAGATGCAGAACACAGGAATGTAAGGCAGCATGGCAGAGTTTTCAGATATGCCTGTCTTCTTGACCTTTTCTAGTGGGCTACTCAACCTGCTCACTACAGATCCCTTCTAATGCTTCTAACTCTCCCCCTGCATCCAAATAAAAAGTAAAAATCTAGCCTATTTCTAGGATCTGATTCCAAAATCAGGCGTAATTTCCAACACCAAGCACTTTAATTCTTGTTAAGAATTTAACATTAGCAAAATGATACTAAAAAAATGGTTATTCTCTGGTTGTTCACTAGGTAGTGTGTTTTATATAGGGTCACCCATGATGTGGATTATTGCACAAAGTACACGCTATTTAGAACCTAGTATTGGGTTGGACAGATTTGCTCTATTATGGCAAATTCTCAGATCTTGCCTTTCCTTATCAAGTAATCAGGATTCATCAGTCACTGCAGTGTCATATCTGCTATCACCTTAATATGTAGAAACTTGACCTAGTCTGTAAAGCTCTGAACCCCTGGAATGCTGCTGTGTTAATGTATATGACATTGTTCTTTGCTAGTGTGGGAGCCAGCCTGCATTTCTGGAAACAGAGCACTCACTTGAAAACCTTATATAGACATTAACTATCCAGAAAGGTTTCTAAAAAACCTGTTGCTTGAAAGTCTAACGCTAAAATTTGTGTAGGACTCAGCTGGATAATTTCCACTGATTCAAAAGCAACCTTTCATGCCAAACCCTATGCATCATTTTGAATTATTTTGGGGATTAGGTATTCAGGTATCAGGAAAGAACTATTACAGTTCTTCATACTAATCCCTGTGTTTCTGAAATGTCTATCTAAGTTTTGATTTCTAAGTTGCAATAGTTAGATTGCAATTGATGATTACAACTAATACAATTTAATAGTTAGCAGGTCCAGAGATGGTGATCAGGGCAGCCAATGGCCCTGATTGCCAGGCAAGTCTGTAGTGATGGGGCAGGCTTGTCTGTAGGTCTGATGTATCTTCCAGGCTATGGGTAAGAGATGGAGGGCAAAACGGGACAGAGTCTGGGAGAAGTGCTAATCCCTAGTGGGAGCACCTCAGTTCTCAACTGGACTGGATGCTGACATGATTTTAAGTAGTGAAAAAACAACCTTAATTGTACCTAAGGTAGCTGCTTGCAAAAGTAGATGGATGGTTGCCTCAGCTGACTCCTGAAATAGGTATTTTGATATGAAAGAGGTGAGTGCGAGGTGTGGAGAAGGCCAAATAGCAGGGAGCTGACATGGAGCAGAGTACAGAAAATATCCTCCAGCAAAGGCTTTACACTGTGCAGGCACAACCTGAGAAATTAAGTGGTAAAGAAGAGCAGAGGGGAATGTGTTCATATGTATGCAGTCTAATTTTCAAGCTTCACCTTTTACATTCAAATGCATGTTACGCGCTGTAAAGTGAGGGCTAGCAACATGTTCACTTGTAGATTTTCTCTTTAAAATGTATTCTTCCAAATTTATCCTTTGTATAAAAAATATTGCTTACTGGGTTTTATATTTTTACAGAGATTTCTGTGCAAATTAAGTGCTTGATTCTAGAAATTGTATGGTTCTCCCTTTAGATAAGTCAGCTGTTTATCAGGGTTTTAAACCAAGGAACTCAGTGCCTGAATTCTGAGCAATGTTTCTGCAAGAGCAAGAAATGTAAGAAATCTGAGTTAGCCTGAAGACCAGAATAGAGATGAATACAATAAATTCATATAGACTATAACCCCTATATCCTTTTCTTCCTTTAAAAATAATTTGAAGATTAGAAAATATTTCAATTCATTTGAACAATCATGACATGAACTCCAAAGCTCTTGTTTTTATTTTCATGTTCTCCGGAGTATTCTTTTGTCATTAAAATTGTATTTCTCGCTCTGGTCCCTTCCATTTAATGACTGCGTTTTAGCCCTGTGATGTGCCAAAAGTTTGAACATTACTGTAAGAAATGAAGCAGTAATTTACAGTAATCAGTAGCATTTTTAAGTGCAGCTGTTACAAAAGTTTTAAGATCCCTGATGTTGTTAATGGACAGAAAGTTCCGAATGACAATTCTACTAATCTACGTAAAAGTAAACTGTTGCTTCATGCAATTTGTTGTTATTTAGTCTGGTGGTTTAGCAGTTGCAGATGCCTAAGATGAAAGCAGAAAATAGGTCAATGAAAGTCACGCAGAAATACCATGGAAAAGACATATTGCTCCTATGCTTGAAGTAACTGGTATCTGGGAGGACCTAGCACTAGCTTCTCTCTTGAATCGCCACATTTTGCTCTCTCTCAAGCATTGTTTTGAAGGGTAAATGGCATTTTCTGCTTTGAAATAATACAGTAACTCGCAGCATTTGAAGCATCAGTGCCAATTAGCTAGATTAAAATCTTAGGAACCAATTCACTTTTGAGAGAAGACAAAGGCTCCACTGCCATTGAAGGCAAGGGTACTTAATGTCTTTATGTTGAAGTTATCATATATTAGGAAGTAGGAGACAAAAATAAATCTAATTAGAAAGTTAAACTCCCATCAGTGGTCATACTTGTGTCGGATTCCCTTTGCATCTATTTATATAGTCTATGTTCACAAATGTAACTGACCTTGAAAGACTTGTAGTTTTGTTACAGGTATGTCATTACACCCATCTGACCATTCCCAAATCCTCATTTTGTCACAGCTTGGAAGGACTACTTGTAAAAAAGATGATAATTGCTGTGGACTTTTCAGAGGAGTCACAAGATCCTTTCCCAAGAGCTCATTCTGTGCCAAAGTAAATATGAAAATAGGTGAGTGGAAACTGATGGTCTGAAAAACTGCATTCTCTGGGAAGCTTAGTGGCACAAGAGGAATTTTTTTCCCCTACAGAATTTACTGTTCCAAAAATATGTAAAGGGATAAAACATTATTAGTACCATGCTATGTTATTTTTCCTGAAAGGGGAACAGCATGGGTGGATGACTAGCTCGAGGGAGTGAAAATGTCTGTTACTAGCAGCTGACTAATGCTGACTCTCTTTTCAATGGGCTAAAAATCAGCACTGGGAAACACTTGTGAAATGGTCTTTTCTTGTTTACTGTTCTTTGACTTTACTATAATTTTATTTAGCTGTTTATATTCCCTCAAATTCTCCTTTATTATATCAGATTGCAAAGCGAAATAAGAAAAAACGAAGGTAAATAAGAAGTGCTAATAATTACTCAAAGGTCTAGTGATTTTCCTTTAGACATTTATGTTTGTAAGGCACTGATTCAGGTCATTATCAAGGAATAGATTTTAGTAACATGGATAAGATAAAAAGGTTAGAGCTTCTTCCTGTTAACCTGGGTTCTTTTAATGTATTTATCCTATGTGAGACTGAGCTGGGATTATGTGTCGATACTTAGCTCTGTTTACTCATGGTTGCTGTTGAAAAAATTCTTTTGAGCCCTTCTTTGGTGTTCAGGGGATAACTTTTGGTCATGGGTAATTCCAAAACACAAGAAATGGATGTAGGGGAATCAGCTGACCAGAGCACTTGTAGCTTATTTAGTTTCCCTTCTATATTGGGGAAGAAATGTTGTAGATTATACTGGATCAGCCAAACCTGAGTTCAAAACCTCATCCACAGTGTTGAAACTCCTTGGCAAAGTGAAGGAACATCTGCAAAGGCTTGGGCAGATGTTATGTATAGCTGTGATACACTCAACACACATTGCAAACTGGGTTAAAAATGATCTTTTCTTTAACGCTTTCATGTGGAGATAGCGCATGTATGAAGAAGAATAAAAGAAATATAAAGAAATTTGTAATCTTTGTGAAAATTTGGTGGGCTATATACTTGCATATATACATATATATGCATTATATATATTTGGATGCACATGCATATATTTGTGTGTGTGTATGTATGTATAAATTGCTTTATTTTATTTTCAGAATACCATTTTAGATCTTAATCCTGATTATACTGCACTCAGGATGAATTAGACCCAGTGAATATTAGAGAAATAGCAAAACAAGTAAAAAAAAATACCATCGGGTCATACTCTTAATACCACATGATTTTAAAGCTAAGTTTCTTAAAAAAGATTTAGTAGAATCAAAACATACCTGTTGTTAGTTTAGTTTGCCATTACAGATTTATGTTAAAGACATATGTAAAAAACACAAAGAAACAAACCAGAAAGCTCATCACAAAAATCTTTGATTTACAAAGCTATTTTCCAGGGGTTTAAAATTGGATTTTCCTAATCTCCCACAAAACTATTAAATTAAGCCAACTCTTGTCTGTCTTTCTAAATTTTCTGTATTAGATAGCAAGCCCAGAAAACTTTTTTTGGGGGAAGTGTGTACATATGACTGTCACTTCTAGTACTGCCCTAAAGGGTGCAGTGCTTTGCTATACAAAAAGATATCCTTGCCCTAGGAAGTTTACAAGTGGTTCAGCTCTCTTCATGCTAACAGCTCTGTTCTATAAAGCAATAATAAAGCATGCACATGCAATTTTAAACGTTTGATTTCCCTTAATGAGTTTTTAGTAGACCGAGGGATCTGCACATTATCAGGTCCAATCTTATGTACTTGGTGACACAGGTACTGGTGAAATGGGGAGGCAACAGTTTTGGAAAGGAAACGGGACATCATAAGTAATTTTATGTAATTCCAATAAAAGATTGGAACCTGAAATTAATTGCTCACCCTTGGAAAATTCTGATATTCAAGCATTAGTATTTACAGGCAACTAAGGAAAAAAACCCTATCAAAATGATATATGAAACAGGAACTTCTAAAAAGCTTTCCAACACTTAACTTCAAAAGTTTGGCTTGAAATAAATAATTTTCTAAATTGATACATTTTACTGGAAGGCAGCTTAACACTGAATGGTATTTGTTTGAATTAGTATGTTGTCTTAGGAGACTTAAAATTTATGTGTGTTATCTTTTTAGACTCCTCTTTGACAAGCTTCTTGGACAGAAAACATCTTCATAATACGATGTAGTCATGCGTTTTTCATTCTGCTATTCAGGCGGGAAGATCACAGTAAGTTATGAAAGTTGTATTATGAATAGGAATCTTGCCTTAAGGTAGAAGGGCTATGATCCACTGATATATCTTGCTAAGATTTATGTCTGGCACAAATAAATGTTAAATTGATCCACAAGTGGAAGAAAAAAGAGAAGAAAAAAGAAAAAGAAAATTAAAAAGAAAAAAATAATTAGAATCGAATCAGTACTACTCCTGAAATCTTTGCTATTTTGTATTTTCTTTTCCCCCACATCATGTGGGTGATGTTTTCTAATCAATCTGGTTGAGTAGGTTTACTCATGAACATCGCGCGCAAAACCTGAGAGCACCGAGTAGCAAACTGAACTGTGATTACTAGAGCTGCCTAGTTTTTGTGTATGTATTGCAGCAGAAGCATTCCTTAATGTTGGTTTCAAGTGTGGGCTTACATGCTACCTCAAGAAGGCCCATTACATGCATAATATGAAGAGAAAGTGAATGAATATTAATGAGGGTGAAATTATTGGAGCAATAGAAGGCATGCGCTGGGACTCTGAAAGAAATGCATACTGATGTTTACACTTGCAAAGAATGTTGTCCAGGAAACTTTTTAAAAAAAAAAATCCACCAATTTTTATCTCAGTCGGGGCTCGATCAATGTATTTGTATGTAACAGAGTATATAAAAGCCTGCTTTCTTAGGGAAACAGGACTCATATAGACTCCTCTCTCTCTTTTTTGGGGCCTATCCTCATCTAACAACTTGTGAGCCCATGGTCAGAGAAGTAGAGCTATCAGAGCTATTAACTTCTGCCAAGAAAGCCTTTACTAATTACCCCAATGGCAGAAGTGAACTTCCTGCATACTAGACACCTGGAAATGTATATTCATTTCCAAAACATGGCTTCCTAGGAAACTAGGCCTCACTGTCCTCAGGGCTTTTGGAGCTACTAGCTGTTTGTAAATACATTAACATTTAGCTTGGACAATAGAAATCTACAGGATAAACTGTTTTGCCCAGGGATGTTTCTTTGTTGCTTTGTGGTTTTTTTTAAGAAAGACATGCACATCACCACACAAATCTCCACAGAACTGTGCTCCAAGAGACCAAACCCTACCATTAGGTGAAGTCAGCCAAAGGAAACTAGGAGGCCAGTAAGTACGTCTCTCTACTGTCTGTCTTTGGAGAATAAATATGCTGAGGCCTGGGAACTCTCCAAACACCTGCAGCTCTGTGTACAGAATCAGGAGTGTGAGCGTCATCTGCAGAAAAGGATCCTAAGTGTGCACAGATACCTCATCTCTAGAACACAAACCGGCCTGGCGTCACTTGGCCTGAGCCTTACCCTCCATGTCCATAGCTTTAAATTCCACATGCATTTGGCTGATGTGAACTAGCAGCAATCGAAAGGATTTGGGTGTGTCCAGCTGGGCCCCCTTTTAAAACTCAGCAGCGTCAGAAGCTGTGGGGACCAGCCATGAAGCTGGTAGACATGAAAGCATTGAAGCTGGAGTTATCTAGCTCTTCACTGGCTGTGGACTATCAGTCTAAAGCCGCAAACAAAAGAGGGAGGAACAAAGTTGGTCAGCTGCTGTTTCACTGCACAGAAAAGTGCCACATGAAGAAGGGTGTGCAGTCATCCTACATTCAAAAAATTCAGCTGGCAACAAAAGAAATTGAGCTCTGCTGCACCTCCCATAGGACAACCATGTGGTGATTCACCAAGTCCATTACACAAGTCCACAGGAGATGGAAAACATCCCACACACCATGCCTTCCTCTTATACTGAATAAACGAAACCTTATCACAATAATTAATATCCTGGTCCACTGCCAGAGTAAAAACAACAGAAAAAAATATTTCAACTTGCTTGAAATGTTTTACTCAGTGTTTCTTTGTAGGTTCCACTTCTAAAACCATTTCAGTTAAGGGTAGGCCTACATTTGATTTGAATGTTTGTTTAATGGCTGTTTTCAAAACATTATTGGAGTATTTTATATGAAACATTCATGGGACAGAAACGTAGGTCCATCTCTTACCAATCAGCTTATAGAGTCATTTTATTCCACCCCATTTTCTCCGTCCCTCAGGTCCAGAAGATATTTAATGAATCACGCACAGTGGCCTGCATTCAATGGGAAGGAGTGAAAGGGACTTTTCTCCCTTCTGCCCCATAGCCTTTGGTCTCAGGTACCCTTGAGAGAATGAGTTTTCTTTGTCTGAAAGAAGGTTTTGAACCTGGGTTTCCCACTCCCTGGTGCCTTTCCTGACCAGCAAGCTGCAGGCAATGAAAGGGGTTAATGGCTACCACCACCTGTTTGTGAAATTGGGACTTAGGTCTAACTCTTTGTAACATTTTTTGAATCCTGAATCTATCACCACACCAGACAGTCTCTGATCATACCTGTACAAGTATGGCAATGGGGAGAATCATTCTTTCAGTGCTTCTGTGGAATTACAGGGCAAAGCTGATGCTTGAAGTAGAATATTTTAACCTATAAAAAGCCAATGCAGGTCCAAGGTTGCTTATGCTGTGCACTGTTTGAAAGAGGTGCCATGTAACAAATGACCTTCTGAATTCTGCACTAGCCTTAGATCTCAAATATGCCTACCATTTAGCTCTGTCAGAATTGCTGTCCTAGTAGTCTAAGTTAGAGATCACCATGGGATGAATGGCAGAAATTGCAAGATCTGCTCCTTAAAGAAATTTAGTTTAACCTGTGGGCTGTGTGAAAAGGGGGAAAAAACCCAAGATAAGGCCATAGCTGTATTTTTCTTTCCAAATAGCAGCTGTGAGTACAATACAACCCTAAAGACCTGCTCCCACGCTTCTCCTTAAAGTGACTGACCAGTTTTGCCTATATTTTTTGGCTCTTTTTCTTAGCCAATAGCACCCATTTGCTTTTCCTGACTGAGTAACAGCCAGCTAAGTTTTAGTCTATCCTCTTTCAAACATTCTTGTGTCTATAGATGATGGCCAGGTCAGATACGGTACAGCAGTGGTTTTCATCATTTTTGGTTAGTGGAGCTTAAATCCTTTTCCCAGTGGAGCTGTAGATGGCAGCATATCAAATTTCTCCTTCTTGAGAATTGTCTTGTTGACTTTGCATTTCCAGAAAAAGTCCATGGACTTGTGGCACTTTAATGGAGCACAGATTGAATGCCGCTCTTTTAGAAATACAGCCTTAGCTGCTTGTAAGGTCATTGAATGACCCATAGGTAGAGGTCTCACTGGAACTAGGGACTGTCTTCAGTCACTTTCTCAAGCTGCTGAAGATCAGTGTCTCTTTTTTTGGAGCCATTCATGAAGCTGCTCCTTGGTACTCTTTTCTACACTCCACCTGGAAGAAAAAAATCCACGTCAGTTGGATCTGAAACTTTGTTTTGTCTGTACAATGATTTTCTTAGGTCTTAAACTAAATTTGTTAGATATGTGTAAACAGGAGGGAGTATGGGATTATGCTGCAATGACTGAAGAGTGTTTTCTACTTGGTGTTTAGCTTGGCCAAAGTCCTGCTGAACATTGCCAGTCCCATGAGTCTTTTCCTACAATCACTCATCCCTAAATATTCCTACTGCTGTTGTAAGGTAATTCCAGATTTTCAGCTGCAGACCTGGCTTGCTGAGTGCTTGGCTCATACTAACTCTAAGTGGCCAGATTTTCCTCTCTGAGGAAGAGCTTAACAAAGGTTGGCATTTGGTCTGGCAAAATACACAGAGCTGTAAGTCTGGAATGTCTAATCTCCTTAATGGAAGTAATAGATGCCTGTGTATTTCAGTTAGCTGGTCAGACAGTCAGAGGGTGCTTCTGGGCTTAGCACAGGAAGTAATCTCAGGCAAAACACATCTCTAACATTTGCTGGTCTTTTCAGCATTCCCCACTGGAAATACACTCAGCTATAATGGAAGGTGAGAAGAGAAGCATCCATGAACAGGTACATTGCTAACCTAAAGCTGCACTGAAGGCATGAATTTGGAGGTCAAAAGTCTTTGTATTCCAAGTTTTGGTACAGTTAATAAAAAAGAGCAACCTACAGCAAAGTTCAAGTCTAATAAGACTCAACTTTTGCACCTCTGTGTGTTCAAATTTGGAATTTGGGGGGACTGATCATTGCTGTGTGTTAAAACCCCTCTGCTACTTAACTTTGAGGAGTTTCGAATGCAGACTGTAGGGAAAGGGAAAAAAATCTCAAAAAAGAATCTGGCCCCCCAAATCTCTAAGATTTTAGATTAAAACTAATTCAAACTGATTGTCGCTTTCAGAGTATTCTAGAACTGAGTGGATCATCTGATTAAGCTGCATTAACACTAATGCTTCACAACTTCTCTCAGCCCCTCTTTACTGGCATTCCATGGTTTTAACTTTGTAGTATTAGTTAGAAGACATTATTACTGGTAAAATAAGGAGGGATTAAAAGTGATGGGAAATGTGCTTAACATGAATCAATTCTTCTATTACATGGTGAAGCAATTTCAGGAAACTTTTCACACATTATAATAGAAAATACCCCTGCTTGCGTTCTTGATGAGGAATGAGTCAGCCTCTTCATACACACTTTAAAGGTGGGGAGAGAAAAAAACACGGCTTAAAACTTTTTAACTACTTACAAAGTAAATTGAATGCAAGAGATTCCTGTAGGTTTCAGTGAATCAGACTTGTCTTTTTTCTTTTTTGTATTTATTTTCACTCTTTTAATTCTTATGACTACAATAGTACTCATTGTAGGTTCTATTTGGCATACTCAGTTTAACCTAGATATACAAAGATTTTGTAGGCTTCTATGTTTTGCATCCCCTTAGGTGTGTAGGTGTTCTGGTATCTAAACTCCTTCATTAGAAAACAGCAAACTCATAAAAAATTAAGAAATGAAAGTTAATTTCAGGTGAAACCAATGTTTGTCTTCCCTTGCACTCTGTATGTTCTGTTGGATAGAATTTGATGCTCGAGGAAAAAATAGGAGACTAATGAAAGTACAGGGGGAGCCTTTCTCATATCTTCCCAGCCTCAGATTCCTAGTAGAATAGAATAGAATAGAATAGAATAGAATAGAATAGAATAGAATAGAATAGAATAGAATAATTTCAGTAGGAAGG
>JANZLQ010000027.1:682002-697628 GCA_026212715.1 Elanus axillaris | reverse complement strand
GGGGGGTTGGTCTGGCATTATTTGCCAAGTATTTTAATGTATGCAGAGAAGATTATGTGAATCTGTTAAATCTTAAGTAAATACTTAAATGCACACACACACTCTGTGTGATGATCTAATTAAATAGTGTTTGACTTCCTAGTTCATCAACATCGACTTTCAAAGGTATCCATTTGCAGTCTTTAGGAAGTTCTTTAAAGTACAAAATGTTTGCTAAGTCCTTTGACTAATGAAATTACTTGGTTGATACAAGATTGTTTTTTCCTTTAGAATCACTTTTCACAAAGCCAATGACATCTGCAGAAGATTTATTATTAATTTTCATTAATTTAATTTACTTTTATGGTTTCTATGAAAAATTAGGTTTCATCCTATAGAGCTTGCATAAGGGGAAAAAACCCCAAATTTTTATTTATTGTATGCTATTATGATTATTCTAGATTATTTCTCTTTTTGTTTAGTGATTCAGTAATATGTCTGCTACGGAATCTAGCAGTGAAGGTCTGAAATTACTGCAGACATATGACAGATGTTATTTCTCATTACAGAGAAAGAAATCCATTCCACACAATGCTTAGGTACCCAAGAATATTTCACATGAAACTGTGCATCTAGCTCTGTAAAAGCAATTCAGAAAGACCTTTGCTACCTTGATCATATGCCCAAGATACTGTAACATGAAAAGAAAAAGGAATTTGAAACCCATACTCCAGAGCACAAAAGTAGCTCAACCGCGAACTGATGAGAAAATGCACATGAGGGTTTTCCCAGTCCCTCCTCTAGACATTGGATCACCCTATACCAAGGAAAGAAAAGTTTCTGAAGGTAGGGGAGTAGGAAAAAGGGTGCAACTACAGTGTAGTGGCAACGAAATTTGGTCATAAATGTAACTCCAGTACCAGAATCAAACTTACATAGGCTAATTTTTAGCCAAAAGGAAGGAATAACTCGGAAGAGCCTCTCGCTTCTCTTCTCTGAGCTGAATGCCCTGATTATGCTCTTGTTAAGGAGGAAGAAGCAAATTTAAGCTTTTAGATCCAGTTGCAGAAAAATGCTTGTCTCTAGCCCTGATGTAGATGTCTAAACACATGCAGGATACAAATTTCAGGCATAAACTTCTTTCTTAGATTTGTTTCAGGGTCCAGATGCTGAAAACCTTGACATGATGACAAATTTCCTGTGAAAGACTGCACTGTCCAATTTATTGCTATTTCTTATCAAACATCTTAAGTTACTTTTCCACTTTCTAGCACAAGTTAGTTTCCACTCTATGTCTCGAGCCACCATTGATGAAACTGTCTACTTCTACCCCTTCATCCGTGACAGTCATGAAAACTAGGGCTTAGGCAGAAACTGCTGAAATGTATCATATATATGATCCTACTCACTTACGTCTTTGCTCCCAGTTACATGACGTTTCCTTTCCAGGCTTGCACTGTACTATCATTTCTTTTCAAGCCAGGAAGCTTGAACTATTTTAGAGCTCAGTGATGGTTCTGACCTGACACCTGAAGTTGTTCTCCAGGGTGCCTGTGACTTACCTCCAGTGCTGCCTGTTTGTGGCTAAGAATCCCCTGGAGGTGAGAATTTTTCATGCTTTTATAGTATCCTTAAGTGTTTTCATTGATATGCAAGCTTCTCTTCATTTTGCAGTTCATTCTGTAGGAGATACTCAGGTCTTTAACCTTTAGCTGTTGAAATCACAAATCCATTTGGTCATACCTGGGCTTCAATTCTTAATGTAACGTGCCCAACAAGATTTTGGCTCTGATCAACTTCTCATCCCCCCTCATTCAGGATTCCCCTCAGCAGGATGCAAGTGGGGATCATCATTAGCTGAGGGAAATAAATTCGGCACAGTGCGCAGACATTCAGCAGTGTGGCAAGAATGGGTGGGCATAGATAGGTCCATCAATCAGAGGGCGAAAGTCATTATAATGTGAGGGCACCAAAGGAATTTGACATGTCTGCTGAAGCAGAAAGAAGACTAAGAGGAAAGGCATGATAGATTTTCCGTAGATCAAAATTTGTAGTTTATATAAAATTATGGCACTGGAAAACTGTTGCAGTTTAGTCCGAGATAGCAGGACATCATGTGTATTTAGTTACAAGAGTCTTTAGATCTCATTCATTCTACCCCGTCGTTTATTCAGAGAACTTACAGATTCATGTTGTGTTTTGGCAGCTACTAGAGCAGACATAACCACAAACTGTTCAGACGCAGGCTTGCTTTTAGCACCAGCCTCCTTTTCTACAGCCCCAGCCCTAACGATAACGCTTCTAAATATAAGCATGGGAACGACCACAGCTGGTAGCAGAATCCCTTTCTTGCCTGCTAGCTAAAGCTGGACATGCTTTTCCGATACCTTAAAATGCCTTGCCTTTCTAAAACCTTAATCTTTCTTGGACTTGTCAGCATGTTTGTTAGTGTGGTGTTATAAAATTCCAATCCTGAAATAAGTCACACTAAGGGATAGATCTGGATCTGAAAGGGGAAGGAGGATCAGATTTGGGAGGAGGTGGAAAAGCACAGCTCCTGCAGCAGGGTGGGTGCTGTGTAGAGCTCTATCTGGGGAGATAACTGAGGCTGGGTGAATAGACAGGGAGAAAGGGAAATGTGGACAAAGTGAGAACGGAGCAGAGGAGGGAAAGGTAGCAATGAATTATTCCATGGACTTCAATTTAATTACATCAGGATTGGATTAGACCTATCTTCTGGTGAACTCATCAAGTAATGGAAATGCTGTGTTAAAGCCAAAGCTCTCCAAAGGTTACTACAGACATCGCTTTTCTGCACCACTGTTCTGGAGGTTTGTAGCTTCTCATTTCTTCCAGAAACAAAACAGAGTCTTCATGCCTTGAAGTCAGTTTCCATTACCTTCACTCCTTATAAAGTGCCCTTTGCATTGTTTTTCCTCTCTGGACTCTCATTTGTGTGGAGTATTCTTTACCCCATTGTGTGTGTAGGAATAACAGAAAGATGAGATGCAGATTTCTTTCTTTGGATTAATTCTGAGGCACTTCAACTTATTTTGTAGCACTTTTTAGAAAGCTGTCACTTCAACAGATACTCTTATTTTTAGAATAAAATACACCATAGAGACCTTTTCTGTAACTGAAATTGAAGTGGGGTGCTGAATGCTGCCAACTTTCCAAAACCTAAAGAAACTTCAGGTACATTACTTGTTGGCTTGTCCAGCTCACATAATTCTTCTCAGTACACTTAAAAATAAATTTCCTAGGAAAATGTTCTACAGTACTATAAATCTTTATGGATTTAAAAAGCCATGTATTGATCATTGGAGTAAGATCATGCCGACTATGGAGAACGCATTTGGGTAGACATGCCAGAGAACAGGACAAGGTGTTTGCAATTTTCCAGATTTTGCATTTTCGGTATTCTATGAAGACAGTACTGAAGGGTGTGTTGCAACGTTCTGTAATGTACACTAGTTTCCAGACATGTCTTTGCGCTCTGAAATTATGCAGCAGGATATATGACCATTTCTTATCTTTGCCCAAATTCTGTTTCCTGAATGCTGCTCTGTTCTACTGTGGATTTATTTCATCATTCTGCCGAAATCCTGCATTTCTATGAAAAGTCTGTTTGTTGAGCACTATTAACATCATGGTTGTACATTTCCCACAAAGGCCATTAAATGTATCAGGAAGATATGTTGAGACCACAGTTTGGTCTTTGACCTGTGTAATTTTGCTCAAGCAAAGAGATGGCAGCAATGGATTACTTGTAGACTCGAGAAATCCAGATGAAGTGACTTTAAATATTCTTATCCCTTGCTACAAAAAAATGATATGACAGGTTCATCATTTTTTAATGGAAACTGGTAGTGGATATTGGCAAGTGAACTGAACTCAGAAGACTGGGCAAGGCGAGCAGGAAAGAAGCCATATTTTGGGGCACAGATTAAAAGATTGCTTAGGAAAACGTGGTTAGAAATCATACTAGCAAAGGTTCAAATAGCCTGCATTGTAAATAAAGAAACCTACCACAAAGATACATATGTCATAAAATCAAAATCTCTTCCTGACTGCAGACAACTCTGAAATGCCCTGACATCTAATACCTGATAAAGCAGAAAAGGCCTTTTTCCTTCTATTCCATATTAAGGGAAGCTGATGAAGTTTTATTAGAATCGTTATACTGATTGTTTTAGTAATTCATTGACTATGGATTATTAAATTAATTTAGTTTCTAAGAAGTGAATTATGATAAACAATTTTCCAGTGCGTTCTTTTGGCCACTCTAGAAATAGAAGTTGCAATATTATTTCAGACCTCCAATTATCCTGCCCTTATGTATTTCGTTTTACAGTTCATTATAGGCTCCCCAGACTGTAGAACTTGCCCGTAAGAGGACTGAAAAAACATAGAGAGAATAAATTATATTAAGTTTTAAGTTTCTAGTACACAAACATTTGATTTCCCAAAGTGGTTATAGAATATTCATCTTGAAAATTACCTTTGCATTATGGTTGATGGGAATTGGGTTGTTTTTTCAGATGAATCAATTTTTACTCAACTTCAGACTTTTTAGTCATATATAATCTGTGAATATTTTAAGGGTAGGTGCAAAGCCAGAAGCAGCTTTTTGGAACATAGAGGCATTCCAGACTCAAATTACTTTTCAATCTTTCTAGTATAAAGAGTGCATTGTTTACAAGTGTGACAGCGTAATAGCTATGCATAGCAATGTTTCGCAACTAGTGATGTCTTTAATGCAAGCTTTTAAGTTTCTCATATACAGAGTGACCTTAAGTACTAATTAAGGCAAATAGGATTTTGGTATACCCTATCCTGAAATTGTTTAAATATAACAAATAAGTACAAAACCAGAAGGAGTTCCTTCGACAAAGAGGAAAGTTGCATTTCTAGGACAAATTCCTTCCCAGAACTTTAAATTTCTCTGGTCTGTTTCTAATCTAATTTTTGGTTTGGTACACTGAATATTTAATTGTCTTTCTTAATCATCTTAATCATCTTAATTGCCTTTCTTCTTTATTCAGAGGGAACAAAAATATGACTCAAAACTGGATGAAAACTGGAGGAATGTGCTGCCACTCTGTTACAAAAAGCAACTGCAACTTCTTCTACAGCTTTTTTGACTTGAGCAAAGCAACATTTTCAAATTAATGACCAAACCAACAACTCTCCCTTGATTCCATCTTGATACCCGGTCCACAGATTTGTTATTTCTGCAAGTAATTTGTCTGTTATTGGAATACTGAAAGAAACTTTCCTTTCAGGAATTCTAAATAGACCTATGAGCTCAGTAATTACATTTAATGATTTCCTTTAGAAAACCCCGTTTTTTTCTTGACAGGCTTGGCAGCTTATTCCACCAATTTAATATATTCAGTGCTCCAGGAGGTCTTGACTTAAAAAGAGTGGATGAAATGGAGTTAGAGAAATTTTATTGACTCATTTCACAAGAACTCTAAGGGTTACTTGCAAATGTTGATTTGGTCTCCTCTTAATTTTTCGCTTTCTCTTTTCACCCATTTCATTTCCCGTTTGGTTTCCAATATGTGACACCCATTTAAGATCATTCACCATTTACATATTCTTTTTTATTATTATTATTAAATAATGAAGTCCAGGAGCTCAAAGAAACATGCATGACTCTTGAGACATGAAAAACTTTAAAGCAAGTCTTAGTGAGGAACAACTTACTGACTTTTAGTACAAGATCCCATGGTACACGGTGAAGGGATAGATTGTTTCTATGTACATAGAAAAAAAAGTTCAAATAAAGTATTTATTATTCTTTCTAAAGGGAATAAAAACTGGGATACTTGGGTCCAAGCTGTGCTCCTTGACTGTATTGCTTTGGTGATGTTCAGTAGCTACATCTTATTTGAGTCTCCTTTGTGCTGTCTCCATCTTAGAGACTTAATGCTTGTATGAAACCAGATGCCGTCTAAAACTGCGTACGGAAAGATCTCTTGCCCTCTCAACTGTCTCTTTTGCAAGCGGGTGTAGAGCTTATATGCATATTAATTTAACTGTCTGTGTTTTATCCAGTTCCATTGCAATGTGTCCTTCTTAAGCCATAAATGCTGCTCTTGCTATTGAGAATAAGCTCCATTTTACTAAGCTAAGTCTTATTCATCCGGGCAGAGACCGAACAGAGGCACCCTAACCTGCAGCACAGTCCACTTACCAAAATAAAACTTGTGGCCCTCCCTCTGCCTCACATACTAATGCAGAGGTTAACAGAGCAGAAAGCGAGGACAGGGGGGTCAGGACTTTGGTTTGCTTTCAGCCGTTGATGTGGCTGAGTGTAGAAGAGATCAGAGCATTATAGTGGGCATCAGCGTCTATTAGAAGAGGGATTATTGCTGAATTTTCTTCGTGCTGTATTTATCAGCTCCCTCCCCCAACCTGTAACCAAATCTACACAACTAATGGAACTGGGAAAAGGAGGCATGTGCAATGTAAATATTTCCTAAGGCAAAGAGCAGAGATTTTCTCCTCAGGGCTAAAGCATTATGATCTATGAAAACGCCCCCCAAATTTTGTGAAGTGGCTCTCTAGTTATAACTGCCAGTGGCAACGAGCTCCTATGGGTGCAGAGCAGCTCCTGCGTGCTGCTGGCATCCATCTGTGGGTAAGCAGAAGTGTTACTTAGAAGTTAAGAGAGACGGTGTTCTCTTTTGCTTGAAAATCCCCGTATTTATTTTTTTTCCCCAGTGTTTTTGCCACAAGAGGCAAACATTTGACCATGTGAAGAAGGCTGCGTTTTCAGTCTGTGAAGTTTCCTATCTCTAGCTGGCTCGGGGCGATAGTGTACGTGAGTAGTGGCAAGACATGAATCACAGCGGTCTGTCCTGCATCACTCACTGATATGAGAAGATGTGGGATGGAGCAAGGATAGGCAAGAACAGGGGCCATTGCTTATGCACCAAACATGAGGTCTTCTAGCTCAGCAAAGATAGAAATTCAAATGCTGGATGGGTAATTCAATACCTGCAACTTTTATACATCTGAAGTATGAAAAAAAAAGTGAAAATTGTAGAGGTTTCCTAAAAATATCTCACATTTAAATGCGGAGCCAAAAGCAGAATCAGGGAGAAAACACTTGTGTGGGCAAACAGGGTTCCTGTGCTGAAGTTCTCTCTGACCCTGTATCATTTTAGCAGCGTAGTTGTAACTTTGCAGCATTAGCCATAGCCCTGCTTTTTGTCAACAGTCCTTGCTAATGCCTCCGCCAGGCAGCAGCACGCTTCCCTGCCGCGGGGTTTTCAAACCACCTGTACGAGCATCCCTCTCGAAATGTCTGGGGTTGCACAGAGAGAATGTATAAAAAGCTGAAAATCTGGGAATTTGTCTAGCAGTTTTGTGAACTCAGAGCCGTTGAGGTCGGATTCTGGGACAAAGGAGCGCGGTACCTCTCTGAGGAGCTGCATGGGCTCCTGCGGTCATGGGTTCGAGTTGTCTCGTTGCTCTTTCCTCCAAGACCCGCCGTGATGTGTGACAGTGCCCCGAAGGCAACGGGGCAGCCAGGTTATTTCAGCAAATAGTTAGGAGCTGAGTCTGCTTATTACATCAACATACCGGGATATAATGGAGATTACTTTTTATAGAGGTAGCCAAATAAAAGCCAAGGAACTGAAGTTAGGAACTGGGTTTAATTTTGCATCTGAGTTTGTAGATCATAATTCCCAAAAGGAGAGAAAGGCCGTGCACTGGGTTTTAACAGAGCACTCTATGGAAAAGTCCAATTCTTAACTCCCATAGCTCAAAACTGATCTCAACCTATAATACAGGACTATGAAATTTACATTCATGGTTATGGATTGAGTCTCTTTAAAGATTTTTAAAATGAATCTTAATGTTTTTTAACTTCTTTGCATCTGCCTGCCCATATCTCAGTCTTTGTTTTCACGCTCTCCAACAGAAAGGAGTGCACTGCCCTCTGTACTTGTGTATGTTGGCTGAGGGGTGACACTGTCGTTTTCTTATCCCATTAAGGCAGGATGAGTTTAACCAGAACTTCCTCAGAGTTTGCTGGTATCATTGTTCATGCAGGATGGTTGATAATAGAAGTTCCTTTCCAGAAAGGCCAAACAGGAAAAGAAACTTCTTTGTAATTATGCAATGCTCACATGGGAAAACTGAAGCCCCTCTTTCTGTGTTGCATCTCAAAGCAATGAAAGATGCGTACTCTAAGGGGAGGTAGAAGTCTCAGAAGCCAGCACTTATTAAAGTGAACACTGCTGAAATTTAAAAAATAATAAAAAAAGATTTTTCAGTGAAATCTAAATAATTTTCAGAAAGCTTTTCAGTTCAGAAAACTATTTTTCTGCCAAAATCATAAAAGCCAGAAATCTCCCCACCTCATGACTATTCATGAAATTCCATTTTTTTCCCCAATTCTGAGGTGCTTAAACTGGTTTTGTCTTTGTATCTCCATTCAGAGTCCTCCCAGACACAGCATAATAATCAGAAGGATGGTGGCATGCTAAGCTGCTCCACATATTTTGCCATTCCCGTCATCTGGTGCCAGAACAGAACATCGAGACGAGTTTCTCTGCAGAGATACACCAGGAATATGGTGTCCGTCCACACACATTTTCAGATTTTCATGCCAAATTAAACAATCACCGGGCGTTAGGTTCATCCTTCGCGAGGAGCGATGCTGTGTTGAAGGTGGGTTGAGAAAACATCTGAAATGAAGAAACAAGATAAATCCAAGCCTTTACGGGTGGCTGTTGTTGCTGCTGCCTCTGAGGAAGGGGAGCTGCAGGTCCTCATGGATGAGCCGGGTGGGCGCAGCGGTGGGAAGGCAGATGAGAGGCTAGAAGGAAAAGGGGAAAGGGAAAAGAATTTGGGGATTTGAAAGCCTCTGAGTTGGGAAGGAGGTAGCTGAGAGGACATCTCATGGGAGGTTCTCGGCTGGATGAATATCTCACTATGGTCATGTATGTGAGATATTTTCTCCAGTTACAGAATGGTTTAAGGCTGAGGTGGGACATGGGAACCTTCTTGTGCTGGGCGTATGCCCCAGGGAAAATTCTGCACAATAGTGGAGCCTGTGCAGCCACAACATGAAACATCTCCCATGTCTGGAAGCAGATAGTAACCACGTACTTTGTAAAGTCCTCATTGTTGTGGAGTCAGAAGAGACACAGCTGCACTCATTTCCTCTGAGGGCTCTCCAAAAGGAAGTAAAAGCCTGTTCAATTCACCGTCATGCGTATACAGTGATGTATTCCCATTGGTTCCAGTAGCCACAGTATCGGAAATCTTTCCCACAGTATCTGAAAATGCTCATCCAAACAAAATTGCAACACACCACTCGTTGAGAACATCTGTAAAATTAAGATAGTAAGTAAAAATTCTGGAAGGAGACCAAGACGCAACAGCAACCAAAGGGTTCACAAAAGGATTAGAAGCAGGTACTGCAATTAATTTTTCCCTTCTGCACCGTGGAGCTATTGCTTCAATATAGTGAATATAAACATTACGCCTGGCTTTCATTCTTACAAACACATACGAGTATTTCTCAAAGACTGTTCTCTGAATGCGCTCAAGTATAAATATACCATTCAGAGCACTGGTGTAATAACACTTTTAAAAGTGGAGATACTTGGTTCTCACATGTGAGAAATGGGGGAACTGTATGAGTGATAAGTGTCATTTATCTGCTTGTAGCTGCAAGTACGCACAGGTGACACAGAAAGCCCTGATCCTGTCTGCCGTTGGAGACTCAGTCACACACTGAGGTCAACAGGAGTCAAAGGCGAAGTCAAGGTTTGTCTGAGCAAAGTTTTAAAGATGTTTCAAAGTCTGCAGGACTGAATAAAAGAGGTTATTAGACATATTTATTTCCCAGGAAATCAATGGAAATGAAGGTGATGAATACTTTATAAACATTTGCCTGCTAAGGGTTGTGTGGTACTGTCTGCCCCTCCACCTCCACTGGGCTTGGGAGATCAGGGTGTTGAACTCAGTATTTCCTGGAGTGAGGATGTTTTATTACCCCATATTAATATATGTCTTTAAAAATGGTGGGAAAGCAGCATTTTCAGCTGCAGCAAATTTGAGCAAAATCCCATTGCTATGTACACTATATGGGAGTTGATCTGGTGCCCGCTGAAGTCAGTGGACAGGCTCCAGCTGAATTAAACAGGCTTTGGGTCAGATCCAGAAAGGCAGTAGGGAACTGCAATCAGACACTTTAAACTTATCGTGAGTTTGTCTTGGAAATTCTGCTCACAAAAGGCTGTCTCATCTGGACACAGAAAGACTTGGTCTCCTGAACTGCTGTTTAGTAACAAATTCTCTCATTTTTGCCAATGTGAATAGCTTTTGAACTCAGTGTGAGCTAGGGCCTGCACTAATCCTAAATGGCTGGGATTTAATTAATAACAACAGTATCTTCAGTCTTATAATATGGCAGGCTTTATATGGCACTTTGCCACGCCCTACAAGTTTGGGCTGGTGAGAGTTTAAATTAAGTGCTAATATAACAGGCTTAATTTCACTTGTTTACAAAAAATTAGAAGACGGCGGGAGCTCTGAGAAAGATAACCGCTAAACACTTGTGAATGTTTTCAGTCTATCTTTAGTGATGCTATTGGTTTTGTCAAGAATGTTTTGAGAACGTTTTCTGGTTTTCCTCATGCTGTAAGTGTGAAAAAAAGTCTAGTGCTGTTTAAAAATATTCTTCTAGGTTTTTATTACTGATAGTGTAAGCAGATTAATTTTACTGTCATGTTTAACTTCAACAATGTAATACATTGCAAAACAAATTTAGGGAGAATATTCCCAGTTTTCTTTGTAATTTTATTCAGTGTTTTTCTGAATGAGCTGTGCACTAAAGGTAAACTCTTTGTTTCAGTTCTAATCAGAGTACTTCTTTTTAAGATATTAACTACAGTGGAATTTTCCATAGCTGTGAAAAATCAGTTTACTTAATAAAGTAGTAAAGCTTTGGCATAATCAAAAAAAGATATCTTGGCTCAACTAAATTTTGAATGCGTGTAAGCAAAAGGGAAGGAAGTAAGGGAGACAATATGCACAAAAAGTTTTATCATAGTTCCAGATACCAATTGCTTCCCTATTGCATTTCATATAAAAAAGAAAAGATGTTCTGTCTGGATTTAATATTCGTTGTGATTTATAAAATAGCATAATGTTAGGTAATTTTTTCCTTGGAATGTGTAATTACAGTAAGGATGGGAGAAGACTAGGATGGAATAAACACAGTAACACCAAGATCCAGGTTTAACAGGGCAATGTTTATGGACATAACAAGAATTTTCAGACAGATGGATGTGAGTCTAGGTAATAAAATAAAAAATACATCAGTGATGTATTTTACCTCAGAATATCTTACGTTTATGCAATGTTTATCAGTCATAAGGGTATCGACTACAATTTCACATCAAATACAACATTTTCAAATAGATTGCCAGCAGTTAGTATCTGTGCCACACTACAGAGCACACAGATGCGTATGTGCTGTAAATATTTCTTGCCAGGTCTGTGAGAGACGTAAGGTGTTTCGCGTGGCTGTGGAGACAGGACCTGCAGCGCTGATGGAGCAGGTGGAGCAGATTCCCGGTGCTGATGGACCGCCCGGTGAGGAGAGGCAGCAGCATTTGCCTCCTGCACCTTCCCAGTGCGTGCTCCGTGGCGTGTGATGGTGAGTTCAGACGTAGGGCAAGTTGCAGATGGTTGGGCTGCAGGATACGTGGTGAGATGATGGAAGATGGGTGAAAATGGAAAAAGATTCCTGCTTACACTCACTAAAGCACAGCTTTAAGTTGGTAACGTTGGTGAAGACTTGGTATCTCAATTTTTATGTCCCTTGCAGGAGGACAGAGTCTCAGTTCACAGATGCAGTGCGGGAGCTTTGGTATTTAGCTGGTGGGATGCTTTCTGCTGTAGGTCACAGATTTCTGCTAAGTATTACCTGTGCACCTCTTCACAGTGAAACTAATGAAATCTGGTTGCTTACAGGTTTTTTATTTTTCATTTTAATGATGTGTTTGACATTTCCGGTGTCCGGTGAGGCTTCTCCTGCAGTTAGAGCATCCATAACATCGCCCTCCCCCTTAGACTCTTTGTTGTCTAATAAATGGTGAATTCATGCTGCAGTCTTTACTTCACTAAGGGTGTTTAGATTCTCCGCAAGGTCTACCAGGCTGCCTCTGCTCATGAATTATGCATAAACTTCATAACTTTGAGATCTCTGTCAAATCTGGTTGAATTGGACCGACGTATTTAGAAATTATTTGTGAGGTTCATACATTAAAAAAAAAAAAAGAGATGATATAATCCTTTTTTACTTAGGAAAGCAGGTTGAAAAAACCTATTTTCTAAGGATTTTCAACATGGTGAAAGAGCCAGTAAGATTTTTGAAGAAGTTATAGCAAAGTTTGCGTTTCTTTCTTCATATAGTTTCTAACAGGCACCTGTAGATACATAGAGGCCACCTTGGGGATGTTTATGACAGAGGAAGAAAATTCAGAACATCACAACCACATAACGCTCAGTTAGAGCCTGAGCAAGCCCATAGGTTAGCGTGCGTACCCGTTGTATGGAGCACTGCTGGTGTGCACCACGCACCGGTGGGTGTTGTGACAGAAGTAACAGTCTCACGGGTCGGGAGAAGAGGGATGATTCCGCTTGTCATGCAAATGAAAGGGCACTGTGGCATGGGAGGGAGGACGAACCTCTCCCCAGAGGGCATCTGTGCAGTGTGCTGTGGGAAAACCTCCCCAAGGTCTGCCTGATGCTGCACAAATTTGGGGTTCCCAGCATCTGCAGGGATGTCAGATTTGCTCACTACCTATATTCCTCTTTTTATTCTATCTTATTAAACATGCTCTTTTATTAAACCATCTGTTGACGGGCCTTTCTTATCGAGATCCAGAAAGCACCCTGCATCGTCTCTCTCTCCTCATTCCCTTGCCACATGCAGAAAACTCTTTTGCCACATACATATTTGCTGCCTTTCAGTTTTACTGGAAGTCCGTCATGATGCTATGAAAAAAATGAGCAGCAAAATCAAAGACTTCTTTGGGTTTTGTAATTCAGACATTTTCTTGTTTGCAGCCTCATATTCAGAACTGGTTAGCTTTTCTAGAAACCCTTCTTTGGGTAAATTATGGAGAACAGGTTTGATAACTCAACGCAAAGTCTGACTTTCTGTTTTCTGTCACCCTGTATCGGGTTTCCGTGGTATCTGTTCTCCATGTTTTCCTTTCATTAGTTGAATTTTATGGCTATAGTATACCCAACAAAAACTTCCTGACCACTTTGACCTTAATACCCCAATGTGCTTAGTTTTAAGCACTCAACTAATCCCAGAAAAATGAGTGGAGCTCTTAATGAATTTAAACATATTTCCAGATGATAGCTGGTATGAATTATCCTATTACCATTGTCCCAAACTATTTGGTTGTGCAAACAAAGCACTATAATGACCCAGCCCTTCAATGTAGAATGTTATTCACAAAATATTCTAAACATAGGATAAAAAGAGTGCCAAAAAAAGGCTTTTAAATGCAAGATAAATAAAGAGAAAGAATGGCCCAGGAGGAATGGCGGGGCACATTTTTGATATGCATACAACTGGGAAGATTAAGGTATTAATGAAATGATCTGAAAAGGCATCTATATCCAGTAACAGCTTTTTACACAAAAAAACATGTTCCAGTTAAAATATTTCTATTTATCAAACTATATAACACTTTTTACCATGATACATACTGTTTTAAGCATGAACTCAGGCAAAGGCTTAACATCTGTGGGTTATCTTTTGCAGTGACTTGCTTTAACAGCATGCCTGCCTGTCAAACTTAAATTAATAATAATAGTAAAAGAACTTATTTTACTAAATGCCATGGAAAATCTAGTTCTCTGCTCCAGGAACAAGTAGCTAGGGATCTTAGCTGGAACTGAAGAGAAGCCGTCTATTGTTTCCTCCTGGTCGAGATGTTGTCCAGCTCATTCCTTCTTCAGGCTTCATTAATCTCTACAGTCTACCAGACCCCATAATAATTAAGATAGGATATCAGAGTTGATGGACATTGCAGGTCTCCTCTCCTGCCTTGTGTCGTGCAGGAGTTCTGTAACCCAAAAGATCTACAGCAAGTTTTCGAAATGCCTTTTTGTCATTGCTATGCGTTTTCCCCTCCTCCCGTGGCTAAGAGCGGTCTCTCTCCCTAGTCTCCTGGAACCGCCCGAAGCACGGCAGCGGTCTTTGCCCAGGCATGGGCCGTGTCCTCCCAGAGGTTACTGCCTCGTCACAGGGTGAAGTGGGGCTCCTTGCCTCGGCCACTCCAGCTCACTGCCCTGAACAGGTCATAAACTGCTGCTCTGGGGCAGTAATAAATACACTGTCACAACGGTGCAGAGTAAGATTTCAAATCAGCCCAACAGGACTCAGCAGAAGAGATTTGCCAAGGACCTTCAAAGACTGTAAAATTTCAAATGCTTGAGAGGATGTGATCTGCTGCTGTTCTATAGAAAAATCTCCAACCCATTCTTTATTCTGTAGAACCATTTTTTATGCCATAATGCAAGCGCACAGTTGTTATCAATAAGTAAAACCTATTTTCTTTAAACTGTGCCTAAATAAATATTATAAATGTGTGTAGGTGGCTAAAAAGAACGAGGGTGATTATTTTTGTAGCAACTATCCTTTACTGAAGGTCACTTTTATCTACAGCTAACTTTCAATAAAGAAAATTTTTAGAACCAAGGTCTAGAAATCACCTCATAAACAAGGATGGCAATTTAGACCAAGCACCAGAAGGAGATATGTTTTAAACTGCTCAGCTGTCTCTAACCTTTAGGGATCAAACTGTTGTGCAGAATTTTCAGCCTTTACCTCAGCTTTGCAGCTCCCTGCAGCGTACACGAGGAGGGTTACATATCTGAGATTGGGATCCACAGAAAAACAGACTTCCCAGCAAGCAGCTGGTAGTAAACACTGGTAACAGGGGTGGGCCAGGCTTTCTCTGGGGTTTAGGACATTTCTTTATACAGCCACCAAACTCCTCCTTTCAGTCAGGATTGTCAGCTAAGTCTTTTCTTTCAAAAGCTGTCAAAAGGTGAATAAGCGATGGAAGATAAAAATCTTTCCTTCAAAATGTAACACCATAAGAAGCGCAATGTTATTCCCTCTCACTTCAGTTGCTGTGTCTTTGGGTGGTTCAGTGACGATGATGAGATGGACCTTGCCTTTGCCTCAGGGGTTTTAAGACCACAGTACTATGTCGGAGAAGGTCGTTGAAGGCGCCAGATTCTCCTAGACAAGTCGTCCAACTGTGGGATGAGCGGGTTCACGGTGCGCTGGGTGAAGAACTGCCTGGAGGGCAGGGCCCAAAGGCTTGTAGTCAGTGGGGCTGCATCTGGCTGGTGGCCGGTCACAGCGGTGCTCCTCAGGGTTCACTTCTAGGGCCGGTTCTGTTCAATAGGTTTATCAACGATCTGGATGCAGGAATGGAATGCACCACTAGCAACGTTGCTGATGGTACCAAACGGATGGTGCGGTTTACTCTTTAGAGGGACAAGATGCCTTGCAGAGGGATCTAGATAGACTGGAGCATTGGGCAATGATTAACGGGATGAAATTTAACAAGTCCAGA
>JANZLQ010000027.1:662491-681902 GCA_026212715.1 Elanus axillaris | reverse complement strand
GAGAAGAATGTTGGTAACACTCTGATGTTTTCAGTTGTTGCTAAGTCATGTTTATACTAAATCAAGGATTTTTCAGCTTCTCCTGCCCAGCCAGCGGGAAGGCTGGAGGGGCACAAGAAGCTGGGAGGGGACACGGCCAGGACAGCCGACCCAAACTGGCCAGCGGGGTATTCCAGACCCTGGGACATCGTGTCTAGTGTATAAACTGGGGGGACAGATCGCTGCTCAGGAACTAACTGGGCATCAGTCAGCAAGTGGTGAGCAACTGCATTGTGCATCACTTGTTTTATATATTCCAATTCTTCTGGTATTATTGTTAGTGTTATTGTTATCTTTTTTACTTTCTTCCTTTCTGTCCTATTAAACTGTTCTTACCTCTACCCATGGGTTTGGTTTTTTTCCCTGATCCTCTCCACCATCCCACTGGTGCTTAGTTGCTGGCTGGGGTTAAACCACAACACATGGCTAAGAGATATGCTTTTCTGGAAGATGAAGCACCTATAGTCCAGTCCCCGTTCCAGTGAGAAATCACTGAACAGTCACTGAATTGTTGTAAGAGAAATTAGAATTACTTTTTCTCTGCCGTGTTCAAACATGGAGGGCTGTGCTCACTCCCTTGCTCTTCCTGAAATACTTCCTGAACTGTGCAATGGCTTTAAGTAAGAGGGACAGAAAATATCTGGACCATTCAATTTTTCTCCAGCTGGAATATAACCTGAGCACCTAGACTTTATTCTGGGCTGTAAGAGAGACTGAGAAGGGTCTTAAATCCAAGTCTTTCTCTTCTTCACTGGCTGTACTACAACATAGACTGTCATAAAAGGTAATTGATGATGCCCTTGCCACCATTTAGAACAAAAAGGGAATCCTTTTTTTTTTTTCTGAAAATGCTTGCACATCCTACATGCAGAGGAGACTTTTCACCCCACTGCATGTAATCACCTAATTTTTAGATAGTTAAAGTATGTAAAATGAATCCCAGCCATACTATGCAAATGGAGACTAATAAATGCATTGTCAGTCCATGTTGTCATTAGTACACAGCTCCCTTGTGTAGAAAAACTCACTGACATTTTGAGACCATTTGCAGAATTAGATGCTAAGTAGTACAAGCTGCCATATGGGGTCTTAACATGTAGAACCAGTGGATCTGAAAATTGGTCTTTTATCCCCATAACGTATCAATTGGTTTAACAAAACCAGACCTCTTATAAATATCTCGTACAGATCTCGTCTTGTGTATATGATTAGCTCATCACAATTACATAAAATTACTTATGCTTTTCATTGAGTAGAGATTTTTTAATGACTCTGACCATTGCCTATGGCTAAAAGGGCAAATTACTTTTTTTAGAAGTATGAAGTATCATATTAATCACCTTTCAGTCATAATTTCTAGAATGAAAAAGTTTTTAGTAATAGTGAAGAGTGAGTAGGCATTATCTTATTTATCTCTTGTACCTAAAGATATTGTGCAGGTCTTATAAACAGCCTAAGAAAATTCTTGCTAATACAAAAATTTTTATGCTATGAGGTAGTTTTGTTCTGCAGCATCCTTCCGACTGAAGCTGATTCTAATAAACTTCATAGTTGACTTTTGAGAAACAAACATTGCCAGGCAGCAATAAAAGTAAATAATGTACTGTTTGATTCAAGTTCTAACTATCTGCATGCAGACTCTTTCCAAATTCTTGTCATAAGTAGCACCATCCAAAAGTGCTGATCCCTGCTTCTAGTCACATTCCAAGTGCTTCGGACGGTGTTTCAGTGAATAGTGGTGATTCATTTCAACATAGAGTCATCAGCTGGCCTTCCAATTTAGACTTCAGGAAAGCATCGCACAGACGCCAAAGCCACATGTTTGTTTGATTTATTTATATCTGAGGGGAGCAGGCTTCTTTGGAACCCCTCTCAGAGCCTGAGGGATCCTCTTTTCTGATTCCTCCCCTGCATCCTTGCGGCCCTTGTGGTCCTTTTGGCCTCATACATGCAGCCGTGAAGGGATGGTATCCCACATCCAGCCTTACAAGCCATCTAGGTTCTTTCAATTTCCTTTCAAATTGCTGTCAATTAATGCATTTTATGCACAGCAGCTACTTATTAGTACCCCCACATATACAGCTTTATACACACACACACCCCTCCCTTAGCTGTTGTGGCCTGAAAACAATTTTCCGTAGAAGTAATACTTCTAATGAGAAGCGATACGAGGTCTGTAAGGGGCAGTGGGTTCATTCCTAACTAAATATATTTTGGGATTAGTTTAGAGCGAGAAGGACACTGGTACAGGTTTTGATCTGGACTGCATGTGCCATCAGGCAGGCACATTTTTCTCTGCCCACTGAGAACTTGAAAGGGATTTGTCAAAAGTCACACTTCTGATCGCAAATACGGGAACTGTAACGTTGGTAAGACAGCGGACTACGTCCTCCGACAGTTCGGCTCAGCGCAGGGCAAAAAAGTGTAGATACTGTTTTTAGCTGAGGCAGAGTTGATCACCAAGGGGCATCAGACTTCTTTTTAGTACAGAGCCAAAAACTTAGATCATGCAGTCTAAAAAGGACAGGTGGCCCTACATCATTTTGCAAGTGCAAAAAAAAAGTACATGACACAGTGCCCTTACTCAAAATGTGCTTCCTAAGACATGCAGTAAGATTATTGTTTAATTAAATCCCAGGTGTCCTAGCAAGCTGTGTCTATTATACATATGCCTCATGTCTGAATTGACCTGAATGCAGGCAGAAATTTGGAAACATAGACTTTCTTAGAATACTGTTTGGCAATTGAAATTATTATACTGATGTCATTCAGGGCAGACTTAAATGCAGAGTATTAAAGTCTCTAAGGAATAAGAGTCTGGTATTTTCTAGCTAAGACAGTTCTAATCATACCTTCATCAAGCATCTAAAATTTATTTCTAATGAGCTTTTAAATAGGAAATTAAAAAATATTTAAGCATACTTATGAAATTAATTAATGATGGAAGCATTGATAGGATGAGTCAAATACACTTTTAGTTCTTTAATTAAGTAATTCTTTATAATTTGCATGACCATCAGGTGAAATTAATCTTGATCACCTTACACTAGCTAAATGTTTGAAGTTCCCTTTAAACGACTCATAAAAACTTCCTGCAACTATAAAGAGAAAAAGTACCTCCAGAGAACAATTTAGGTAAGCTAAGATGAACTCCTGAGGTGACTCTTTTTCTCAATTTCTTTTTGCAAGAAGCCTTAGTGAGTCTCTTGGACTAGACATCTAACCTCTAGACTACTGAGAAGAGGCAAAATAAATTCCACCATGACTGTTATAATGGGTCTACATAGTCTCAGCAGCAAAGCTTGTATGAGTTAGAAGGTCATAGGCCATATTTGTTTTCTAAAAGGACATAAAAATGCATGTATTTGTATTTTGACTTTAATTTTTGGAAAATGATAGTTATGATATAGAGAGACTATTTAGAAAATAATTTTTATCCATTTTTCATTAATAGGAACAAATACATAGCCCACACTTCTAGGTTTCCAGTTTCATGTGTGTAATAAATATAAACTGGCAGAGAATTTATTTCGGACAGTATCTTAAAAAAACCCCAAACATGAAAATGAAACAATAGAAAATGTGTTTGTATAAGGTGTACCTTTAATTAAGCTGTACAAATAATGGTATTTCACAGAAAGTGGTGAAGTAACCTTCTGGTAGAAAGGGTTCCAAAAAACCTTTCACCTTTGTTTCAGCAATCCCTGTTTTGACAAAAATAAAGTAGAAGCATGTTCATCTGTGGCCCAGGTGAAACAAAATATGTGATACAGTTTAAAACATTCTCAACAATGTGTTAACATTTGCTGAAGGTAAGACCTGAAAATTGTGATAAGGAAAAAGTGCTATTTAATTTGAATTGAAACAAGAAGCACACCTTTAACGTCTTATTGATAGACTGCAGTGGGAACTGAAAGTCTTCACGTGCAGTAAACATTATTTTGCTATTAACGGCAGTAAATAACAAGCAATGATTAAAGGCCTGGAAAAATAAGACAATGGAAACATTTGAATTGGCTACATAGGCTTTGGAACAAACCTTAGAGCCATAAATACCGAGGAAGAGGCGTTAGCTACCAGAGATACCCCTTATTACTCAACAGGACCATGAAAGACATGAAATTGCTTTCCTAGTGTCTCAGTTTTGTGCTTGGATGAGAGGATGATGGCTGGCCGTGGAAGTAGCAGCTGCTGAACTCGGTCTTGTTTTGGGGGCTTTGTTTCTGGGTCTTGTACCTCTGCCATGTCACACTGCAGGAAGGAGCAAATAAGACCGCGCTGATCCCTACGCACCTCCCTGGGCTCCGGGGAAGGAGCAAGCGCTGCTGCTCCGCAAGTCAAAGGCAAGGGATGCCCTGTTCTCCAGGCCCGGAACGTGCCGGAAAGGAAAAAGAGACAAGGACTCTTGTTCCTGTGTTGCTCTGCAGGTGAAATTTGTCTCGCTTACGATTAGCCCTCTATGAATTGGCCGCTAATCTGAACCGGTTGTTTAGACTCTTTCGTAATCACTGGGGAAACACAGGCGCTTCTAGCGGCTGTTACCCATCCACAAAAAATTATTTAAAGCAGATGGGATGAGTCGCATTGGGAAGGTGACCCTCTCCCTCTGTTGATGATAAGGCTCCCGGACTGCTCGTTTACAGCAGATGTCTAACTTTCAGCTGGTTAATTGAGATAAGACATACCCTGTTATTACTGTGTGCGTATAGCGAAGAGACGGAACGTGAAGGGTTTCACCTCCAAGCCTCTATCAAGGGTGAAGGGAACAAAGGGACTGAAGACTCATGTCTGTCAACCATACAACTCTATTGTTTTTATTTTTATTTTTTATTTCAGTGAATGAATAGTGGCTTTTAAAAGTGAAATAGTGCTTACTTATGCCAGCCAGCGGAGAGCCACCTCCACCGAGGAACCACAGGAACAATTCTGCCAGCCTCCTACACAGGTGTCCCTTGGCCCGATGAGCAGACGGGAGCTACCCTCCGGTCTGTCGTGGGGCTGCTCACCCTTCTGCCATGAAAGGGAGACAAAGACAGTCTTCGCCCCTGTCCTGTTCCTTTAGAGGTACGTTGCAGCTTCTTCTGTCATCCTGCTTTTCTTCACATCCTTTGATACATGCCAGGACCGTCTTTGGTCTCAGTATTTGATCTGACACACAATGAAGGGCTTATGGCATCATAAATGCATGTCAGTTGTTGAACCATCAGCTTTCCCCATAGCATTTAAAATAGCTAAACTCAAGAGATTAGAAGGATTGACTCAGTATGTGATGTATTTACATAAATCAGAAAAATCTGGGGAGGAAAAAATCAACAATTCTTCATGTTATGTCTAATGCCATGAAACTGCGTTTACTGCATTATCACATGTGACAACACACTTTAAATCTCTGCTATTTATGATACTTAAATAAAGCTAAGCGGCTGACCCTATTTTTCTTAAGATGGTTTTACTGGGATTCAGAATACAGAACAGAATACAGAACAGCATTTTCCATTCAAATTCAGGATTTCAGTTTACATGGTTGTTTTGATTCCAGAGAACTGGCATAGCTTGTGACATAGAATTAGAATTTAATTTTATTTTTTTTTAAAGCAAGCATAAAAGTTTGGAAATATTGTAATAGTTTATACTTTGGAAAGTTTTGTGAAAGCAATGCTTTTACTCCAATACTGTCAAGAAAAATCATTGCTCTAGAGATTGCCAGATTTGTTACTGTTTTATGTTGCAACTGATGTAGCTAATGAACTTGTATTTCTGTTGAAGGAATGAAAGAAAATTTCCCAGGAATTCTGACCTGAATTTTCTCTGATAGTTAGCACTTTTCTGCAGTAATATTGAGACTGTTGAGAAATCTTTCACTGTTACAGAAAGTGAAGATAAGATAAAAAAAATGCACAACAGGAAGGTTTGCAGACTCGTTGTTGGGTTACAATTTAATTTTCACATCGTTTCTAGAGAAGCTGGCCCTGTAGCAATCTCGTCACTGACTACTGGTTGTAGCCATGTCTGCAAATAGGGACAATGGTTTTTTTTTCCGAGGCATAGTGATACTGTTTAGAACAGGAAGTAAAAAAATTTGTATGCTGATGAAGCAACAATGAGAATTTCCATATGCTGAACAGTAAGCTAGAAACACTATGACTATCATGATTTTAAGGAGCTGGTTGGGTTTTTTTGCATTTGCACTCTTACAAACATTTATACACTATATATTCTCATGGCTCCCAAACAACTGGTCTTCTGCTTTCCTCATCACAGCCGCTGTGGTTAAGGTATAACATTTACAACTTTACATTTCAGTAGAGGATTTATTGACAGTCACTCCATGAATTATTTTAGTTACAGTGAACAACAAAATGCTGCTTCTCCTTTAGGCTCAACAGGAAATATGAAAATTTTGTTACTGACTTTTCCCTTTTTTCCTTTTCCTTTTCCTTTTCCTTTTCCTTTTCTTTTTCCTGCTTCTCCTGTAGGTATGGCTAGTCTGGAAATAGACAGGTTTAAAAGAAAACATTTGGTTTTTATAAAGTCTCATATTTGCTTTGTTAAATTCCCTGGAATTCCTCTGCACATCTGTACCTGTAACAAACAGAAATAAGAATAGATATTGTTGATCTAAGTGTAGCAGTTACTGTGGATATATAAACTGCTTTCCAACTAGTGAATTTTTTAAGCTGTGTAAGACAATGAAACTTTTTTTTAGTTAGGCAACAAAGATATTCCCTGGGAGGCTGCAGGCTCTCTCGGTGTCACCATAAGCTTACAAAACTTGCCACGAAGCACAGAAACTTACAGGCCACACAGTCTTTGGATTACTGGATGCTCTGGAATAGGCTGAAAGGTCATTATTTTTATGCACAACTCCAATAGCAACATTCCAGAATCTGTAATTTCTTAAGCCTGAACAAATAAAGCTGGTATCCATGTTTAAATTAGGTCCTTTCATTGAACCTTACAGTCCCCTCTGGGAAAGCTGGCAGCATTTCTAAGTTTTGGGAGAAAATAAGCAGGGAACAATTAAAACCTTAGCCTGCTTGAAAGCTGTTCTCTAAAATTTCCAGGAAGTCAAAAATAGTAAAAAACCACAATCCTCATGCATAAAACTTCCTTAATGATTTACTGATTGATTAGATTTCTCTGGAGGTTTCCTTGATGAAATGAAGCAGTTGTGAGGGCTTGTTCACATCATCTTAAGTGAGGCGGGTGAGAGATGGCTCACAGCTCTCTGAAAGGTGGAACTCCAGAGAAATGCAGCTGAGCGCTCAGGTACACAAAGGGAGAACTCCGAGCGCAGAAATCCGATGTTCGGCGTACAGCTGTGGGTCCTGTGCTTCTGCCTTTGAAGTACAGCCGCACCTGCTTGTCAGAAAGAACTCTGGTCCATAGGTTTTACGTCTTGTGGGTCGTAGAGCCATACCTGATACCTAAAAAACCCCTTAAAACATCGGGGAAAATGAAAACCACATCCTGAATAGTCCTTCAAGGTTCAGATATCTTTTCCTTTCTCAGTGTGAATATCGTATGCTTTCTGTAAAGTGGTCTTGTTGTCAGCAGTCCCTCTTTAATTTGCACCTACTATTTAATTTTTCATCTTTTCTGTCTCTGTTTGATGAGGTGCTGAGGTCTACACTTAAGAATAGAATACCTAAGTGGTTCCACTCTGACCACTCGCATTTTTATAGCTGGGAGATAGTTTTCTAGTTTGTTCTGTCTAGCAAGGACAACTTTCGTTTTATTCTTTATTTAATAATTTTCAGTCCATATGTAATTATAGTGGTTTCGTCATTATTGACATTATGCAAGCTACTTAGTGATTTTCTCTCTCTATCTCATCTCAAACTAATTACCTAAACATTTCTCAAACAAGACCCACATCAGAGAGATCAGAATAAGGCACATTTCTCAGTCTGGCCCCGTTGTCTTTCCTGAAGAGGTGCTTGCGAGACAGTTCTTTTTCTGACATTTTGGCCTGCAATATTGTCCAGAAGGGGCCTGTCTATATAATTCTCCATTGGAGGAGATTGTTCTTATTGAATATGTAGTTAAGGTCAGGGCCTTGGTACAGGGACTCAGTTTTGCTCCATGCTTAATTATGCCAAATGGAGCTTTCTTTTTTTTTTCCCTAAACATAAATTACAAATAAGGTCCATTGTGTTTTCCCACCATAATCTTGAGGAACAACCTAGAAAATGAAAAAAAAAGGACAACAAAACCAGACCACAAACAGCAATAGTCCCAAGTTAAACTTCTGTAAACTGCACACAAAGGCCATATGATGTTACAAGAGAAGCTTGAAGGTTGGCCTCCCGGGGGATGTCGTGAATATGCAGATTCACCCATAACAAGAGACCATTAGTCTCTTTTTTTAATCCTCCAAAACCTTGTTGGGTTGATGACTTTCCTTGATACTGAGGAGAGTATTAGTAGGAAGGAGGCAGCTACTGTGCTTGCAGAAGCAACCGCACACTCAAGTGCACATTTTCTTCCAGATGTGAGGTTTGGCTAGCTGGTGCTCTATCCAGCAAATATCTACATAAAACAAACACCATCTGTATTTTATTGCACAACCATCGAAGTGTCTGTCTTCATTTCCTCAGTTCCTATGGTTGGAAAGTGGACCTAAGCTTCAGCAAAACCAGACATTAGTGAGAGTAAGATGCTTTTATCCAGTGTGGGTTCCTAATGCATTTAAGAAATTACGTTGCCACATATGCCAATGAACAGTTACTTCATACCGTAGCAAATGACAGAAAATTCCTATTATGTCATTTTCTTGATAGTAAGTACATAAGTACTGCTGAAGCTGATCAGACTGACGGTTCAACTAGTCTTCTAACTTGCTGGGGGGAGTGACCAAGACAAGGTATTTTATATTCTGGCTGGTTTTACTGTGCAATTATGGGGGAAAAATTACATTTTTTCTATCTCTAATCAGGGTAGAGATAATCTTATTCAACTTTATCCTAAAATCTACTCTAAATGTTGAATTCCAATCTGAGGCAAATATTTATGCTCTTGCATTAGTCAACAGAAAAAAGTACATCCGGGAAACTGTTCTTTCCACTTGAGATGGACACTTACTTCAGAGTGAGAGGAGTCATATTCTGGAAAGTGTCTCTTGGTTGCTTACAGAAGGAGCCTAAATTATTACAATTTGCGTATTTTGTTGCATTATTAATTCAATCTATTTATCACTTGGAGTATGACTTTGTGCTCTTTAAATTGCATTTGACCTAATGAGGTCTGTCCAAAGCTCTGGGTATTCATTCTGAAGATCTGTTCTCAGAGAATCTGATCATTTTGAACTATTATCTGCAGTAAAGATCTATGTGTTTTAATCTTCTGATTAACGTCATTTATACTGTAAAGTTTGAGTTTTGGTTAGAAATGTGTGGGTTTCCATGAAGGAAGGAAACAAGCTTTCTCAGATACAATATAGAGACATTAAGGAGGAACAGAGAAAGTAGATTAGTGGTTAAGTCAAAATTTTCATGTTAAATACCTCCTCAGGTTTAAATAACTAGCTGCACACTGTAAAGCAGGACACTGTCCTGTTGGAGTTACTTTATATTATGTACATCACAAATATTCCTCAGATTAGAGAAAGAATTTAAAGGAGCTATAACTTTGAGTTAATCTTCCCAGATGTCTGGTGACTGGTCTGGTTACTGAGATCCTGCCTATTTTGAGCTTGTGCACTAAATGCATAATCCATACATCTTAAGGGTCTTGGTTGTTCTGTGATATGGAATGAAAGTACGCAACCAAACCCAAAACATTCCTGGCCAACCTGACAAAAACCAAGGCATTTTCTTATTTTGGTGCAAGCATTCCTTGTTTACCTCAAGTAACTAGGATCAGAATCCAGCCTCTGGAATGGACGTATCAGCAGACTAGGAGGTCTGATTACCCCCTTCCTGCGGGAAAACCCCACAGGCATGCATAGGTTGAGCTGGGTCCAAATTCCTGCACTTTACATTTCATGTAAAAAAACCTTTGCTGAAACTATGCAATGTGAAAAATATGCATTATTTAGGTATAACCTGACATATGTGATTGATTACGGTTATGAGCATATGTGCATATTTGCAAGGAAAATGGAGCTTGGCCCGAATGGCAGCTGTGATGCTTTACTGTGTAGGTGTACTCTGATGTTTTTTTTCTCAAGTATTTATAAAGCCAATGACGGATGAATATCAGTTCACCACTTTAAGCATTAATCCCACCATGACACAGAGAAGCTGATGATTCATTCCTTTAAGAGAGAATTTTTCATGGGAATCGGATTAGGCTGTGATTCTTCCAGCACTTAAATCCACATATTTATTTGCATAGTTAATGTTTTCACAATCAATATATTCTTTCACAGACAGTCTTATCAGTCACGAATGGAGGTGAGAGAGACTTTGCCACAAACTTTTTTATAGGTTTTATATTTATTATAAAGTTACATTCAGGCTGACACATTTGAAGGTTTATGGCTTAGCTGATCTCTTCAGCCTTTTGTCAGGACTAAGTAGCAGGTACTGGCTAATTGTTACCTTTACTATTCATCACTCATGGCAGATAGTGCAGACCAGACTGGCAAAGATCAAATGAGAAAAGTCTGTTTAAAAAAATACTTCTACCTCCTCTATTACTGCAGCTATCTGTGTCCAGAGAAATGCTCCACGTGCTTCATCTGATTTCCCTTCACCTTTCCAACTGCCTAAGCTAGTTGTTCTGTCTGTCGGCGGACAGACCCCTCCAGAGGAATTCATCCCAACTATTGTAGACAGCTGGGAGATGAATCCCTCCACTGATTACCGAGAGAGCCTGAAGAATTAGGTTGGACAAGAGACATCTCAACTTTTGCTGAATAAATGGAATTGAATTCTACTGTAGAGAGGAATGGCAATACCTTTAATTAGTCTACTATTTCTAAAGCCTTGGCCACAGGATGGAGTTGTGCAGGTATAGGGCATAGACTACGTTTACCAAACTCAGAGTTACTGCACAGTAACGCTCTCCAAAATAAACCTCTTGGCAGTGTAACCAGAGGTAATATTTCTAGGTGAGGTTAGATTTGCGTTTACTGAAATGGCTGTTTTTTTGAAGGAAGTTGGTAAGCATGATGGAACTTGCCAAGTCTAGCCAGAACAAACGGTTAGGATGAAGTTGTTAATGCCACCGTTTGCAGCTCCCATACTGGCTATTCTGTGGGGCAGTTCTAAAGGTACAGCTCTGTGACAAATAGCAAAAAATCAATTGCCTGTGACCTTGTGTGTCCAGTGCACTGAAAGCCACGGGTTCCAGAGCTGTTTCCTTCAGCGCTGGCCTGTGCTGTGTGTGTGCTGTGTGGTGGGACCTGTTGCTCTGCCAGAAGAGAATTCCTATGTCCGAAGGTAGTGCTGGAAGCGGAGGTCCAGCCCTAAGCCAGCTGCTCATGCAGCAACTCCTTATACAGCTCCGTTGGTGCCTTTTCTCGAGCGTTACGCTAAGCATCCCACGTTAAATGGTAATTTAGAGAACTGTTTTAATTCTGAGCTAATTAAGGCCCTTCCAGTGCTACTGCTGCTGCAGAAACTTGCTTCTCGTAGGTGTGTCATCTTCGTGTTGACTATAAGGAGTACAGCTCTTCAGTCCCCCCACTGCCTCAGTGAGGTAAGAGCTTGAGTAAGATTAAACCCAAGGAAGTCCTGAAGGTGGTGTTGATATGACGGGACAATAGTGTGAAGCACTCCGGCCCGCAGTAATAACCCTGTCCTGCGGAAGAACCTGCCTGCCGCCCGCTATGTCAACCGCTTGGCCCCACACTGCAGCACGGGATGGGCTTCATACCACTGATTTGGCTGCTACCTTGGACATTGCGATGAAAGGATACTTTATTAAAAAGCATGACATTTCGAGTAAGTAAATCAACTACCTTCAAAAAGCAGGGAAAAATTGTATTGTTTTGCAACTGTTTTAAAAATTCTGTAGGATTATGAATTAAATAACACATAACATAATTATGAGAAAAGTATTAATTTAATCAGAGTCAACTATAAATTTTAGCTGCAAAATCCATAGTTTGGCCCTGTAAAATCTGGAATTAAGGAAACTGAAACACCACTAGAAATGTATTATTCCCATCCACTGTTGTGACAAAACTAAGCATGCAGATAGTGTGTCCAGTCCCAAACGTCACGCTGTCAGGCAGTAAACCAAAAATGTGTCAGCTTTGCTCTTCCTAAAAGATTTCTTTTTCCCCAGAATTTTCTTCTGCACAAAATTTCAATTATTTTATTTCTTTCCCAGTCTGGGAATAAAGTTTCTCTCAAATTCTCCCTCCTTCCTCTACTTAATTCTACTTTCTATGCTTCTAATTGTAATACCAATGTGAAAGTAACTTTCAGCAGTAAAATGAATCAGGTACCATAACAATTCTTTGTTGTAATTTTTGCAGTGCACCATCCCTATGAAATAGAAAATATGTCTAATGGTCAGACTGATGGCTTCCATTTACCAGTAATAATTGCTAATATAAAAAATTTGTAAATGTTTATAAAGGTATAGAATTTTTTGGCAGGTGACTGCTTCTACTGAGTTTAGAGAAAATATGCCAATACAGAGAGGAAAGGTACATGCACATGGCTACAAATCAGCATCTTGGAAAGAAATTCAGTTCCAGGAAACCAGTTGATTAAATGAAGTTCTTTTTTATTTTGTATGACAACTTTTTCTCCTTTTCCCTGTTATGATGATACGTGAAAAATGTTACAACAGTTTCTCTCATTGTGGATTCCTCTTTAGCTGGAATGTAAAAAAAAAAAAAAAAAAGCATGTTTTAACGTAGTCTGGCACTTGACTTTGTACATGCAAGGAGAGATGAAGCGAGATTCACCTATAATGATAGAAGAGTCACTCAAGCTAAGAGAAACTTTCAAGTCAAATTCAAAGGCAGTTCAATTAGCATAGAATTGAATGGCTGAAAACTCAATATATTAAGAAAGAGCAATTAAAATGTTCTGCACATCATTACTCCTAAAAATATGGCAGACCATGACCAGAATTATGATAATAGCTCCTTATAAACCACTTTTTCTTTTCTTATTAGGATTTTTTTTGCTACAGTAAGTACTAAAAAAAGTTTGTCATGCTGTTTCAGAAGGCGATTAAGTAATACATGGCTGAAAAAGAAATAAGCCAACCTGAATTACAGTTAATACATCTTTTTTTTACTGTTTGAATTAGTAGCCTGAGATGTCTTTCTTATGCTGTATACCAGCTTGTCTATATCACACAGCCCATAATAACAGTTTTCAGTTTCAGTGCAGTATGTGGCAATATTTTATGTTTTTATAATTTATTTCTCCCCTACTCCCAAAGCACACATCTCTAATTATATCTGCCAATCCACACCCCATAATTGTAAGATTATCAAAATTCCTGAATGATGCAAAAAAATCATCATGAGAACATATTAACAGATGTCGCAGAACAATGCCATGAGGGAAAGAAGTGCATTGGTAAAGCCTCCAGCTATGCAGTTTGACATTTAATTTAAAATCAGAGATAATTTAATTGCTGGGTTTTGTTTTCAACTTGATAAATTAATTGTAAGAATCCAAGTTCCAGATTCTGAAATAGCTGAATGTGATGAAACAGTTTAATGGGCTCTGGGTTTGTCCCGGAGAGAGCAGTAATCTGCAATTTACTTTACAGCCTAGTTACTTGAGTCTGAACTAGCCATAGCTAACCACGTTCCCTGCGGCGAGTCAGGCGTTTGTAGCTCGCCCATGTGTCTGGAACTCGTTAGGTCCACATGGGATAAATCCTTTGGTCACAGGAGGTGAGCAGGTTGGCAGAGTGCGATTTCCCCGCTATCGATCCATGCTGACTACTACCTGCTTGCCCACCACGTAGTCAGAAATGACTTCTAGGTTTACGTGCTCCACCACCTTCCAAGGGATCAAGGTGAAACTCGCCTGCCTGTAGTTCCCAGGTGATTCTTCTTGAAGATGGGAGTGACATCCACTCTCTTTCAGAAGCCCAAATATCGTGAGATAAAGAGTTGTGGAGTTGTTAGCACCGCAAGCATGTTCCTCACATCCTCGTTATATGTGCTGAAAAAATCACATTCATTTTAAATGTCTTCATCTTTATTCACCATTTTGCATGCTTTTTGCTAGTACAGTAAGGCACACTGCTGTCGCAGGAGTGATGGGGCCACACGTGCTTCTTTGGCTTTGACGTTTGCCTTTGTGACTTGCAGGGACGGGAAACAGCCCGGCCAGGCAGCCCATTCCCATCAGCGTTACTCCCTTCGATAATACGCTGCAACTTGTTCTCTTTCACGCCTCCCACTTCTAAGCCAGCTTTTCCCAAGGAAGGCATGAAGCTTTGCCAGCTCTCTCTCTCGTTGGAGCCGTAGACTTAAGGACGGGACACGAGCAGACGAACGTCCAGGCCGATGAAATGTGCTCTCCGTGTCCTGCCAACACCTGCAGCCTCTCAGCAGCACACGCACCGGCGGCAGAGCAGAAGGGGAAATGTAAGTACGTTCTACTCCCTGGTGCTTGGTGCGAGGGTGCACGCAAGTTTCCGAGCTTGAATAGGCCTGAAGGATTGGACAGGGCTGAAGAAGCTATGCCTGGTGCAGCCAAAGTCATACTTTCCTTTAAGGACAGTCTGCCGAGAGTGTCCTCTGACCCACAGTTGGATTTTTTCAGGCAGTAAGTGTTTTGCTCAAAGAGACAGCCCTGGAAGGAACCGATAGTTATGCAATGTGGATGACGAGGGAAATGGGAGTAAATTAAAGACCTCTGCTGAGAGAGGTGTTCCCAGTGCTGTCCGTGTCTTTGGTGAGATTTCAGCATGATTTGTAATAGATCTGGGTGTAAGGCTGTCGAATTTCTGGGTCATAAATGAGGTCAGGAGATAGATTCCTGGGACTGCTCCATGTAAAATAGCTGAGCCTCTGGACTGAAATTTCAGCAAGCAAAATACTGTTTGTAAGAAATTTTAGGTGCGCTTCAGACACCTACGGAATTGGGCAGGGATTCTTCCTTGCTTTTTCTTTACTTCGTGTAAGAAGATATAGTTTGCCTAATTTGCATCTGTTGAAGTGCTCATCCAGACCTTGCCCTCGGATCTCTGACATGGTCTCTCAGAAGGTGGCATTTCTGTTGCAACCTACAGATTAATTGTATGTTAGGGACATTTGTGACAGGTATGAACTGGCACAGAAATATTTTTTTTCTGTGGACTGGATGGATCATGTATTTTCCTTGTTGGGGATTTGCCTATTAAAATAGAAATAGTTTGCAAAGCACAGTATTTCAATCTACTTTCCACCCATCAGCAGAATTTAAAACATACTTTGTTAAACCCCTAAGTAATGCAATGGCACGTAAAAAGCAGATTGACGGGGCAGTAAAGTGTTTAAAAAGTAAAGAGCAGTTAAAATAATCATTTAATTTGATAAACCACTAAGGAAAACTGCAACTGCTTATTCTAATTGGATCCAAGCTTTTAGAAGCAGAGAAAGAACAAATAACATGCTAATACAGGGTGGCACTGTTGTTCAGTTACTAAGGAAAATGCATTTCATTAGGATAAAAAAATGGGTACTAATTGTTTTTTTACAGTTTCTCTAACTTGCCTTTGGTATGACTTTTTCTATTTATTTTCCCAACTCCACCGTACTTCTGAGTTATACAGCCATCAGGATTTGTATCGTACTATGCTCTTTATTGAAATCTAAAATGAGAGAAAAATTTGCAGGATCACCTAATTTTCAAGCATACTTTTGGCTGGTTTTATGCTACCAGCCAAATCTTAAGGTTATAAGCCCCATGCATCTGCAGACTTAGCAGTCAAGGACTTAGGTTATGATAATTTTTGCACATGAAATACGTATGGACCTGCTTTTGTGCATAAACCAGAGTCATCCCATGGCCTCTTCTTGAGACCTCAGTCTTAGAAACACTTTGATATGTGCCAAATGCAAGGTGTCTGTGCAGCATTGCTTTCCTTTCTTCTGCCGTTTCTTAAATCATCTTCCGAATTTATTTGTATACGTTGCTTAAAGCATTGGCCCTGCAAACATTTACTTCCATGCTTAACTTGAATTACATTTCACCTGGGATATTGAAGCCACATGTCATTGCTCCTAACACAAAATTTGACCGCCTCAATATAGTGCTGGAAGGAATAATTTTTAAAATGGGACAGAGCTCCAAGAAACCATTCCTGTTAATTTTCAGAAGGAAGTGTTTTGAAAATAATATTTATGAACCTATTTTTGGAGAAGGTGTGAAAAGATCCTTAGGCATGAAAAGCTTGAAGAAGCACTGCAGTTTATATAACAATATAGTAAAAATATCCTGGCAAGGATCCTCCACACCTCAAAAAAAGACGTTCTATGGAAACGAAAGCACCAAGAGAGTGCATTCCCCCAAAGCAGGAGAATATTTGCAGTTTAATTTACTCCTCTATTTCTACTTACGTGACAGCCTGGAGAAATAATCAGCTCTTCCAGCAAAAAAGTTGGTTCTCTGTTCTGCTTAGTAATTGCTAAAGCTTGTATGAATTCACTAATAATAAGAAAAGTTCTTACAAAGAATTCTTTACTGTTTTGTAGATTGGAAGAAACATTTTAACAAAATGTGTTTCCGGTGAGCTTGCATCAGTTTAAAAAAAAATACAACCCTTCTTCCAAAAAACCTTTGAAGCACAGATTTTTAAAGAAAAACATATTTTGAGAAAAACTAAAAAAAAAAACAAACCCAACCACCCAACAGAATTAAATTTTAATTTAAAAATATATGGTTCCTAATTTTCTTTTTTTCTGGGGGTAAGGAGTAAGCACTGATGCTGCTGGCAACAGCTTGCTGTTAAACAGGCTTTGCTGTTACATTAAACTATACCATTACTCTATCTCATAAGAGAATGATTGCCCTGTGAGTAACTTCCAGCAGAGACAGAGTAAGCCTGCAATGCTGACTTAAACTTGTTGTTTATTTTTTAAAAACTTTTAGTCAGATAACTCGCATTAGCAGCCTGTAAGAAGAATTGTGTGTGTTAAAAAAAACAACAGCGACAACAAATTCTTCACTTTCATCAATGTCAAAACCCACAAATTAAACAACCCTGTTAGACCAGAATCCTATAGGTAAAGGAGCGCGTATCACATACTTAGCTAGTAAGTCTTTCCTGATGGCCAACGAGAAAATGATGTTTGTTATTCTCTTTGATAAAACAGCTGAATTGTACAACTCCAAAAGCCATGGGTCCTGTCCACTGGGGAGAAGTGAACTCAAACAGGTCAAAGTTTTCTGAACTTCTAATTCTCGTGGGAGTCCAGAAGGCAGTTAGAGTTTCTCAGTCTTTGTGAAGCCAAGTTACACCACTTCCGTGACTGCACTAATGGGTGTACAAGGCTGCCGAGATACAATAGGAAATACTGAAGAATCAATTGTTTGGAAAGGAATGGAAACCCTCTTGGCTAGTTTTCAAGCCAGTGCTCGTCGAAAGCTGAGACTTCCCTGCAGAGACAGTTCTGACAAGGACTTGCTGTCTCTCGCCTTCCTTCGAGGTGCCTAGCACAGACCGTCGCTGGTCACAAAACTGCGGCCTGTACGCTGGCCTAACCCCACCGAAGGCCCATTTCCCTTTAGAACGTCACAAAACGCATCTTTACATTTCACAAAACATGCCTTTACTTTTAACTTTGACTCTCTCTGAATGACTGGGGGGAAAAAAGCAGCACTGTGTTGGCATATTTCTTGCCGAATCAAATCACTGGGTTGAGAACACGATGGCATTGTCATCTGTATTGTGCTGTCTGGAAAACAGAGTGGAGTAGAAGTTATCAGAACCTATTGCTTGGGTACAGTAATGGAAGACATTAAAAAAATCATGTTTTTAAATCCTCTGGAAACAAAGTCTGAGACTTCCTGCAGCTTGGAGTCATTTGAAAACACAAATTCATACACACAAACCTTGGATTATCTTGAAGTATTGGAAAAGCAAGTTGGCAAAGTTTGCATAGTCACCCCATCCATTACTTAATGATTTTATGATATTTTACGACTCCAAATTAATGTATGCTATTTATGCATTCCTAGAGGTATGACTTTAAAAAAAAAAAAAAAGGTATTATCCTCGCACCACTTCCTTGGACTCAGCCGTTATTTTGTAGTTTTGGAGAAAAGCGAGGCTGAACCAGGACAGACACATACTGGCAAGTACAACTCTGAAGCTGTTTTCTTTAGGCTAAATCAGCTTTTTATTATAATCCATCCTCTGAAATCTCAAGATGCACTGAAACAAAGAGGTGTCCTTTTCACTTGAACCGTGGAATACCAAAAGTCAAACAAAGTATTGCTCTGTAATGCTCGTATTGTCCTCCAGTTAAGCCCTTCGAGGAGTGTTTATTGCAGATATTTATATTGGATACTACGGGGAATGTTCTCTTTTCTTCCATCTGAGGATTGCAGATGTTACTTATTTTGCCATCCAATGTACCATTCTGCTTTTGGGAAATAAGAGAACAGACAGATAAAAGCATTTCTGGCTTTATGCGAGGGAGACCTGCATTTTCCAGCAAATGAACATCACACTGGAAAAAAACAGTATTAGTTTTCAATGGATAAGCAGCAAGCTGTTTCCAAAATTATAGCTTAAGTTCACAGAATGTCTTTAAGTTTGCAGAGTGGCTGCGTGCCCATAGCCATGTTGAGGTAATGCCAAATGCCAGAGTAGTTATATGCTTTGAAATAAGGTCCATGTTCAACAGACTGCTGCTCTTTCTTTTCCATATTTACCTCCAGTTTAAGCTAACAGAAGGACGGTCTGAAATTAGTTTGGGGCCTTGACAATTTGAACACATCTGAAAAATTGAATTGATCCTATGTGATGGATTTGCTTACTTGTACTTACAGCTGTAGAAATGTATTTTCGATATCACCTCTGGTTAGGTGGGAAACTTGAACAGGAACGTTTTATTATGTGAGGAACATACTATAATTGAAGGTATCATTTAATAGCATTGTTAAAAGTCCTCGATGCATCATCTTCTGCCACACTGGCCTTGAAAGGATTTGCCCAGTGCGTGTGTGTTGTGATTTAACCCCAGCCAGCGACTAAGCACCAGGCAGCCGCTCACTCACTGCCCAACCCCTACCCAGTGGGATGGGGGAGAAAATCAGAAAAAAAGTAAAACTTTGGGTTGACACAAGAGCAATGTAACCGAGCCGAAAAGAAGAAACTAATCATGATAATGGTGACACTAATAAAACGACAACAGTAATAATAAAAGGACTGGAATGTACAAGCGATGCCCAGTGCAGTTGCTCCCCCCCCCGCCGATCGACCCCCAGTCAGTCCCCAGCGGCGATCCCCC
>JANZLQ010000027.1:649338-662411 GCA_026212715.1 Elanus axillaris | reverse complement strand
CCCCGGCTGTGTCCTGGGCCAGCTCCTTGTGCCCCTCCAGCCTTCCCGCTGCCTGGGCAGGAGAAGCTGGAAACTCCGTGACTTTAGACTAAACATGACTTAGCAACGACTGAGTCTTATCAAACAACTGAGTGTTACCAACATTTTTCTCCTACTGAACCCAAACCACAGCACCGCAGCAGCTGCTAGGAAGAGAATTCACTCCGTCTCAGCTGAAACCAGGACAGTGTGGAAATGAGCGGGATTAATCTCGCCGGTATCAGTAGGTTTCACTGGTTGACTTCACCAACATGTTATTCAGTGCGTGCCCACTTCTAAGGCACTTCTTTTTCTTGCCACGTGCTTTAACTTTTGTCTGTTGCTCCTATGGAGCAGGCAAACAAGAAAGGAGCATTGACACAGGGTGGTGAGCTAGGAGCAGAATTAAGTCACTCAGTGGTCTCGTATTCAGCCGTGGAAATGTGTTTTGATTGAGCAGAGTGGGGTATTTTGAGTAAATGACTATATCTATGGAAAAGCAACACAGTGGGCCTTTTTTACCACTTTGGAAAGGTTTGTAAAACAAACTGCTTTGGGGTTTTGGCAGTTCAGCAGGATTTTGCCATAAACTTTATTCCCAGTTTCCTCTGTAGTGAACGGTAACCCTGGAAATAACCTTTCATATTGCCAGAAATGAAATACGTGAATATTTGTATGTAGATATAGTAGAGGGAAAAAACCCTGTAAATTAAGCATTAAGTTTAATTCCTGCTGAAAATCTAGCTGCATTTACCTGTGATCACTTGGCCTTTCCTCAGTGAAGATTGCTAATGAGTTCCTTAGAGATGACGCCGGCAGTGGCCCGGAGCTGTGAGAGAGGGGTTGCACAGTGCTGTACCATGCACTGCGCTTTAGCGCGGGCTGTGAGAAAACAGCTGAGATTTTCTGTTCTTGGTCAGAGAGTCTTGGGAAGGACCTGACGGGAAAGGGAATGGAAGTACTCTGGAGGAGCTGAGGGGAGCTGAAGAAAGGCAGTTACTGCAGAAAGTGTCCTTGGGAAGCAGTCTAGCATACGGCTTTATCACTCGGAATGCGGTTACTCCATGCTTTACAGTAGTAGATTTGGCAGAGGAAGGGAACAAGACAGATCACTGTGGTAAAAAATTCTAATTTCACCAACACCACAAAATAATTAAAAAACAAAAATAAGGTTGGCTTGCCTAAATGGCAGCTGACAAAAAAGCCTTTTCCATATGGATGCTGGGAGGGGGTTTGGCAATGGGCAGCACAGGGGGACATCCACCAAAGGAAGTGTTATGTTAATTGTTTTCCTGGTTTTAAAAAGGAAATTGCTTAAAAATCTCTGAGTATTAATCTACCTATGAAATGTGAATTGTGTAGACCTAAATCCAGTTTTTTCCACCTTTAAAGGAGTCTTCAAAGGGCTTCTCGTGTGGAGTTAATCAAAATGCTTGAGATTTCGGGATAGCATATAAAAGGCAATTTTATTTCGCATAATTACTCTGCTGGAAAAATAGCTGGTTTTGTTTGGAATCCACTGAAATAAAAACCTCTTTGTTAGAAGTAAAAGGGGCTGGGCCTGCTTCTTAGTCACTTCTTCTACAGGAATGAGATTTCTTTTCAAGTGTGATTTATTGGCAGTCTTTGGCGTTGTGATTCATTAAACATCTCATCCAGACCCTCTTGAAGGCAAAACTCAGTAGACATTCAGTTAATCTTAGAACGTTGATGGAGGAGTTCTAACTATGGACCCACTGGGATTATACATCTTCTCCATGCATTAACCTTCAGATAGAATTGCAATGCTCAGGTTATTAGCTAACTTTTGTTTCCTGTACAAATAAACCAATCTGTAATGTTTCTACATGGCTGTTGGTGATATAGCATAAAAATTCAACCTTACTTGTCTGAATTCCATTTTCATACTTATGAAACACAAGAAACAAAAGTTAATTCATATTAAACCAGAAAGAATCACACTTTTTGTTTCTTAATTCCAGAAATGGCCGATTTTATTTTGTAAACTGAATGTTTTCAGCCTTAAAGTGAGAGAGTCCAGAACTTGAGGGGTGGTGCTTGGTCACTGCGACTGCTTTTTGTGTGCCTAAAGACATAAAATAACAAATGTCCAAGGATAAAAAGTGGCTATCTTGTGTGTTAGGGTCAGTTCCACAGGGAAATAACATCTAAAAACAAAAGGGAAAATGTCTGCCCTGAAAGATGTATCAGACAGATACACCTCTCCCATCCCTTCCCCACATATTTGAATAACAGGACGTGACAGAATCTAGAACTCGTCTGTTTCCACCTTTTCCCACACCTGCTTTTCAAACTCAAATCTGATGCATCAGTGTACTTCACATTATGATGATCTGTCTACCAGTAAATAAGAAAAAGTGGAGCCCAAAAAGAATTCTGTAAACCAGATGGCTGTTACAAGAATTGGAAGCAAAATAATGACTGTGAGAAAGTGCTTTGGTTTGGTTTTTTTGTTGGTTTTTTTTTTTTTGAAATGGGTCAGAAGGCTTAGCTAAAATGCATCCTTGCCTTCACAAGGAATGAGAGTGTTTTCTGATGACATGGCCTGATTTGAAGAATGTAAAGAGATTTGAAATAACTTCAAGATTTAAAATTTTGCCTTTTTTCCAGTAGATCAGAGAAGTGAGTTATTAAAATATGAGTCTTTTTTTTTTTTTTTTTTTTACCCCTGGAAGCTTCACCATCTATACAGCAGGGACTTGAGGTTCCTTATATAGGTCTCTAAATTGGCTGCCTGTGCTTAGATGACATGAATACACCTGAAGTGGCATCCCACTAAGCTAAGTGCTACACTTCTGGCCAAGTGAAAAAAAATTTCGTTACTTTACTCATCTTGGCTTCAAGTGCTCAAGGTCCACCCAGGTCCTGGGCACTATGGGTGACTGAAGTTATAACTAACCCCAGTTTTGCTTTCCTAGTCTTGCTGGGAAATTGTCTTCCAAAAACTTTCACAGTTTTCCTTCCAACACACTATATGCATTATAAATCTACATATAGTTTTACATGTAGCTGTCTTTCTTGTTGCCGTGTAAGTGTTTCTGTATATCATCTTCTTATCTGGGCTTGCAGACCTTTAATGAATTTCTCCCTTCCACCATGACACACAGTCCCAACAGATGTTTGAAGAGCATAAATAAAATTAGCATCTTTCTTTAGGAAAATATAAAGTTCCTTTTACTAGATTTGACGTGGCCATTGTTTAACAGGGATGTTATTTGTGTTTCTTCCCAGTCTCATAGATACTAATTTATTTTCTGGTTTGCTGGAATGTACCCTTGAATGCAGTAGTACAAAGGGAGCTGTGGACATAAACTATAGTAGTACATGGAAAAACCAATGTTTATGGTTTTTCTTAAAAGGAGACATAGTTAATTTGTATCCAACATAAATTGTATAAATACGAAAGTTTCATAATCACAGAAGACTAGATTTTTCTGACTTGCTCAAATATCTGAGGTATACTTTCAACTGAAAATAAAATAAAAACCCCAAGCCTGTTAATGAAAGTTAAAGAAAGCGAATGAGCCATTTTTTACTCATGTTAATGTTTATTCCGTTAATTTTTTCTCATCTGTTTTCTCTTATTTTAAGGTGGATATTATCTGTCTTTACCTCAGCATCTGATAAAGATGATCCTGTCAAAGGTATGTAAAGGTAAGAGCATTTGCTTTCTTAAAGACACAGACAGGTAGACAGCAAAGATGAGAGCAAAGATGGAAGGTTGCTGCTGAGAAAGCCTGTATCAACTGCCAATTGTATACTTCGTCTCATATCAATACCTCTGTGCTTCACTCATGATTTTCAATAATCAATTTCTTTGTGATATTAAGAGGCGGAGGTAGAGGAGTCAGGAATGAAGGGGTGAAGTTGAGCCTGGAAAGAAGGGGGGGTGTAGGAAAATGTTGTTAGTTTTATCTTTGTTCATTATCATCCAACTCTATTTTATCGTCAGCAAATTAGTTTTCCCCATGTAGAGTCTGTTTTGCCCATGATGGTAATTGGTAAGTGATGTCCCTGTCTTCATCTTGACCCACAAGCTTCTTTATCTTATTTTCTCGCCCGACCTGTTGAGGAAGTGGAGCGAGAGAGCAGCTCGGTGGATATTTGGCAGCCAGTCAAAGTCAACCCACCACAGACGGCAGGACCAAGGAGAACCTCGCATCCCGTGTCCTTCTCTCCAGCCCCTGGAGCCCGTAGCCACTCGTGGTGTGATCAGTCTCCCTCCAGCAGAATCACTAGTACCCATGCTGATGCTCAGAGAACGATAACCACCCAAAGGCCTCTGCGCTCTTTCTGTAACACCCCGCATCGGGGACGCCGGCAAGCAGCACATCTCCAGGACAACAGGTCTGGCCCAGGGCCTCTGTTCCCTGTAGCAGGGAGTCCACAGCCACAATAAATAAAGCGTTCTGCTGTAGCTGGCCCAGACTTATTTCTCAAGAAAATCTCCAAATCATAAGATGACTTAATCTAAAATGAGATTTTTCTCCAGTACTTACTTGTTCATTTGTTACCCTGTTTCCTGTATGCACAAAATATGGCATGCTGCAAAATAGCTGTTACACAAATATGCCCTTTCCATCAAGGGAACGTGTCCTTTCCAAGTCAGTGGATACTCTTCATCGGTCTTTGAAGGTGCATCCTGGGTAGAACTGCTTATTATTATGTATAGAGGAGTCTTTGTCTATATGAGCTGCTCTGCTAATGGTGGTGTGAAACGTGTCAGATTTACAAGGGAAGAACTGAGATGTGCACACATGGCAAATGAGATGTTTTTATAGAAAAAACCCTTCAGATTCAACTTATCTTCAACATGCCAGGAACTTTCATATCTTCATGCAAAATAACAAGAAAGAAATAAAATTTAAATTAGTGTAGAAGAAGCAGCATATTTGTTTGCTGTCCTTTTGGCTCAGAAGTTGGTTTAAGTCATCTTTTTCCCTTCTTTTTCCATTATAAAAGTTCTACATGTATGCACTTCTCCAAATTTGTTACTGACATTCATGATACTCACATATGGCAATCATTAACTACTGCAAAAACGTACCACAGTTGATTTGATTATTTCCCTAGAACATTATTCGAGGAATTCAGGTACATGCATAAGTTCTTCAAGATACACTCTATACTTAGTATCGTCTTCTAACGGGTAACACGCATACTTAATTTTGGAAATAACATTATATACCTGTCACAACTACATAAAAGACATCTGATTTTTTCTCAATGGAAAATGGAGAGGCATGCTCAATATTTTTCAAGCAGACAGCTGTAGTCTTGCAAAGAAAAACAGCGAAGTATCTGAAGCCCAGAACTTCAAGGCTCAGACCTGGAGGGATCTTTGCAGCTTTATGCTGGATCAAGCTATGTATATCTATATCTCTCCTTGATAATTTTTTAACAAAACTGATTTTTTTTAGGATAACCTAAGTGAAAACAAATGCTAATAATGTCACTGAAAGTTCCTGGAAACTAGAAGAATTGTTTTATTCCCTTCAGGGCTGGTGATATAGTTCTATTAGTTTATAAAATATTTTGTTAGACTAGTTTATATTTTGAAATTCTCACTTTGTTGCCAAAAGTAATAAAAATAGTTCCCAGTGTAATGTCAATGATTTCATTCATAGCGGCAGTGCAAGAGAACACCCACCACTCAGGAGGGCCACTGCATGCAAAACGAGGTATTCGAAGAAAGAACACAGGCTGACACGGGAGTTGTGTGCTTAGAGAGATATGTGCCGGGCTGATGAAAAGCCCCTCCGCCCTGAAGGTCAGCTGCACTGGACACGTTATTCAGAGCTGCTGTTGCCAGAAAACCAGCAGCCAGCTAGCCTGTTGTGCCTGCGGTCCTTGGGCAAAGAATCTGCACTCCGTATACAGCTAAGGAGCAGTGTGCGTGTGAAACATTCTTCCATTCATCGATACTTGGTAGGGTAGTGTAGAATATATATATATATATATTTTATTTTTTTACCATGCAGTGTATTAATTAGTATCTTGTGCCATATCTTAGAAAAGATATAACTGTGTGGAAATCTGAATGACATAAACTGAAATTTCTCCAACCTTTTAAAAGCTGCTGGAGTTTAGACAATGTACAGAAAATGCTGAATTCACTCCGGGTTAGGTACAGGTTGTGGTTTCACTAGTACATCACTATTGATCACATCGTGAAACATGTTTATGCCGGGAAGGCCTGACTTGTCTGTGCCTCTTCAGTTGCTTTGTTTGTTTACCTGGAGTATCACAAACGTTATGACATGAAATATACTTCAAGTAGCTGAAATCCCAAATCAGCGGCTTTCCAGCTTCCTCTGACGAGCTGTTGTATGTCACCTCACTCTGACACTGCATGTGTGTGCTTCACGTTAACTTGGACAAAAATCATTACTGCTCCTCTGGGTCAGCCAGGAAACAGACGTCTGTGTCCAGCTTTCCTGAAGGTACTGCTATTTATCTTAGAGCTTTGTAGATGTGTCCAAAACCCCCTCCTATACAGCACTCCTCAAAGCGTGCCTGTCCAAACGTTGATTTAGATTTCAATTTAGATGTCAGTCTAAAAGCAAGCTTTATGCTGGCAGAAAAGTGCAACCACAGGTTTTCCACTGTTCATGAAAAAGAGTTTATTTTCCTTAAAAAGCTGCACATGTACACATGGAAAAGAGTTCAGGACACTGGTAATTCTCAGGCAACAGGACGCAACCGAGCCTATGAAGGAGGCAGGGCAGTGTGCGTCCTTGCGAGGTGTTCGCCCTAGGCAGTGGGGCTGGTGCAGGTTAACCCACCCGCCTTAGGCTGAAGCATTTTGGCGCTTGTCTCAAAGAAGAGTAGGAACGGCATGAAGGAAACAGAGGTATTAGCTGTAATACTCTTACTCATGGCATGTGTTCACAGAGCAGGGCAACTGAAACAGAAGGAAGAGAAGTACCCCAAAACAGGGTGTGGTTGACATTAGCCATATTCAGCAGATTTCTCATACTGTGCAGGTTGTTTTGCAGATTGCCGCGGCCACACTCTTGAGTACTGATGATAGATCAGGCGTAAAGACAGGGGAAGAAGGGGAGACATCACTAAAGTAGCAAACACACAGGTGAAGTTTTGATGGGTCAAGACAAGTCAAACAGATTTGTTGTACCCTTCTGGTTATGAAGAACAGATTTTTGTCTCAGCAGTAATAGGAAAGCAGTAAATTATTAATTAATGAACTGGGACTGTGGAGTCCCCCCCTGCATTTGCTTGTTTGCTTAATGGCTTTGAAGTACTTTGAAAATCCCTGAGACACTGTCCCGTCTCTGTGTGCTCTGAAAAGTCCGGTGGCACAGCCCGTATATCCTGTATGCTGATGAGTGTCTAAGAAACCATTGCTGAAGATGAGCATTAGACCTGTATATGTTAAAGTATAGAAGAATAACTCTGTTGTTCTCATTTATTAGCAAAATACCTACAAGAGCAAGAGCGCAAAAGAGCCAGCAGTGAGGATTCCCAGTAGATTCACACTGGGGGTGGACTTGCTTAAAAGTTACTCGTGGTATTTCATAAGGTATTCGCAGAGCTTTGTGTGCTCTGGAGTATTTTCTATGTGTAATAGTTGTTTCATTTGGGGTTTTTTTTGGGGGGGGGGGGGTTGGGTTTTTTTTAATTTATTTTACAGAGGCTGTGTTTCCATGTGAATGTCTTCAGTGACCGTGCCTGATTAAGCAGTTTCTTCCCTCTCTCCTCCATGCCCTGCACGACCTCAGAATAAGTGTTTGCACAGCCATTTTCTGAAGTGAATTGGGAAGCTGATCCAGCTGAAGACTAAACAATTTTTCTTCCCAGCTAGATACATTCCTCATTCCAGTTCAAATTGCGGTCCCTTAACCAGCTCTGCTTATATATCACCGAGAGATGTGCAAAAGCAGAAATGTGCTATGCAGGCAGAAATAGCTCAAGCCGTTCTGCTGCTCAACCTAAGGCGATCAACATACAGCATAGCCAGGAGGTGAAGGGTGGTGGGACTGGCAGGCTCTTGCTTCGCCCCTCTTTCCCCTGCCCGTAGCCATTTACACCCCCTCTTCCCATGCGCTGGCACTGCAGGTCAGCACGCTGAGCAATAAGTGGGCTCAGGAAGCCAAAGACCAGGTGAAAAAGAAATGGACTGTTCTCAGCTGGATTAGCTTCCTGATTCAGCTTCACTGAGGGGCTACATACGGGCCAGTGTAGTTTCGGGGCAGGACAGACTAGATGTAAGACTTAGGGTTAGACTTTAACTCCTGCAGGATTTCATGCTCAAAACCTACGTGTCCGTGTCACCTTCCCTCTATCTTTCTCATCTGAATAAGGCTATAAAACATTAAACCCCAGGCTGCAGGATTTATGCAGTGTAGAACCTGGCCTTAATTCTGTATCGTATGTTCTGAATGACCCTAGAGACAAGGAATTTTGCCTTATTCAGAAGAATAAGTAATCTTGGTTTCAGGCAAAAATAAGAGGATGTTAGAGATAAGAGTTATACAAAGGTTGTCTAGGCAGGCCTCTTCCATGGGAATAAGAGGAATGCCTGGAAACGCAGAAATACAAAGAGAAAGACTTCCTTTCCCATGAAGGCTACTCATTAAACCCAGTTTCTACCAGGTAGAAGAGATGACTTGTCTCAGTGACACTTCCTGCCTCATTTTGATGTACTTTTACATTTTAAGAAGCTGCCCTCATGACAGTGGCTGTATATCCTGGAGTTTGGGGTTGTCTTTCATACTGAAGAAATACAAAATGACTGGACTTGGACATGTTCTTTAGTCAAGAACCCAAGGAGTTACTGTGTGTTATGATGCCAGAAATAGGATATTGCTGGTGAAGAACAAAAAATAACCCACTTCATGGACAGGGGTGGTTATATTGGTAGTCAAGAAAAAAACTGCAGCCTGTGGGGTTTCTTTTTTTAAGGAAAATCAATTCCCTGCACTTCCAGCTGCTGCGAGGGTGAAGTCACAGGCATAACACGGAGGCTGCCATTGTAGATTTATTTTATACTGGTCTCATATCTGCCTGTAATATCTAGCTACTCACTCAGCCAATAAGAAGATGAGAGGAGAACAAAAAGGAGTCTCTCGGAAGGCATAAAACTATCTGTCTCCTGAATTTATGGTATAGCACTGCTTAAAGAAAAAAGGAGGGGAGACTAAGTTGTATGTGTGATTCTGGGAGTAGTTTCTGCTACCATTTACACTATTGCGAAAGACACCTTTAAATAGCTGAAGTAACTCTTCCAAAACTTTGCTTAGTTCAGAAGTACATGAAGTGGGTAAAGGTGAGCTCAAATCTCATAAGTCCATTTAAACTGTCAGTATAGTAAAATTCATGTGCTGACTGTAAATGAAAGCCAAGGGTTCTTTCCTGTGCTTTGCCTGTATTTTCCTGGCCATCATTTCACCTATTTAAGCTTCAGATTCCCCACGTTTTATAGGGAGAAACTTTAGTAAACCTTCCTCTTATCTTCTTCTGTATGTTTTGAACTCTATCAATGAAAAGCCATATGTAAGAGCACAAATGTATTATTATTAACAGTAACATGTGGATCTATACTCAGTATGTAGCAAATCTTTCTGAAAAACAAAAGATGCTATATAACTGTCTCATTTTTTTACCCTAAGAAGTATTTTTACTTCTATTTTGCCAGAGAGTAAGCTCAACCTTTTTCTGAGTTTCTTGCACATCCTTTGAGAGATCTTGCAGGCTCTTGGGTACCCTTCAGCGTCTAGTGCTTTTCTTTTTTCTGCTTGAAAGGCAGGCCTTTGTACCACAGCCTGTTAGATCCGGAATGAGGAGAAAAAAGATTCAGGGTTTGGTCTTCTTTCACATGTTAGGTTTGTGTATGTTTTCTAGATGCTGATTGTTCATGGAGGTGTCCAGCTGACATTTGAGACATTGTTCTATAGCAAATGGACCATGGCTGTGCGCTCACGTAGGTGCAGGTAACCCCATGTATCCAGCGGTACTTGCATCGTTCACACTCGTGGGAACACATATCTAATTTAGGTGCTGTTATCGTGGTTCAGTTGCCAAAATGTAGTGCAAAGACGTTGTCAGAGCCAGAACTACTACTCTAATACACTGCTAGACGTCACTAGCTATGACTAAGCCTGCCATGCTATAGATCTGAAGAAAACACCCTAACTACTTAAGGATATGCTTTCAATGACAGTGTCTTTGAGTGCAGTGGACTGAAGCAAATGCCATCACAAGCAGAAATCCAGTATAATATACAAGCAGTCCTTACCAACCATAGTGTTTACTGGCTTGCATAGCTCCCGTGCTCACTACAACCACATATGTTAAAGGAAAACATTTGCTGACAAGTATATACTTGTTTTTTTCCTCATTTTTCAAATTCTGAACTCAATTCAAGGCAGATTATTTATTTTTGCACTATGTCACCATGTTGTAATCAACCTGCAGAATGTCATCCAAGTAGTATGCCATAAATATAGTTTTAGAGATGCACACAAAATAAATAAATCATTAACCAAAATAGAATTACCACAGGTAATATGGTAACACATTACATGTGCACATGTGCATAAGGACATTCATGTGCATATTTAAATTCAGAATAAATTTTAGTGGGAATACACATTTTCAAAAGGTAATTATGGGAATTGGAAGGCCATGCCCCACATGCCTTCTTCCCTCCCTTTCTCCTCCACTCCCTTTCTCCCTCCCTCTCTTCCTTCCCAGTGCTTTGCCACAGATGCCAAATGAATGTGAGAAACATGTGCTTTGTAAGATTTTAACCGATTTGGAAAGTGCTTCCAACAGATTCCACTATTAGCTGTTGCTATTCACTGTGAGAAATGATAAAAGGATTTTTAACAAGGCGAAGATAAATCCTTGTCTAAAGGTGTTCTTACGTTTCTTATGATGAATACGAACCACTGAAACTCATATGACCCCTTCATGCACTTAAAGCAGTTCTTTAAAAAGCTGTTTATTCTTACCAGATTTGAAAGGAAAAAGCTGATTTTTGTCAGACTTTTATTGAAAGATTAGTTGTAAATAAACTGGCCTTAAAGAGAAATTATGATTGCATTTGCAATATTTGCAGGTTTAGAATCTAATTTCGCATACTTTTCTTGCTCTCTTTTAGGAATCTTCTTGTCTGACTATGTCCAGGAATCTAAATAATACAGAAATTATTTGAATGACAAGCTGACAATAATGTCTGATTGATAAATTCCTTCAGTGTCTCGCATCTGGAAAGAGTCACAGAGCAAATATGTAGCCCTTGTTCCATATTTGATTTTACAGTCTCCCAGGCAAGCCACAGCAGAAGTAAGGTCACTGGAAGTTATCTCTCCTCTGGGGACAAGAAAGGCATTATGTAGTCTGACAGTGCGGTAAACAGAAACAAACCAGAAATGGCCAGAAACAGCACCCAGTGGTCCACTTTCTCAGTGATCTCGGCCCTGTGCCAGTGACTCATTTCCAGAGAGAAATTCAAATTGGAAATGCTGACAGAAAATCAAGACCAGGCTGAGAGAAAGAAAGTGTGACAGGCGTGATAAGGGATGGGAATGAGGGCGTGGAAGCAGCCAGTACTGAAACCCACCGCTTTCATCCCCCTGGGGAATGTCAGCTCCAGGATCGCCGGTCAGGGTGCAGACCAAATTTCAGTCCGGCTGCAGGGACGTACAGCAGATCTAGGGAGAGAGCGCGAAGAAGGTTTTTTGCCTCCAGAAGGAGGTTCTGCGAAAGCCTTCTAACACAAAGGGAAGGGGCAAGACCTGCCTAGTTGCGGGGTGGCTCTCCGCAGCTCGCGGGAAGGCGTCCCCCCCGCGGCGCCGGTGGGCACAAGGCTGGCTTCAGCCCCACTCCCGCGGGTTTCCCCAACCCATCCGTTGCAGCCCCGTTGCATTCCAGCCTCCCGCAACAGATACACCCTTGGACAGAAACACCTAACAGCCTTCCGACTCCAGAACTTCTCAGGTTTCAGTACAGGTTTACATTGCTCTGCTATATCCAAGCTCAAATACCATTTCAATACATCGGAGTCATCCATTAGTGGTAAAATGGATTTCCTAGAAAATTTTCTAGCCATGATAAGCTCTTTGCTAAATCTTTTCCTGAATAACTTTTTTTTATTTTGCTTTCTTAAAGGTCTTATTACAAAAACCAGGTGGTAGAACACCTGATAAAAGTCAGGTAATTATCAGAGCTCTATCTAAGTTGCTGCAGGCTTGCACAAAGCTATAAAAATATCTGTAAAAATAATGTTGGTTTTGGGGGGACACGTTTTTGAATTTTGAAATAAAATAAAATAAGAACGAAATGCCTTGCTGAAACAAATTGAGATTTGATTTATGAATGCTCCTTTGCACTCTTATGAGGAATGCCACATTTCAAGGCAACGTGAGGAAGCTGGTCCTTTTCTGAACACTTGGAAGACTCAACTTCTGAACAGAAAAGGGTGCTAAAAATAATCACGAGTATAAGAGTGAGCTTGAGTTACTTTAATATAGTCTTTGTAGAACAGTGTTTGAATAATTTTTAAGCAATAATATAAGGGACTGGTATATTTTAATTCTTTGTAGGAAAGATAGAAACATAATAGTGCTGTTGAAATCTCACATTTAACTAACTCGGATGGCCCTGAAAATACTAAATATCAATTAATGTTCATTTTCTATCTTCAAAATTCTGTTCTTCTTCCTTATTGGAATGAAATTACAATTTATATTTTTTCCCCCAACCTTTGCAGATCCAAGACTTGAGTATGGACATCTCCTGTGCAAAATATGTCTCTGAGCTTCTGATCTATGAGGTACTATGAATACTGCTTTCCTCAGTGCTAAAAACAACATTATGGAAGTGAAGACAGTTTAACTTCAGTCTATAGAAAAATGTTGAGTTTTGACATGTCAACAATATCCAGAAAAACTCAACAAAATAATTTTTTTGATTGATTTTGGCAGGGAGAAAATTGGCAGGGACACCTTCCACCAGAGCAGGTCGCTCCAAGCCCCATCCAGCCTGGCCTGGAACACTGCCAGGGATGGGGC
>JANZLQ010000027.1:630956-643155 GCA_026212715.1 Elanus axillaris | reverse complement strand
TCACACTGAACCCAAACCACAGCACCGCACCAGCTGCTAGGAAGAGAATTCACTCCGTCCCAGCTGAAACCAGGACAGGCCCCAGTTGCCAGTAGAACCGGTCGTAATCGTCTTTATAGTACTGGTATTGTCTCTTCCCTTTCTCCCTCCCTTTCCAGCTGCCCCTAGCTGTCCTCTTCTCTACAGAGAACTAACCTAACTCCTTCTCAATTGTATTTGTTTTTTTGTCATTCTTGCTGTTTTCCCTTAGCTTCTCCAGTTTGCCTACAAGTTTCTTAAAAACCTCCTTCCGAAAATAGGGCACAGCTGAGGCCTTTCCCATGCCAATTGAAAAATAATTATCCTGCATGTCTTACTAGTCTATACTTTTTAATGAATCACAGAATTACATCTGCTTTTTTTTTTTTAATATCAAAGTTATATTCGTTACTCATTTGTTTTTTAAACCTCAGTGACCTTCTTACCTCCTACTCTGCCACTCTTCTACCTGGCCATGTTCTCCGATTCCTCCAGTGTGTTTGCCAGCCTCCCAGCTTGGTGCAACCCACCAAGTTTCATATTCTGTTCTGTTCCTAGTATTTCAGGAAGGTATTAACCAAACACAGCATAGGTTTTTATGGGATCCTAATAGAAAAGACCTGAATACTTCAGGAAGAAATCATTGCTAATGGCTTTGAGAATCACTTTTAAATACGTGTGCGCCTTGTGATGATTTCCTCTATCCCATGTTTCCGTGCCAAACAACACCATATGTGTTGGCTTTCCTTTACCATCAGCCATGAGAGAAAGGAGAATTATTTCAGAGTGGTTAAAAAGCATTATGGCAAATATGGTAGCACAATGTAATAATTTACATGGTGCTCTTCGTGTTCGGTTTCGCCCTGTCATTAGGGGTCTGGGGAGGGAGGCTGTCCACATTTCTTAGGCATGCGGTTTTATTTAACTATGGTAAACCAGCAATTTCAACTAGAGGAAATATCTTCCTAATGGAATATATTTATATATATTACCCAGCATGGAGTACTCTAATGCTATTGCCTAGCATGCAGGAGAAGCCTTTATTCAGCTAATTCTTGTTCTGAATGGGAGACTGCATCTGGTACTATGTAATTTTATCTAGCAAACCTTCTGCAAATGAAATCAGAAAAGGTTTTCCATGCCGTGATTGCAGAGCTAAGCAAAACTTCACCATGCAGATTACAGTAAGAGAAGAGGAGTAATGACTGAGGTCTGTATGAGAGGATGGGAAGGCAGCATTGTTTCACAATTGCAGACGACAGCTAAGAAAAGGTGCCTGAAGCTGCAGTAACTTGTTTACCTAACAGTAAATGAAAACAAATTAATTTCAAGCTTCCATGATAGATAGCTTGTGTTCCCAGGTTACTACCGGTCTGATAATACTTTCTTTCAGTTTTCTCAGTGTCTACATTTCAACAGTATCCTCTCTTTGCAGTATTGCTGAAGGTGCTCACCACCAAATGCTGGGACTCCTGAACAGCAATTTTGATGATTACTTTTTGCGTGAAACTATCACCAAAGTAATAGTGCTGTGCAAATTTCTGTTCTTGCATTGTTAATGAGCCTAACATTTTTCATTTTAGGATGTGTGTTCACAGTTGCTCAAAATATTTAAAAATAGAGCTGAATAGGATCATACCTATGTGTGACTATCTGCTATTAGTTCCAGAAGTCCACTCATGCACAATGGTGTATGACAAGATACAAATTTTGGAGGGAAATTCAGCCTATAAATCATAATAATTCAGGAAAACAAGGCTATTTAAAGACTATGACTCCAGAGATGAGGCAAACACAATGACAGCTATCATCGTTATTATCGTTATGGGAAGTAGCATCATGCTTTACAGGAGTTTGGAAGGGAGCATGAAATGGAAACCAGGTCCAGAGCAAGTGCTCCAGGCATTCGCTCCTCTTCCGCTGCTACATCCCGCCTCTGAGAGCAGGGGCAGAGGCAGGGATGCCTTGGGGAGAAAGCCCCGCTTACCTACTCCCCCTCACTTTCTGAAGGGTACCAAGGTCAACGCCTCCGAATACACTCCGCAGACCTTGATCGCTAGGATTTTTAGACACCTGAACGTGCAGAGAAGCACGTAGTTGCATTTTCCAGAACGCCACTGGCCTCCTCTCTATCCGCCAGCAGCAGGGCGTCCCAGCACTCTGCAAGCCTCTGGGTGCTCAGGGCATACCTGCAGATGCAAGTAAGGGATAAAATCAAAGGATACTCTGAACTGGCAAAACAAAAGCCAGCCCCGCTCAGAAACCTGCCCGGCATGCAAGGCTGCGGCTGGGCAGACACAGCCTGGCAGGTCGGCTGGGGAGCAGCAAGACACGGGTAGAGTTCGGCTCCATCCTCATCGCATCCGCCTTTATCTGGCCAGCCAGAGCTGCGCATCCCACAGGGCATTTTGTAAACCCGGTAGACATAGTCTGAAATACTTCTGTAAACAGGATTTGAGAAGCAAACATGCTGCTGTTAGATACAAGGCCAGTCAAAACATAACACTTGAATACAATTCAGTATCCAAGGCCATGAGCTATTCCATGCTTCTGATTAATGTAAGCTGTCTCTTTGATAGTCCTGCTGGTTCCACCCGCTTGCTGTAGTCACAGTGAAATCATTCTTCATGATTTCTTCATTTACTTTTAATAACCTGATGAAGAATATTTGTCTGGAATGTAATTCCTCCCAGAAACATGCACAGTATAAGTCTATTTTAAGTTCTATCTTTCATAAGGTGTTTTGAGTTTTGCTTTAAAAATTTTACTGCTATAAGGCTACTAGGAACACTCTTCTAGAAGAAATTATGTTGAACATTTCTTAGCCTGTCTTTATTATGTATAACCTTAAATTCCAGCCTCCCTCTGATTTCCCATTGCTACAGTGTCCCCAAAGCAATGCAAGTCTTCCGATAGAAAACAAAAAAATCCGCAGCTTAACCCAAGTACAGCCTGCAATCACTTTCTGCTTTGCACAGCAAACATCATGTTTCTTTGTATTTTTCTGCCCCTGATAAATTCCAGTAGTTTATTTGCCTTTAGCTGTAACCGCACATTAGAATGGTGTTTCATATAATCTTTTACAAAAACAGCTATCAGCAAACCCACCATTAAATCTCCAGGGCTTCTTTGTTTTTTTCTGCAACTGTTTTCCATTTTTTAGAATCAACTTCTCCAACACCCATTAAAAATGTTCCACAGTATTTCATTACCCTACGTTTTCAAGTCCTGTACAGTTACCAGGTCGCTGCTTTCTGTGGCTGCTGTTTTTACTAGGCACTGCTGCAGATGCTCTCACCTTTCTTCTCCAGCGGGCCTCTGATGTTGACCTTTCTGAGTCTAAAACCAACTGTATGCAGAGATGGACCCTTCTGATACGCACTCATACAAGTAATCATTTCAAACCTTTAAATGTCCAGGTACTGCGTCCACAGATCAGGCTGCTGGCAGAAGGCAACTGTCATTCTATACCATGTTCCACACAAGCTGAATTTTTTATCAGGGTTCTGCTTATCTCCCATTCTGCTGTGGTGTTGCTGCAGTTAAGCCGTGGCAGTGCAGTCCGTTTTCTTGTTTGTGACACCTAATTATCTAATTTTATTATGTATTAAATATTGTTTAGGATATTCGTAGACAAGATTAGCCTACGAACTGTGACATATATCTAAAGAAGTGCAACATACTTCCTTTTATTTTCTAGAAATCATCACAGCTTCCATAGGTTTGCAAAACCAGTAACCTTCTGGGATGTTGCAAGGTGACCTGACATCTCCTAGAGGCTGGATAACGTGGTGAAAGAAGCAAGACGACAAAACGTCGGCAGGGAAACTGAGGACGCTCGCCCCTGACATCTCTGCCCGATAAAGTGCTGAACGTCATCGGTCGTCACGCTAAGGGAGATTTCCTACAGTAAGTACAGCAGCTCCTTCTGGGGGCATGGCATGGTGGGGGAAGACAACATACGTCTGTGCTTTAATGTATGTGGAAGAGATGCTGCGCAGCTTCTCGGCAGTCTAAGCACATTGTTGCAGTGGAGCCAGGGAGCAGAGCGCTGCAGAATGCAAAAGCAGCAAGGGCACGTTCCTACCACTGAATTCAACACCAGTAAAAGGGAAATCCCGGTGGCTGGTTATGAGAAACCCACATGGGATTAATGAAATTATCGTCCTCTCTGAATTTTGTATATGAAGGAAACTGGTTTTCATGTACTTCATTTTTAAAGTTTGCTATGTATGTAACTTTTCTATATGCGTATTCTACTACTAGCTTGGGATTTATGCAGCGGATGCCCAGACCCTTTACAGTTCATAAATTAATACACTGGACTGAGTCCAAGAAAGGAGTTTTTCCGAGTCCAAGCCCACTGCCGTAGAGAGCACTTGTTAGCTTTCTGGCAGGCGTAGGTCTGGCCTTGCGCTACGGTGCTTCCAGGGGCCGCCGCTGCAGGGCAGTTCGTAAAAATACACAAAACCACGCTTACTTGTCTGAACAGAGGTCTTGAGCACCAGGGTACAGACTATTCTATGGAACGACGCACGATTCCCCCCNNNCCCCGTCCTTTTGAAAACTGAATATTTGGCAGCAAAGGCTTGAGGAGCCGCTGTGGTAGTGGATGAGTTTGAGGAGGAGCAAGGCTGAGTAGAGCAGCACTGCGTTCGGCTGGGGAGGGAAGACCTTCTAGAATTGCTCCTGTGTTTTGTCCAAGCTTTGCTGAGTATATATGAAATATGTATAAATGGTCTTGATAGCAGGGACCCGTGTACAGGACTCTCCTCTCCCAGAGTATTTTCTCTCGCTTGCTCTCTTCCCAGTACGGGCAGTTCTTTATCTGTGGTGGGAACGCTTCCAAAGGAGAGGTGCGGAGTGCCTCACTCCAGCACAGCAAGTCTCACAGTAGACAGATGCTGATACAAAGCTCTTCGGGCTGAGGGGAAATCCAGGTGTTTTCTTTCCTTGGTGAGGGCGGGTTGCTAGGTAAGAGATAGCTGCCACCGTCCTATACTTCCTTGCCTCCTTCTACAGTTTTTAGAAGAAAAAGTGTCCCTGTTCTACCTTAACATGTTCTAGCCAAAACACATTCGTACTTGTCAGATGTAACAGATCAGATCTGTCAGGCAGCTCAGGCAGACGAACATGTGGATCTCAATCGCGTGATCAGGTAGGTGTCAGTTTGCTCAGCTCGGAAATGTTTCTGGGAATATGGACCCAGACACCTGGAGAACTTCAGAGTAAAGGAGTAAGTTCTGTACGAAACCTGCATGCTTTTAGCTTTAGGTGATCTGACCACTGAAACAGGGTTTTCCGGATCACAGCTTAGGATTTATGAATCTAAATTCCATTTAAGTGTCATGTCAGATGCTTAAGCCTTTTCCTGGACTTCATCCAGCCTCCAGGCTAGGAAGCTATTTGGCCTCATGGTTTAATGGGAATCTTACGGTGTAAAAGTTATCAGCACCCCGTAAAGCAGATTAAGTAAGCCAAGTTCTCTCAGATCCACAGAAAAATTGCCTTAACCTCCTGAAGCCCTTTCACATCTACGCCGGTGTATCTAGATCAGATTCCCCACCCCAGTTTAAGTAATTTTTTTTTACAAACTTATTCGTAACATTTCTTTGGTAAATGGTGAAAGAAGAGCTAATTACTCTATGTTAATGCTGTATAGTCATGTTTAAAGAGAATGTTAGTAGATTACGCTTTGAGACTATAAGAAAGCTGTAATGGGGAGGAGAAGGGTAGCTTGTTAGCGTCGAAAGGCAGCCCCAGCGTGCGGTGTTTGCACGGCTCCGATGCGGGTACCTGGCAGTGACCTGCCACCTACAAACTCTCACCTCTAAGTGCGCTTTCCACGCGCTCCAAGGAGTAGCAGCCCTGCGCGCAGCTTTGTGAAGAAACTGTATTTCAGGTACTCGATTCCTGAGAAAGCACAGAGCTCCCTTCTACGCAGTGGGCTGTCTGGAGATCGTTCTAAAAAGAATGTCAGCAGAAAAAGCTTCTGACCTCGTTCTTACACGGAGCTACAACTGGAAGATCTGATGCTCACTGTAGTGTAGGTGAGAGAGACCAAAACCGGAGGGGGAGCTTCCCAACTGGTGAACTTGTCAAACAGAACTGAATTAGGTATGCGGTCAGGAAAAAAAGGTAAAATCTTGCTGTTTCACTAGCCTGCTGCTTTGCTAGACTTGTTGAAGATTAGCAGTGCCTTTGTCTGAGAGTTTGCGGCGGACGGGCAATCCTGGTAGGATCACACAGCTCAATGGGTGACACCTCAAGACATCTGCGCTCTCTCTGAGCGTACACGTCTTTATTCTCTGAAGTCGGCGGCGTAAGACACCCAGAGTAAAGAGAATTAACCTTCCTTCGCGGTGGGAAGCCTTCTCTTCTCCAGGCTGAGCAGCCCCAGCTCTCTCAGCCTCTCTACATAGGAGAGACGCTCCAGTCCCTTCATCGTCCTCATGGCCCTTTGCCGGACGGGCTCCGGAATGTCCGTGTCTCCTGTGCACTGGGGAGCCCAGTGCTGCTCCCGGTATTTCAGGTTTGTCTCACCAGTGCTGAGTGGAGAGGGGTCACCTCCCTTGACCTGCTGGTGATGCCTATTGCTGAGTAAAGGCTGCCGTTGGCAGGGTATTTGGGGAGGAATCCGGTCTATCTCAGATGGGTTTGGACTTTTGGGTGTTTAGAAGGAGCAGGTCGTTCCTGCGCCGCCGGCAGTCAGCTGTGGGACAGTTGCTTTGCCAAGGCTGAGGCATCTTTTGACCTACTCAGAATTTCACGTGCTGGGGCAATTGTCAGCGTAAAGTAAATCTGAAAAAGTAAAAAAAATTTACTGTGCGGTTTAGCGGCCTTCAGTACTTAGCAGGAACTTAGGATGGAGGTAGGAATGATAACTGGATATAGGGGCTTAATTTCTGCTCAAGTATTGTTTTTCATAAGTGAACACTTATGTAAAAGCCTGGTTGTTGGTCAGGAGTTCAGTGATACTGGCAGACTGTCAGCTAGCATAGAGATTTATGAGTTCTGTTGCTAACGTTTTAGAAAAGGCTGGCAGACAATGCCAGTAATGCAAATATTGTTCATTGCAGTGTCATTAGTTCATTCTCTTTCACTGGTGTTTGGAAAAGAGTAAATGCTGGTTTTACCTCTCTTTAAATGGGAAAGGAAGAGATTTCCTTTCTGCTAAGACATGGGGAATGTGATAATACTTGTAAAAATATTATCTTATGAAAAGTTAGAATATTTTTCTACTCTTGTAACTTTGAATTTTTAAATGTAGGTGTACATTTTGAATTACAAATCTTGATTTATTAAGGTTTCTGGAAAATTCAACCACGTGATTTTATTAATTATTAGTCAAACATTTTTTGCAGATCGTTTCAAATGAAAAAGGATTATGTCCTTCTTTAGCGAAACGACAATGAAATATCATTATCTTTGCCAACTTTGTAAACTTTGCCAGAATTTTAAACGATCTCTGAAACCTCTGGTGCTGAGCTGAGGCCGATGTACTTAAAATGTTTTTACACAGCTCTGTGTCCAGAAATTTGCTTATTCTGTAGGTGAAGTATCTAATTAGACTATGATGGGATCGCCAATGAATTCTTGGTGTGTGAGCGATAGAGTGACTCAAATACATAAAACTGTACGTGCAGTCCTATTGTAACCTAACTTGATTTTTCCCCAATACCTATTGGATAAACAATCATGATGATAAATTATTATACCAGCCAGGTCCTCTATCAGTTTGTGTAACTGGGTGTCTTTTCACATGGTACTGTGAAAATGCAGTTAAGGCTGTGTAATGATTAACTTCTGGCTAATAAGCTGTGCTGAAAAATTATTAAGGAATTAATCAGTAATGCAGAGTTCAGCTGATGTGGCTACGAATACATGAAGAAAAGAGATGACAAGGTTCGTACAGAATCCGCAGCAGTAGGACAAATGACTCGTGAAGCTTTTTGTACCTCAGCGCACTTTTGTATGGAATTAATGGGACAGAGCTGTTGGTCTGACCATTAAAATGGATCACCTGAGATTTCTGGTTCTTTTTTTAGAAGGCAACCGGCTTTGTCTCAAAGTATTTTTTGCATACATATCGCACCCTCTGCTTTCTTTATAACCACTGCAGTTTCAGTTTAAAAAGTTTAGCTTGACGGGCCCCGCATGAAGTAGAAAATGTCCAGATTAGTAGCAAAGAAGTTAAAGTTAGACATTTATTTCTTTCCTTTCCTGCTTTTATGTTCCTCGATAGCATGAGCTGGTAGCGTACCACTTAAACTTTATTCTATAAGCTGGACATTGGCTTTTGAAACGTTTCCCTCCTCTTCATCTAATGAATCGTCAAGTGATTTGAGAGACACGTCGGTAGACAAAACTGGACAAACCGCTGCTGTAGTCAGTGCCACAACGCCTGCAAGTCCGGCTCCTGGCTCTGGGATGAGCAGTTGTGGAGCTGGCCCCCGTGGGGAAGGTGGAGGACCCTCTTCGGAGCAGGAGGGCTCAGCCCGGTGTCCTGCTCGCCCCACGAGGGACCTGGCGTGGATCCTGTGTTCCGGGCTGGACGCGGGGCTGCGGGTGCTGGGCCAGCCAGCGGCGCGCTGTGGAAGACGTTCCTGGTCCAGCCTTTGGGCTGGCACCTCCAAGGCTGAGTGGCTCCGAGGGGAAAGCAGCTGTCGGATGGAGGCTGGAGGGGGGAATCTGCCCAAGGACGCGCCTGCCACCTCCTTCACCGGACCTCCTCCGGCTCTGCAAGTGCCACCGCGGAAATCTCCTCCCCGTATTTGAGAAACTCCAGGCTCTGAGAATGATTTATGGGATTATGTAAAGCTATAAATCTTCCGCTGCAGCTAAACGCAACAATAATACTGTTTGTACAACAGTTTGCGTCAGCTTTGCTTGACCCCGTCTGTGTCAACGCTGAATTGCTGAACGCCTGAGTAACGGCTGCATGGAGAGCGTGACTGGAATAACACCGGGCTCCCTGGCCACAGGAGGGGACTGTCCCAGCTTCAGCTGGTTCCCGAGGAATTACCAGAATATAAGCAGAGCCACCAGAGCTTCAGTTAGCCTCTGACAAAGTCACCTCCTTCGACAAAGCTAAATAAAACCCCCAAGGCTTACCTGCAGCGATGTCTAGGTGACCTCTCCGTATGGAAGAACATTCCCCTTCACAACATGGAATACGTTTCCCTCCCGCCCACCACCATCAGTGTCTGGGCCAGAATGCTGGAAAAAAATCGGGAGTTCGTTCTCCTTTTTCAGTGGCAAACTTAAACCGAAAATTCTTCAGCGTTTTTGTGGCTTGAATTTTTCTTCTTCACCTCTGAATTCTGGATTGGTGTGAAAAGAGTACGTATTTGACTACCACGAGGTGCTCTATTTAGCTTTTCCCCAGCTGAGAATAGAAGTGAAAGTGCCAGAAAATGTGTAAGAAATATTGTACTTGGTGAAATTTACAATCTACTTCTGTAAAGTAATAGACACTTGGTTAAATATAACATTGGGATGAGCTTTTGTTTTAGAATAAAATATTTGACCTGTACGAGGGACGTATGTGATCTGCTGGGGGCATGGCAAGACTAGCCTTTGACAAAATGAACATATATTTAAATGGTCCATAAGCAGCCCGTATAATACCTGATACCTAGAAAAACAGTAAGTCTGAGACCAAATCAGTGCAGATTATTTCAAAGGCATGTCAATAAAAACTTTTCCTATGTAACACACCTTCTTACATTTTTTTGGTACACTATATATGTAGCATAGGCAAGTTGTTTCAGGAACATTTAAAGAGCTTACAAGAGACTAGTGGTAATGCTATTTTTAATGCGGGCCTCTCCTTGTATCCAGAAAATCTGTTACCTAGAAGACAAACACATTTTTTTAACACGAGTTATAATTAACCATGCTCTCAGTTATGGTTCCCTTTGTTATTTACTCTGTGCTCAAAGATTGCTTCCTCCAGAACTTGTCCAGGATTGGAGTCTTTCTGCAGGATCAGACCGAATTCTATGCAATCCATAGGACTGAAAATTTGTATTTTCTGTTTTCTCCGTTTTAGAAACACTTCTCCCAGTGTTCTGGTACTTCACCCTTCTCCAAAAATTCTTCAAGATAATCTTTTTTCTACTAAGGTTATGCTAGTTTCTTTTATCTCCTAGAATGAAATTCATCAGGTCCAACCAATTTGAAGGCATTCAATTCTCAAAGTATTTTTTTCATCCTACTCTAGAGAAAGACTGTTGTTCTTTGTGACTGGAGTTAATTTTGATAGCAACTACTCTGACCTACCCAGGCTGCACTATTGCAAAAGATTACAAAAAGCATCAGGTGGGCTGGCAGATTTTCCTTCCAGTGCGACTATAGACCAACACTTCCACTGCTCCGTTTGCTGCCTAGGAACTCAGAAATTGCATCCTGGTACTCTCACGGTATTACTCTCATTTGGATTTTCCCCTTGCCTTTTCTGATATTCACTCGGCATGGTTGGATTGCTTTTTAGTACTTGTTACCAATTTCACGTTTGCTTCTTGTGCTGAAGGCGAAGGAAGACGCCTCTTGGGGCTCGACCATCACTCGGATGTCGGTAAGAGCTAAGTGCCTAAATCTTCCGCACTCCTTCAAAACACATGTCATGAAATGTCAAATGTCAGAATCGTCCCTTTATACTGAATGCAATCCTGTGGTCATGAGGATAATTTAAAAATTTTGCTGTGAATAGATTTTCCCTCCTTGTGGAAAATGCTGATATTCATAAATAATATTGTGAAAAGTACCAATATGGCACATACCCTAAACTGGTCCATTATGATATCTGCGTTAGACTAAAGTTTCTATATACAGTCTTGGGGGTTTCTTCACATCTTTGTAGAAACTAAAATTCCTTGCGGCATGACTGCCAATTAAAAAAATAGAATAGAAACTTCCTGACCTCTCTCTCTGGAGCCACAGAGAATTCTTTTTTTCTTTTTCTTACTCTACATGTGGCTTATATTCTCTTACTCAAAATGAAGACCACGTATGTTGTGAATCGTTCAGCTTTTCCTTTAAATAAGAAGGCAAGCAATGTCTTTTATAGTTTTCCTCTTTAACAAGATAGGACGATGCATGAACCAGACATGGTCATAAGTTTTGCATGTGTAGTGTGTTTATAAAGTGGTTGTATCGGTAAACTGTAAGTGTTTTTTGAGGCTATGAGGATTTGCTATTATTATTACACTGAAGATAATACTCTTTACCAAAACCAACAGAAATAATGCTTTTTTTGTTATTAATTATGTGTATCGGATTTGTTGGCTGTCTTTCTTCATACAGTTTCAAATTATAAACACTCCTTCAAACATTTTTACATTTTTACAGCTAGTTAAAATTTGAGACTGGCTAAATATTTTGGCAATGAAGTCTAAATATTAAAGATAAATTCTGACACTGGATACCTTAAAAGACTTTGATGAAGATAGCTGAAAACTGTTCACTCTGTGCATCAGGCTTATGTTCATTACAGTGTCTCTTCCTTTTTTGGGTGAAGAACACTCACTCAGGCCAAGTAAGACAAAGCAAATTCCCAATTTAGAAACATGAAATATCCCCTGGATAACTCACGTGGTTTCGTTAGTTACTGAAAAGGAGATTGAATTCACTGTAGAGATCGTCACTCTTGCGCAGATTTAGGCACGGCAGGAAGCCTTATTCCCAAAGCTCAGTGCGCCAAAGGTTTTCCTGCGGTCCAGGCTGTCTGTACCTGCCGGCAGAGTACACACAGCGGGATCACACCAGCAGCTGCATTTCCACGGGCTTGTAGAAACAGTCAGAAAATGTCAGATAACGCTTACATGAACACGTTCATGCCAGTCTGCAAATGACTCAAAACTGCCATTTCAGCTAGCACCACGTATGGCGCATTTTTAGCTGAGACCAACTTGTGCCTCGAGTCTAACCTCACTGCTAACAAAAAATACAACGACACGAGCAATCTGACAATACTGAGGTTGAGCTAGATTAGAGGGAACAGAAATGTTTTCCAAGTGAAGCTTGAGAAAGGAGATACAACTTTAGCGATAGGGACATACATCACACAACAGAACCTGCCACGAGTGATGGGATCGGGGCTGTGGTTTCTGCCTCCTTTTTTGCTGCAGTATTAAAAATCTCTCCTGGTTAAAAAAAAAAAAAAAAACGGGCAAAATTT
>JANZLQ010000027.1:607869-628936 GCA_026212715.1 Elanus axillaris | reverse complement strand
TAAAAATCTCTCCTGGTAAAAAAAAAAAAAAAAAACGGGCAAAATTTTATCCCAGAGTTTTCTGACATATCGACCCACTAGCACAATGTGTTTAAAAGTTAGATTCAGATTCAGTCACAGCTCCTCCTCTTTAGGTGATACAATAAATTAAGATTGGAGAGACGGTACAAAAAGAAAGGAACAAGACTGTGATGTAATCCTGCCTCCACTAAAATTAGTGACAAAATTCCCACTGGTGTCTGCAAGGGTAGGACGTCTCCTCCTAGATAATGTCCACCTACTGTCTCTAACCAAACAGCTGGTAAAATCTTTGCCCCAGCCATGCTGTTTGCATCTCCCAAATTAAGCTTACGAAGTGACCGATTCTTCTGGTACTGTGTGGGGCAGTTAACGAGCGCTTCCCCCTCAGCCCTGACGAAGGGCTTGTGTGCCCGAAAGCTTGTCTGTTACTTGCAGCTATAGCCACTGCCCAAAGAAAAATCTCTTGCTTTCCTGTAGATTGTTGGAAGTGACAAAGAGAATAAAAAAGCAATAATGGTATCATAGAGGGAAACACAAATAATTAAATTACAGAAGTAAAGGTTCATCACGTTGAATAGTGCAGAGGAACGAACATAGGGAAATCTCTGCCCCGTACTAGGAGGAGGTTAGTTAACCTGATCACGGTGTTCTTCTGTGTTCTGAGACTACTGCTAAGGTGCTGGGCTTCTGTATGCCACGCCATCAGCCCCATGTTCAGGTGAGCCTGGGCTGTACAGGGATCTCCTCCCCATCCTGGGGCTTCCCTGGGGTGGACACGGTGCCCAAGGGGGAGGAGAGCGGAGCCAGGTCAGCTTCTGAGGGTGCCTCGCACCCATGCGTGAACACAAGAGCAACGGGGAATAGAAGACATTCAAAAAGTCTGGTTTGTATCTTCAACATTTGTTACTCCTTACTTGGCAATTTTCCCCTGCAAAAGTATTTTAATAGCATTCGCACAGAAACCGCAAAGAGTTAGATCGTAACCTCACAGTCTGATTAGGTGGCGGTGTGTCAGCAACACTAGAAGCGAGTCATAAATGTCACCAACTGAGCCCTGTCGTGACCCTTCTTGACCTGGGGTTTTGGATGGGGAGAAGACGAAAGATCCAGAAGAGTTGTTTAGCACCGAACTATCCTTGAGCAGGAGGACAGCCCGTGATTAATGGCTTTATTGGGTACTTTAGCATTTCTAAGCCACGGGCACATAGGTAGCATCTGACTCTGGTTGCTTATATAAAATCGAGAGGAGTTTTTTTTTCACTTAGCGCTTCAGAGCGGCTGGTTGGTGTCCTAAGTTCATCTGAGTCGTGCTACAGAACTGGGCTGCAAATTCTGACATTTAAGCTGACAGCTGAGTACATAGTTACAAAAAGCACAAAACTATCGACCAGGTAAGTTGATGGTAACTGCGTACACGGTCTGTAAGGACAGCTGAGGCAGACGCAGTCTAAAGATTCCTGGCAAACACACTGCAGATGCATCTACGTTGCACGTATGGCTTGTTGTCTGTCTAACACGGGCTGATTTTCTCTTGTTATTTCAGCCAGCTGCGCTCCTACTCACTGGCAATTCTGGCTGCCAACCCAGAAGCCTACGGCCTTTCTGAGCTTTGAATCTCAGGGTCTGGATGCCAGAACCTAATGACTGGAAAAGGTTTTCCGCTGCCTGATTCCTGGGGGCAGCCCTGGTATCCTGGCTGCCAGGGGGTGAAGAATTTCAGACCAGTAACATTTTCAACCACGAAACTGAAAAGAATGGTGAATTTTATACTCATCTGCTGCCACACTTCTACTGACATAACTCTACTTGATTCCCAAGGAGTGCCGACAATTACATGAAATAGATTCTCATTGCACTGGTGTTTGAAAAATGCATTTAATTTGGGGACAAGGAGGGAAACACATAAGGACATTTCCAGCTCATAAGAAATTTTTCACAAGTGCAGCTGAGTTTTCCAGTGGTTTTTTAGGGCTCTAGTTGGCTGCTGGAGTAGGGGGTTCGGACCCAGATGACCTCCAGAGGTCTCTTCCAACATTAAACATTCTGTGATTCTGTGATTTCATGAACCACATATCCTGAACTATTACGGAATCATTAAGAAGGAAAAAAAAAAAGTGGCAGACCTATGAGGCCATCCACAAACTAAATCAAAGCCAATAGTTTGTTCAATACCAAAATAGATCTCCAATGATACAGCTGTTTCAGGAAAGTATGAGCAAGTTCATTACTGTTACATTACCAGGAATGTTCATCCTTGTTATAGCTAAACCAGCTGTCCTTTCTGCTGAAGGAGTACTTGGTGGAATGTGTCTGCCTCGCCTGGCGGCAGCTAAGCCAGAAAGGGGAGCGAAATATGGGAAAGTGGCTCTGAGGAGGGTGTGAGAGAATGGCTGTGGGAAGGTACCATTTGCCTGGGCGAAGCGTTACGGACAGTAACAGAGGGAACAATCCAGCCTTGGCAAGCAGATCAATAACATGATCTAATAAGACTTTTTCATCTGTAATGTCTCTGATCTGCAGCTGGAGGAATAATAAATACACATCTGATGTACAGCTGTTTTGTTCCAGACTCACTTCTGTTTGGATTGTGGCGTGACGGTTCCCTTGCTCGTGTTTTCAGAGTCCTTTCTGAAAACTGGAGCTGGAGGAGAGTACGCTTTCAGTATTATGAAATTATACATATATTATAATAATATATATCATATATATCATAATATATATTATATATACATAATATAATATAATAGTATATATATATTATACATTTCAGAGTATTATGCCAATAGAGTTAGGGCATATTTGGGACACACAGGAAGATCCACTATCTTGGAAATGCTCCTGGGGCTTCCGCAGACTTGTACAGGAGGTGCGTGCCTTGCAGTGGTCACGTGCACTTTTGCCAAGGTCTTCGCACTACAGAGTAAGCCTTTCCAAAGACAACCTTATCCATACCCAATTTCATATGAAAATGCAAAAGGAAAAACATGCAGCAGTAAACATCTTATTTTAAAAAGCTCTTTCCCAGGATTCCTCTTTAAAAATTGTACTTGCTGTATTTCCTGTCTCTGACCAGCTGGGATACAGAAATGAGTTGTCCTTCTGCCCTCTCTGGAAAGAACAGTCTTTCCCAATTAAATTAGAGCTGTTTTTCCTAGTGATGGAAGAAGGGGGCTCAGCAGTCTCACTCACCACTCCATCCGTATCGTCCACCGACATGCGGGCACTTTCTAACCAAGGTCTTCGCAGAAGAGAGAAACGAGTCCTGCCAAGTCCTCCAGACAAATGCATCCAGGTGTCTGTAGCCAGACGGATCGGTACTCGCCATGGAGAACTGCCGGGTCTGGATTTGCTGCAGATCGTGGTGAGGGACTGACGGTGAGAGGCAGGCGCCTGAGCTCTGGGGGACTGCGGGGACACGGACATCCAGAGGTTTCTTAGACCTCATCTGCAGTGCGGTCAACAGCCTGAAGAACCTGGGGTAACATTCTGCAAATCATACCTCAAGTCACTCCTGTTTATGCCCCTGAAAATGTCCCCATCTCTTGCCAGTAGTTTTTGCATTCATGCATTTTTCTCAGTTAATGAACATGCTGGTTTAATTCTGTTTAGCATCACATTCATATCACGTGGCTTCAGTGTGGCCCTGACTCAGGCCACATGTCCCATGGTGGGAAATACAGCTGTTAAAAAAACTGTTAAGTGTTTTGCTGAGAAAAAAATTAAAAGATAATTGGACTAGCAATTAGAGGGATAAACACCTGTGATTCAACCCAGACATGATTAAAACCGCCCTAAAAAAGCATCAGCAGGAGATATGGTGAAATGAACGATTATAAAGCCGGCATGCCGTAAGCAGCGCTCCTCACAGATTAAGCATCCGACACGCCGTGACCAGCAGCATCTTTCCCTTCGAGTGGTATATCCCAGGGGTCGGTGGCGGCTCGGTATTGTCTGACGTCTACGTTAATGTCTTGGGCAAGGGGACAGAGTGCACCCGCAGCAAGTTTGCAGAGACGGCAGAAGGAGGAGTGATGGCTATACCAGACGGCTGTTCCGCCACTCAGAAGACGGGCTGGAAAAATTGGCCAACAGGGATCTCAGGAAGTTCAGCGAAGTCAAAAGCCAAGTCCTGCCCCTGGGGAGGAACAATCCCAGGCACCAGGACAGGCTGTGGGCTGACTGGCTCGAAGGCAGCTCTGCAGAGGAGGCCGCTGGGTCCTCTTGGACAACCCACCCACCACGGGTCGGCAACGTGCCCCATGGAAGAGGGGCCGACAGCCGCCGAGAGGGCATTAGGAAAAGCTCTGTCAGCAGATGGAGGGAGGGGATCCCCCCCGCTCGGCACGGGCGAGCCCACACCTGCAGTAGTGTGTCCAGTTCGTGATTTTGTGATGTCCAGGGGAAGCACAGAGTTTGGTTTTTTTTCTATAAATGAGCTAAACAATGGGGTTTGTAGATAAAAGTCATCACCCCTCACACAGATGAATCTCACACATTTGTTACCAGAGATGAGTTAATTATTGGAAATTAAAAAGAAAGATGGCAGCTGATAAAAGGATATCTGAAACTAGCAATTATTTTTTTTCCCCCTCATACATTTGACTATGCTGGACCTATAAAAATACCACAGCACCTGACTTACACTGGCTCAGATGAAGGTAAACGTGAGAGCTATAGTATAGAAAAGGAGGGCATTCCAACTATCCTAGTCCATAGCTATATACTTACTATAAATGGTATATGGGAACAAGACAAAGCACTGGACGCAGAACTCTGCCGATCGCGTGCTCCATAGCGTGGTTGTGGCCCATGCCAGCCTGCCGTTTTTGAGACAATCCCATCCATTAATCTGTGAACAACAGATTCCAGGAAATGTTCCAACGGACGGCATAGACAAGGCTGCACAGATTTTGCTTTCCGTCTTCCTCCAGATCTGCCCCGGCAGGCTTCGCACTCTCAGTTAACTCCCGTTCACTTTACCGCAGAGCGTGCAGCGCAAAACTTCCGTGTCATGTTAAAACAGCATCCTCAAAAGCACCACGCTATTATTTCACACACTCTAAAGCAGGGAGGGGGGAAAAAAGGCTTTCCTCCCACCCCTGCCAAGAAAACCAAACCACAGGGGCACCAGCTGGGAAAAGCAGCTGAGGACGGAGTGCTGTGTGGCGTGGATGCGGACTGCACGTGCCGCTGAATCTGACTACGTGCGCAAAGTCTCTACTTCTATTTAGCAGTATAGATAGGGAAATTAAAAACAAAAGTCAAGGTATCTGAGCAGGTAGGAGATGCATCAGATCAGAAAGAATGCAAAACCCAACACGTGAGGATGGGTGAACTTTAAGATCCAAAGAGTAAGTGCTGGTGTCACTCCTCTGAGCTGCGTCTTCCATCATAGAGGTTATTTCTGTCCAACAAGGAAGAAATCCATAAAAGAAAGCTTGAGCTCTGTGGGATTTAGAAGACGCCAGCTAAAGGAGCAAGAAAAGAAGCATTTTAATCTAGTTTGACATTAGGAATAAATTACTGTGGCTCTAAAGGAGACTGAAGAGTCTCCTGAATATAAAGTACTGCTACCTTTCAATCAATAATGCGCTGGGCTCCTAATGATATGGTGTCATCCTGATCTTTTTACTAATTACTTGTACCGTGAGGGATTATTCTCCTCCTCATATCGAATCTGTAGCTAACATTTCCTCTTCTGTGCTAGCAGTTAAACATGAAACTCATCTATCACTGAATTTTTAATTAGTGCTGGTTAAAAATAAGTTAATATACTGATGCAAAAATTTTTGTACGTCAAAAATAGATTGTTGCTATACGGAAAAAAAAACCCATGGGCAACTGTTGGCAAGCTTTTATACTTTCATACTTGCATTTTCTTGCAATGCTATAAAAAAATGCATTTGGGGAGGGGTGAGAGAAAGAAGGTGAGCTTTTGAAATCTTCATGCTTGTGGTTTATGCAGGATAGAAATGGAGGCAAACCTTCCTTTAATAATTGAGCATGAAGCCCGGAACCCTCATGAATTTCAAAAGACTTTCTACATCACACATGGTGCAGTTACAAAGAAGAGGCTCTCTGCTTCTCATGCTGTCACCAGGAATTTCTGCAGCTCAGTACTCAAAGGAATCAGGTCTTCTTTTATGTGAGCTGTGCCTAGAATTCGGCATCCCTACTCAGACCCCTCATCGGGGATCGGCATTCAGCAATTCTGAGCTTCAGACAAGAAGTAAAAGAACGAATCACAATATACATTTATCTCTCAGGACTGCTGCCTCCACCAATTATCTTACTAAAATACTTTGTGTACAAAAAGTGGAATTCATTAATTCAGTGTTGCTATTCTAGATCTTTCGGCAGATGAACAGCATGGGACGAACTACTAGTTTTACATTGAGGATAGTCACTTGCATAGCACATTTTCATTTGTCAAAATGCAAATAGCAAAAATCCCGACATTATTTAAGATTTCACACTGTTGTCTTTATAAAGGAATCAAACTATCAATTTGATTTTACTTGGTAGCTTTTTATAGTTATTTCTGCAAAAGAAAGAATCTTGCATGTAAGAAACTTGATTTGCAGCCTTAAAACTCATTGAACTTTATTCATCCAACAGAGACCCCTTGCAACGTAGGGGTAGTCCATGTCTAAGGATGGCTTAGCACCTCTTTTTATGCAATGGGCGTTCAGACAGTCTAGGTTACAATCCTTCTACCCTGGAGCAGATGCTTGCTTTCACTCCCGTCAACCTAAATCGCTAAATTCTATTGACTGTGCTGGGATCGCCATTGACGCTGGAGAGAAATGCTGGCAGTTACCTCGGATGTGGAAACATACCTTGTAGACTCTCCACGTTAGGTGAGAGGAACCCAATCTCCACTCGTAGTCGGCACAGGTGATAGATTTTATTTTTAAAATGTACTACCACTCCTTTCCCAAGAAGCGGAGATGCCCCTTGGCCTTCCTGAAGCAGCGACTCTGCTCAGCTCCTCTACTTGGCTAAGGAGAGCGATGAGCACCTACAGCTGGGGGTAAGAAAGTGCAAACAAGGTCTTATCCAGCCTCTGCCTCCATTAAGGGCCAAAGGCCTCGTCTGTGCCTCCTACTGGGAGCAGTCCTTTCTCTTCACCGACCCCCGAACCATCCCCCAGGCACTGCCTGGTTGCCTCGGGCAAAACCCAGTCCAAGGAGCCCCCCATCACCTCAATAACGTGGATCACCGAACGTCAGTGCTCCAGCTCGGTTCCCCTCTCTGTTTAGCTCCCGAGCACGGACACAACTGGAAGCATTAGCCTGGCCCTCCGCCCTTCCCGTGCTGCAGTGCTGCACACACGGAGCTTTCTGACACTACCACAGTGTCATCTCCCTTCTCCAGTTCTTGTCTATGAACATATTTCTCACTTCGGGTGGCGTGCGGAGGTACCCAGTGTTTCTCCGGCACCCACCGGCAAAGAACCCGAGGGAGCGTAGGCCTGTCTGATGACGGTATGTCCAGCTAAAGGATGTACAAGGTCTGCTGCCGGGCACAGCGGGACAGGCAGTCCGACAGTCGAAGGCCCCGAGGAAAGGCGACGGCTTCAGCTCACCCTCTAGGAGGTCCTAAGGGCTCTCCTTCCCACCTAAAAGCTGTCCGGCGCTCCGCAGGGTGAAACGCCGTCCTTCCACCAACGTGCCGCGATAGCAGAGTCTGAGGTCGCCTTTTGGGGAGAGTCCGACAGCCCGGCGAGGCTGCGCGACGCGTCAGCCCGGGGCCCAGAGAGCATTGCCGTTCAGGTAGTAGCGCTGTGGTGGGGGATCATGGGGTTAGGGAGGGGTTTTAATTGTATTTAAGGAGGGGGATACAGTTTAAGTGTATTAGCACGGGCTAAGTGAGAAAGGGAAGCATCAGCTTGCTTCCGTGAAAGCGTATTTTTTTAACTAGCAACTACACTGAAAGCTCAAGAATATCCAGAATTTGCTTTACTATTAAAAATAAAATATTTACAAATGAAAGCAAGCACAGTTCAGCCAAATTCTTTACTGAGTATTTGTTTCAAAACAGAAGTATAAAAGCACATGAGATAACTCCTCTGAAATTTTGGTCTGCAGAATTAAGGCACTTTGAACGCATTTTTTCTACTCCATGACTAATTGTTTTCCAACTTGTGTTAATAAAGGCAAACAACTTTTATGAATACAAAACTAGAGTTATAAAATTGACATAATTTACAGACAACTCCACATTAGTACCAGACATTAGCAAAGCATGTTTTGATATAAAAGCTTTCAGACCTAGCCTTTTTTTTAACACCTTTTTCCATGCTGAGTTAACTGTTTGCATGCATCTTTATTTATCCCTTTTATAATCCACTCTAATAATCAAAAGACACATTTAGGGAAAAGTGGGGAAACACTTAAGAATCTCAGTATACGTATTGGTATAGGATTCCTTTAATGGGAATGATTTTTCTTATCAATAAAGAAGTCAATATGATCTCAATTGCATTTCAAGAAGCTCATAATGTTTGCTTTTTTTCTTTTCAAGAGCTTCCATTAGCCACGTTACTAGAATGCATTTGGATATGCAACGCAGAACAAAAAAAAAGGATACATTTAATATAAGGTGTATTTGTTTGTTTAGAAAAGGTAATGTTACTGGTGTCATTACGATATTAAACGTGTTGAATTTTGATTTCTAAAAAGCATACAATATTACTGAACCAAAAGTGCTATGTTAACATCTCATATTTCCTTAGATTACTCTAAAAGTCACCCAAAGTGATTTTTTACTAGAAATGATCTAATTTCATTTATATTTCTTACTTAGTGGAAATAATAATAATAAAAAAATACACTCTGTATTATTCCCTGCTCTTCTTGAATCCAATTCTGCAAACACTTACTAGCCAGCGTAAGAAGGAATCCTGGTTCTACAGAAGCTGATGGCCTTCAGCAGTTCCAGGACCCCACCCTGCACAGTGCTTACTACTGAGAGCAGTTGAAGCACCCTCACTGGCCTGCTCCTCCTAGTGAGCACTGTGCTAGCAGTGAGTATCTGCAGCGTCACATCTTTTTGTGGATTCATGGTTCAGTTTACATTGTGTTATCGAAACAATGCCATTTTCTAACGTTCTTGTTTTGAAAAAAAGGTTTTCTTCCTCTCGAAGCCCATGCTGTTAATTTGCAATTCTGTGGATTCTATGTTGGAAAGCTTTTAGGGATAAGCTAGTCTTGTCCTCCTTCTTGCTGTTCCCCCTGGGAAAAACAGAAAAAGAACCATAATTATTACCTATAATTATATATAATACGGTTACACTATATACTGTATTTACTTGTGAAACAGACACATGAAGAGGAAAGATGAAGCCTGATGCTGAATCTTCACTCTTGTGCTGACAGCTGGGAAATTACAAAGATCTCTCAGCTTAATAATTGATCAAAATAATGTAGAATCAATGAGTTGCAAATCCCACGGTGGGGAGTCTCACAGAGTTAGACTCCAGAGTCAGAGTCAGGTTTTTTTTCCCTCCTGACTTTTAATGTAACTGAGAATAGTATTTGATGCATGCTAAAATGTTTAAATGTATGTTTTGCTTTTACCTGGTGTCCTCCTGTTTGGTTGTTCTTTCCGTACAGGTGCTTCTAGAAAATAGAAATGCTGTAGTCAGAATTATTTGTACGAACCTTGGAATTAAAACTCATTAGAAATGTTGGAAACCCACTGCTGATTTGCGAAGTTTGTTTAAGGTTCTCAGTAAGCTAAGAATTTTGTCCCATTAGCATGTTGACTTGATCACCTGAAACACGAATGTTCATAATACAATTCACATATTTCTGTCACATGCAGTCATCCATCGAATCTTACCAACATTTCAAAAGTATTTTTACATTTTAACAGGACGAATTAATCCCTCATCCACACTGATCTCCTACAGATGGTTACAGGAGGTAGGTGGGTGCCAGGAGGTTTTGCCCATGCTCTTCATTCAACAGACACCATCTGAGACTGTCAGGGACGTACGAGCTCAGGTTAACGTACGGTCCAGGACGCAGTCTCAGCTTTTGGCAGACGTCCAGGTCTGCTGTAGACATTACTTTGGGAATTATTTCTAAGTGATACGCTTGAAACTCAACCATCACAAGATGTTGGCCACATTTCCAGCTGTGTTTGGGGCTTGATGTGTAATTGCATTGTGAGTCCGCAGGATGATTCCACATTTAGAGTTCAGAGACGTCTGTTTTAAAGGTCGAGTAGAGCAAGGGCTATTGAAAAGGTGCCACCCTCACTAGCAGATACATCTGTTTTCCAAAATACTGACTCAGTGGAGCTATGGACACTTTTTTCCTCTCTCATCTAATCTTGAGACATTTTTAAACCAGATGACTCCTCATTAGGAGGAAAAATATTTCACAAGCATAAGAGATAATTCTTCTGTTACTGTCACAGAACCCTCACTGTGCTATTTGTCCTTCTTTACAGCCATGAAGTACTTGCATCTCCTCTCAGCCAGCGGCAGTCAGTTGTCTTTTCATCCTGAGATACAGCCCTGATACACAGGCTTCACCCCATTACAGCTGAGGCTAAGCACTGGGTATCTGCTCCAACGGGATTGAAAATTTCCAGTTCTGTCCTGCCCTGACAAGGACAGAAGAGGGTCCATCCAGAGTATGCTTTCCATACTTACATGGTTTCCATACAATTATGCTTTCAGGTAACCTCACGGCTGAAGATCACACCTGTCTGTCATTTTCAGTAGTCGACTTCCCTGCATGCCTTGTACTACTGAACATTGCAGTTATACAAACACTACAGTATACCTTCAGTGTTTAGCACAGACTTCAAAATTTAAAAAGTAGAAACGTATATATTTAACTTCATTCTCCACAAACCATACTATATTTTCCAATGAATTTAGTTCAAAGGCCGACAGAATAACTTATTCCGCATTGTTAGAATTAGAATTTGAAAAGAACATAAATACAAATCCAAAAGAAATATTGAACAAGCTACTTCTTAAATTTGAATGAAGATCATTAAAAAAAAGATTGTTAAACTTGGAGAACATATTCCTGGTACAAAGCCAGGCTGAATTGTATTGGGCTCCTTCGAGAGATTTATTTTGGACCTCGACACCATTCAGCTTTTTCAAACCCAAGAGCTTCCCTCATTTAACAACAGGATAAGGGTAGAGAAATTCCAAGACCCTGTGAGACATTTTTTCAACTCCAGAGGTTATATTCCCTACACCCCCCTCACCCCTCACATCAACAGATCACATTAACACTGACAACAAATAACTCAAGTTAAAAACAACTCACGTGGTCTTCTTCTGGATGTGCTGCTTAGAGAAAGGGCAATTCTTACGGTGCGTGTTCCTTCAAATGTTTTACCTAAGCTTTGTGGTTAGACATTTCCTCTTGTCTACTATGCTTGCCAAATCTTTTAGTTACTTTTAGCCACAAGATAAGCCTCAACATTTTTCTCTGCCATGTCACTGGCAGACTTCTTTTCCAAAACACTTCTAAAACTATTCTTGCTAAAATACTGGCTTCAGACCCAAGTAGTTTTTGTGAATAGATACTGTAAAACCCCACCTGGAATGATCACTTCAGACGAAGCAGTCTTAGTGATACTGGATTTTTAGGCAAACTAACCTTCCAGATGGACTTTCTTGATTTCTCTCTCGATAATCTGTGGCTCTCCCTCAATTACTTTAGTAACCTTGGTGTACTCAGTTCCAGCTACGATAAGCATCAAAAACAAATGAGTTAAATCTGGCATAACATTTTTCCATATGCAAGGAGCCTTCAGTGGAAACAATGTCATTTTGGGGGTGCAGGTGTATGCAGGCCACCGTGTTATTCATGCCATAAGGTCTTGCTGATTTTCTCGCCCTGGCACAGGTGATTCTTTCTCAAGGGCTGAGCGTCATTCGCTCCAATCTTGGCTCGAAGTTTTGTTTCAGCAAAGACTGCCAATTCTAGTCAGCAGTGCTGGACGTTCTATGAGTGGATTACAGCCCATATGAAATAATTCTTTTACTTTAGGCAGTGGTAATACATTCGTTTGTGACTGGACTTGGGTTTAAATGCTTAGGAAATTTTCAGTAAAACAGAAGTAATTTGATGTAGACAAGAGGGCCATAAAGGATTATCACCATTATCACCAACAGCCATAAAGCAGCATGTGTATCTGCTTTTGTTGGCTAAATGTATGGTAAGGTATTATTATGGCAGCCAAGAGTAGCTGACTGGATAAATCATGGAAAAGAGAGAGAAAAATCAAATTAAACCAGACAAAACTGCCTATTTGGTCCCAAAGCAGGGTGGTTATGCGAACTAACACATAATAGCAAGGAAAAATAGCAAGAATTCAAGAGACAATGTTGTGGTTTTCAAATTTACTAGACGGAAACTATTTATCTCTTTTTCATACACCTATAGGATCACTGTAAGTTGTATCCCTACAGATTACATCTATTTAAGTGTATACCTCTGTAACTGAAAATTATTACAATTACAATTGTAGTTAGATTCTGGCATCAGACCTGTCACCAGAATTTTGAACAGTTCTACAGATAAAGTTTCACCCTGCTCTTTATTGCCTGGGTGACACCATTAGAACATAGTCCAGTATATGAGGGATTTTCTGCCTATAATTCCTTTCATTTTCAACTTTCCTTTTAAATATTCAACACTGAAATAGTCATTTCCAGAGAGCACCTCTTTTCACATAGCTGGGGCACTTAAGATGCAAAACCCTCTGGAATTTCTTATTTCTCTCTCCAATGGTCACAGGCAAATCCTGGCTTAGGTGTGCAAAACTAAGATTTAGATGTTTAAAACAGAAGAAAGAAATACACTCTTGTAGTTCTTGGCTTTTCTCTAAGACCAGCTGTGTTATTGACTAGTGCGGTTTTGTTTGGTGAAAAGCTGTTCAGCCATTCAGACGTCACTAAATTTTTTACTTTACTGAAGTTTTAGTCACATCCACAGAATAGAGCTTTCGAGGGAACGACAAGATTTAGTTCAGTGAACACACAGCTGGCTGGTGAGCTACTTCACTGGCATTCAGGTTTGTAACTTACTAAAAAATGAACATAAAACGAAGTGGTTTCAGTTAATTTATGCCAAAAGAAACATCCATACGTATTTTTGGGCTTCTGATTCAGATTGACACTAACATTTACTAAAACCACAACACTTGAATTCTTTTTTTACTCCCCATTGCTATTATAGATAGTTTTTCTAATCTACGTTAAGCAGAAAACATTCCAAATTCATAGATGAAGATTAATTTCATAAGCACAAGGTTTTTTACCAGTTTTCTACAGCTACTGGTTATATATTGCCAAAACTGTTAGAATTAAGAGAGCAAGAAGGAAAGAAAACCATTCCTTGGAATGCTATATTTGAAGAGAATTAAAGTTAATGCCTTGATATCCATCACCTGTAAGCGCTGAAAGAAGGATGCTAAACATGCCTTTAATTATTAACTTGAGGGCAATGAATATTCATTTCTGCAGAACTGATAAGTAAGATTAATTTGGCCTATTACAATATTTTCCGCTTCATAAGTGTTTTTCACAGATTTAAATTTGGTGGAAAAAGAGTTCACAGCTAGTGGAATAAATCTTCATTGCTCCCCTGAGTTTTAATTAGATAACTTTTTAAAGACTGAAAAAAAACCCCAATTTTTTTTTTTCATTATAAGTATCATAAAAGAATCAACTAATCAAACTTTGGTGCTTATCTCCATTTCACAGACAACTGGCACTTCATATATGGCATTCTGTTTTTTTTCTCCCATTAAGATTACACTTCTGCTAGGTCAGTCTTTAAAATGTTGAGATCAACATATCTGAGAGGGGTTTCCGTTATCATAACCTGTTGCAAAAAGGTTAGTTATAATACACTGAATTACCTCCCTGCAGAAGTCTTTTGATTTCTTCATCTTCAAGCAAATGACCATCACCTTCAATAAATTTGGTCACCTTGGTAACCTCTGGGATACAGGTTATGGCAAAAAGTTGATTTACAGAAAACATTTGACAATCGTGTAACAGCGTATTACTGAATTAATCCTGTCGTAGCATTTGGCTAAATTAGAAAATTCATCTCTTATGATATTAAATTCCACGTAAACACTGAAAACACCATGTTTTGTGATGAACAGAGCATACTGTATGTTAGGCCCAGGCAGCCTCAACTCTGGAGCTGACCGAAATGTGAAGATCAGAGACTTAAACCAGAGCATTAGATTTGGACATTTCTCGGGTTCTGAGGTTTAACCTCTGGGTATGATTTTGTACTATGAGCACCTTTGCTGAAAACATGGAGTATCCATTCAGTAATTACTTAAGTAATGTAATTTTAACTATTTTTTTTTTTCAAGGAAGGAAAGAAAACAAGTATACTAACCGTCTTCAAGCAATTTCTTTAACTTTTCTTCATTGTCTGAACCACCTGCAGTAATTCTGGTATATTTTATTTCAGGACCTGGAAAAAAGATGTGTGTAAGACAGTGACTTCAATCAGATCTAACAGGATTGCCTTTTAAGTTATTATTTCCTATTTAACACTTAGGATGGCTCCATGGTTAACATGCTTTAATCTGGTTTTATGATCATTTTATCTTTCACCGTGTCCCAAATTAAACTGGGAGAGGGTTACAAGTAGTATTTAGAGCTATTCAGAAAAGTACTTAGACAAACTTAATATACTTACAGTAAATATCTGATCACATTCTTAAAGTAAGACAGAGTTTTAAACCCTTTATGAGGTCATAGATCGGACATTTCTAAGTGCAAAAAGAGTCTGGGTCCACTGTTGTAAATAGACGTTGTTTTTCTTACTGCTATGAATCATTTGAGAGCTTAATATTTGAGATTCATTATCGGTTTCGACTACAGAGAGAAGAGAAGGAAAAAGCAGGTCTGAAAGGCTGGCATTTTACATTATATTGACCAGTTTATGTGGGGTATTAATGAAACTTGAATCTGAGAAATAAGAAAATGGTATTTTATTTTCTCCCCCATAAATTCCATGTTGAAAAATAGTCCCAAGTTTATTCAGAAACCACCAATGTTCTTCATTCAGTTATCTTCATTGTAGTCAATAGTTGTATGAGAATAACTGAAGCCTGGTTCTTTATTTCCCTCTTGCTTGAATGACTTCTTAAATTGACTTTTATGATTTTCTAAATAAGCTGAATATGAAGACTTTCTGCTAAGTCAATGTGTTCCTATAACACTGTCTTTCCCTTACAACTGCTCTGGCAGACAGAATTTTAATGGCAGCATTCAAACTGATATTTAACCAAGGGGATCAAAATGTGTTAGCAGGGAATTTGTGGCTGCTTAAATATGCCTCGCTCCACTTTCCAATTTCTGTGAAGTTTCTAGGATTCTTGAAGAAATATCTCTGTAGTAGGTAAAATATAATTAAAATTGGCCAAAGAGTTTGAAAGTTACTGTGGGAGAAAATCAAGGGACACAGATGCACACTAGTTTTATCTTATATTAGCTGAATATGAATGTCTAACTTGTGGATGTCAGATCAATTGAGGCCCCTCCTTACAGAGAAATTCTTTTTCTGAAATGATAGCCAAGGGAGCCGGGGATGACATGCAAAAGTAGGTATCTACCTGGAGATATAAACCCCAAAAGTTCACCAAAAAAACCCCAAACAAACCCAACCAAAAAAACCCAACAAACTTCTTTCTAAAGCAAGCCAGACTTAAAAAAAAAAAAGGCAATTTAATCAGTCTCATCCTGAAATGGCAGCAAGAAGCTTGCAAAAGCAGAATTTAAAAAAAAAAAAAAAAAGACAAGTTTTTGTTGTTTTGCATGCTGTTAAAATATTGTTGCCTTTTCTGTATATGTGTGTGTAGCGCACATGGCCAGAATTTGAGCCATACATAGGCAGTGGGAAGCATTAGGGAAAATTAATCTCTCCAGGAAATAGAGTTTAGGTATTAGGACAGAATTTAAGAGGTGTTACTTTTGTGTGTAATGGTGAACTTCACTAAGTATGAATAGCTCAGCATAATTTACCTTGAATAATTCTTTCTTCTGTTACTTTTTTCTCTGTCACTTCCACAGGTCGCCCATCAATTATTTTGGTGTATGTTTTAATAATGGGTTCTACAAGGATTTTTAAATTGAAGACATTAATCAAGTGATGAACAGTGTTACAAGTGCTGTTTCTGAGATGCTGAAACTTACTGAAGCACCCAAGGAAATACCATAGCATATTTTACGAAAAATAAAAATGTTCAGAGGAGACCAGGAACTGAGTTTCCTCCAAATTTAGGATGGCTACTTGCTGTTTTTCCTTTCAAAGCACCCTAGAAGCAAACTTCCCAATGCCCCTAGCAAAGATGAATGCAAAATTAACCTCTCTGTCTGACAAAATTGCCTTTCTATCACAGAATCACATACAGCATTTTTGACTTCAGCACAACAACCAGCAAATAATTCTTAACTGAGACATGTTACATCAGCATGCAGAGCATTTCTAACGCCGACTTGGCCGTAGCTATGGGACACGGGTAGGCAGAACCAGCAATTTTTTGAAATGCATGAGAAGTGGGAATGCAATGATGCAATGAAACTACAATATTTTCAGAAGGTCTTGTTACAAACAGAACAATTGCCTCACATATAACATGAATCACCTACATAAAGTAGAAACTGACTGGGAATAGTCAATGTTTCAAATTTTAGCTAATACAAATTGAGTTGCTGAAAGCATACCAACCTCCATGAATCACTTTAGTTATTGTCTCCCCTTCCCTGACTATTTTGAACTCAGGTTCCCCTTCAATTAATTTAGTGAGCTGTGTGAAAGATGGGTCTGTGACATAGGAAAAAAACAACGTTACAAATAGTCATAAAAATATTTATGGCATTCGGCAGGGCTGAGATGAAGCTAGCATTATCCCTCCTACCCTATATAAACCAGATGACTGTAATGGATAATTTTTTAAATCTGAGAAGCCATTTGCAGCAATGCTGTACAATCTTGCACTTTTTCCCATCCTACCTCAAATTTAGATCCTATTGCACACTACTTGCAACTTTTTTTTTTTTTTTTTTACTTTTGTATATCTGGTATTTTTAACATTTGTTGACAAGTCTTAGGCAAAAAACAGATCCTCAGCAGCGGAAAGGAAGACTTCGCCTACTGGTAAGAAGCCTTCTCTGCGGCGTTGCTGAAATCTTATAGCTGTTGTTCCGCTAGTGATCAGCATGCAAACTATTCTGTGAAAGTTTAGAAAACAACTAGAGAAAGGAATGCTTGTCATGTTATTTCCTACTAACTGTATAGATATCCAAGAGGAAACTATGTCTTTTAATCAGAATTCCCTTATGTTGTTTTTGTTTGTTTGTTTCTATTTGTTGTTTGGGGATTTTTTTTAATTTGGTCTTTTTTCTTTTTTTTTTTTTTTTTTTTAAGCTACCAAGACTTGGCCAGTGGTCACCCAGCTTAGAGAAAAAACAAACAAACAAACAAACAAAACCCCAGAACTTCAGAAATCAACTGGAATGGCTGTAAGGATATTTGTCAGCATTAAGGGCTATCATTCTTTGAGTTGCATGGGAGAGGTTATCTTGATTTCAATGGCCAAAACAAGCCTCCTATCTTGTGCAATCCCTACAGACCGCACTGATCCAAACGTATTTCTGTCTGACACGCTGGAGCAGCAGATACTAAATAAATTAGGAACATACCATTGATGCAGTCAATTAACAGGTACAACATGGCTCTTCTGTAACAGGTGTTACGGCCACATCTACTTAGGAAGCTGCTGTAACACACACAGCCCTTATTCCCTATTCAGAGTTAGAAATTTAACACAGTCCATCTGTCTCACTGGCCTTAAAAATCCCTTAAATAATTTCTTTATATGAATATATGTAGAAGTCGATACTGCACAAATTTAATTTTTTTTAAATTACTGATCAGGATTTAATAATAGCTTTTTAATATGTGTCCCTGGTGTTAATTGTTGAAAACAGTACAATTCAGGCTAACTAGTGTCTTTTGCTAGTTACAAATCCAAGCATATATTTTTGTTTGCTTTTGCAGCAGAATATGATTGTATAGGTTAGACTTTAGAGCAAAATAATTCATTTATTTGCTGCAGATGAGATGATATAGGATCATAACCATGCCCACTTTTATAGAGTTCTATTCATCTACTCTGAGTTTTAAATAGCTGAACAACCCATTGCTTTTTCTTTTTTTTTCTAACAAGTCTGGCTGAAAAACATTCATAAATATTTTAAAGAAGCACACTTACAAGATTCATTCACTTGCTTTTGTTTTAAATTTAGAGGCATTTTTTCATGTTGAGAACCCATTAAATACCAATATACATTGATAAAAGTGATGAATATTCATGAAACATGTATTTATAAATCCTTCTATTTATTTTTAGATTTCTAAATTACTGTACCTTCCTATGTGACTGATATGGCAGAAGTACACAAAACAAAGGTAAAGCCGTATTTTGCTGTACTGCCTAGTCTGGGACCAATCCTCTGGACATTTAATCCATTAAAGTTTGGGTATCAATCAGATTTAACTCTTCAGATCCCTTTAACTCGCCTGTGTATGGACAATGGAAGCACAGCTCAAGCAGAAAACACTGAGACAGGAAAGGGCGGATATCATCCTCTAAACCTGGGACTGGTGGTGGTTTCTCTCTCTTTTTTTTTTTTTTTAACTGAAATCTCCTTTACATCATGATCTGCTAGAACTTGCCGACATACGTTGCAAAAATTAACATGCGACTTGGCAGCTTTTTTCTACTGACAGTTGTGGGCGTGTGCGGTTTTGATGGGAGCTGCTGCTCACTACTCTTACTGTTCGCAAGCTCAGAAGGGCCAGAATCGGCTTAATTGGGTCTATCTCTGAATCGTCAGCAGAAAGGCTGTGCTGGCCAGAGATCACTCCCTGGAGTGGGGCCTGAAGAAGAAACACTAGACTGGCAACGGAGAGGTGTAACTCTTCAACACTCGCTAACTTGTGTTTTTTCTCTCTCTGATGAATAGCACTTAGTTGTACATTTAACTACAGAAATGCCCAGACATTTCTTTTTTTTTTTTTTTAAACAGGGGTTTGTTTTGGTTAACTTCCAATTTCTGAACATTGCATAAATTGCCTAAACAGGACGCCCTGTCTCTGGGTTTAACATAGAAGAACAGGTACTTTCAGAGAGCGATTCACCTTCATCATAGGAATATTTCTAAAATATCTTTGATGAATTACCATATGGAATCATCTACTTATATTATTTGTTGTATTATATTTCTATTATTCATTTTATTATATTTCTATTATTTCTTTATATTGCTCTGTGGATCTGATTTAATGATGAGACTAGGCAACAAATATCAACATATATGCTAGATGGTGTCTAATCCTAAGCGGGAAGAAGCAGACAAGCTGCCGAAAGAGCAAGCTCATGTCACTTCTGCTGGGAGGAAGGCCTCCCAGAAACATTGATTTATCAGTTTGGATAAATTTTTTGCAATACATTTTTAACTTTCTCCTTAGTTGAGCTCAACCAGATTCTCTTTGAGCATTTTTATTTCAATGGGAAAGTGCAGCTCATTAGCAGTGTACCTGGTCTAGATGTTTTAGTTATGAATCACAGGTGATTTTGACAGTCCCAGCCCTACTTTTTGTTTTCTTCAGTCCCACCACTAATCTTTAAGTCATGCTTTTGCCTTTACAAATTGAAAAAGAAACTTTGGCTAACTGTCCTTTCCAGGCATCTGACAGATATTGATATTTAGAACTGATTGAAAACTATAGAAAAATGAAGTGATTTTTTTCTTCAAAGTGTAAGATACAAATGTAATTCGTTTTTTAAAATTACTTTTAATTTTTTAAAAAGGATTTTTTAAAATTGAAAGTATAGTAATATTTGGGACACTTAAAAGAAATGGTTTGAAGAAAGATTGTTTCAAAAATATTTTTAGATGCCCATAGAAAATGGAGAAAATCCATTTAGGGAGAACAACCATGGGAAGTCTTTTTATGCAAACTATTTCAGCCAGTTCTAATTGCAATATTTGTATCTTTGCTTTTCCAGCAAAGTCCTGAACTTCCTCAAGTTGTTATGTACAAAATGCATCCTGTTAACGAAATACATACAATATATAGTCTGTATATGTATATGAACATATACAGAAATATATGTACTAAGGGCATCATTTACCTTCCTTTCTGATGATGGGCTGGACGTTGCTTTCAATTATGTTAATTTCTGAAAGTATAGAAAATGGAATATAAAGCACATTCCATTCTTACAGTTTCTTTATGGTAACGATCAGTTATATCTGGTCTGGTCACAAAGACGTGGATAAAAACACAGATATTAATGGATGGAAAAGTAACTCAAAAGTATCTAGAGTATGGATCTTGGTTCTAGTTACTAAATGCTGGTGTATAGAAGTCACCTGCAGACGGAGTCTGCTGGCATGTTGTTTGCCTTTGTGCCTTCTGAAACCCACTGGTCATGAAACCCACGGTAATGAAAGGTACATCATAATAATAATGGCCCATACAATTCCCTGCAGAAAGATTCACACAATTCCCTGACATATCTTAAATTCTAATCTTGTTCTTTTCATTAAGGAGCTGACCTCGTAAACAGAGGAAACCCTCTGACATTCAGAGCTACTCATACACTCAACAGAATGTCACAGAGAGCATGACTGTGGTGCCCTTGGGAGATCAAGTTGTCCTTCTACACCTAACACAGATTCAAGTATTCATTGAACAAATTTGATAGATCATTATTTGACTCCTATCCATCGCAGGTAGAGGAGCCTGAGCTGGTAGTGGTCCCAGCCTTCCCACTCCCACATTCAGATAAATAACCAGTTACAACTTTCTTGATGTCTGACATTGACCCCCCTTCCTTCAATTTACAGGCATTGCTTCTGGTGCTATTCTCACTGGCCATGGGAGATAGAATCATAGAATAATATCTCAAGTTGGAAGGGACCCGTAAGGATCATCCAGTCCAACTCCCTGCTCCTCGCAGG
>JANZLQ010000027.1:596741-607501 GCA_026212715.1 Elanus axillaris | reverse complement strand
GGGAGGTTTAGGTTGGATATTAGGAAAAATTTCTTTACTGAAAGGGTTGTCAGGTATTGGAACAGGCTGCCCAGGGAGGTGGTGGCGTCACCGTCCCTGGAGGTATTCAAAAACACGTAGACAAGGTGCTCCAGAACATGGTTTAGTGGCCATGGAAGATGGTTGGTCTCAATGATCTTCAAGGTCTTTTCCAGGTGAAATGATTCTATGATTCTATGTTCAAATTGCCATTAAGACAGATTATTCTATTTGTTGTTCCAAGAGTCTTTTAACTTCAGTGTGTCCATTCTCAATTTTCAAAAGCCTAATGTGATGGTCTCCATTTCAACTGAGAAATTTAAGTAGAATCCTATAGAAATTTAATCATCTGCCTTAATTCATATTCCCTGACAAGCCAAAGCTTCAGCAGGCTCTTTGTCTTCTAACAGTTTGCTTCAACAGGTTCTCCTTTATATGCAGAAACTAAATGCAAGTCCTGAGAAAGGCTTCAAGAGAACAAAAAAGTTCCTTTTTTACATTTACTCCCTAAAAGAAAATAGTAACAACAACTGCCTCCCATACAAGCGTCACTTTTGCACATATGGGAAATAGATGGAACAGGAACACTCTGTCCCTCTGGAAGCATTTATGAAAAAGAAAGCATCTCAGTGCAGAGTTTGGTCAATCTTGGAGAGTCAGTACAGTGCAATGCTACGCCTTGGAGAGAGAGACAGTACAACTCTGCTGTGCACCAAGCACTGAACCTTGGCTAAAAACTGAAAACCAATCTTTTCCATATGTATCTTGCCTACCCCAAAGAGTTTGAACAGCTTACTTCAGGTTTACTTTCCTGTCACATATCTGGAAAGGGAAAAAAATACACAGTAGCACAACAGCCAGAAACATTCTACTTTTGAGGCTTTCTCTTCCTGTGCTTCATTGGCACATCTTACTTCCCCAGAAATTGTTTTCTTTTTGATTGAAAAAAAAAAATAATCTACCATTCAAGATTGGAATTGGCAACTTAAAAAGCAATCTCAAACCCATATGGAAGTACTTAAAATGAACTTACTGTAAAATGTCAGTGGAATCTCTTTGAAGGCACTGCCACGAACAAACTATAAATACAGAAAAGTCATTTTAAAATTTAAAAGAAAGAGTACTTGCCTTCTAGTTTCCTAATGAGTGTGGGTAGGATTCACTGCTTCATTGATCTAAAAGTTAGGCTATGCTATTTGCCTAGGTCCTCTCATTCATTGTTGAGGGAGAACGTAATCTCAACATGATAGCTGAGATAAAGATGCCTATTTTTCTCCATAGGCTATTGAGGCTGTTGGGTTTAATGACACAGCAATTTAACCACTCAATATTTCTTTAAAGAGGGATTGCCTCAAGGATTTAGAAGTGATCTATTTTGCTGAAGTGATACAATGTACCTGAACGAAAGAGCAGATTTGGGCCAGTTGACTGGAGTTATCCAAATGCAAATATTCTACAATTATTTGGTGCTGAAAAACATAAATTCTAACTATTGAGTGCAGTGTATCATTCATGATTTTACTTGGGTAACTGGGAGGTACTGAATGTGTTGTCCACTGAAGAAACAGGGACCAGAGAATTATTTATGAATTATAAAGTACACGGTTTCAAAGATCCTGCCAAAAAGATGAAGGGATCATTAAAGAGTACCTTAATTTGAAGGTACTTAATCAACTTCTTCAGGATTGTGAGCAATTGATCATTTCCAACAGGCAGATCTGACAAAAGAAATAGGCATGTAAGAGGAAACATACATCTGTGTTCATTTTACTTTCATTTACAGTGATCGGGGGATGTAATCACTCTCAAAACACTCACACAAGCATGTACTTGTACATAAACATTCTTCAATATCAGTAGAAAAGATAGCCTACGACATCTTGTCTTCCATATACTTGACTATCACAGAATTTCAAAGTTGCTCATGGTTTCAAGCAAGGTTGAGTAGTGAGGTAAATTTTATGTATCTTATTCTACATAGGAATTGTCTCGTTAAAGGAATTAACTTTTTAAAGTTATTGCACCTACACTAAAATGTAAAGAGATTCAGAAAAATGTATATGAATTCCATGAACTAATACTCGCCTGCTGGATATAGGAGTTTATCAATAACGTGAATGACACCATTGGTTGCCATGAGATCAGATTCTCTTGATTTCAGTTCATTAACCAGAAGAGTATCATTCACCTGGTAAAAGATGAAAAGAGAACATAAGTTACAGGGACACAAAAAAACAACCCCAAACCCTAATATAGCATTCAGAGAAATGCATCCCATTCTGTAATGTGGATAGCCATGGAATGCTAAATCCTTGTCACAAGGTTGTCTGTATCATGGAGAATTCTTTTTCAAGACTTAACTGTTTTCAAGTAGAGTTTCCCGCCTTGGATGGTTTTGAGAATGTTTGTCACACCGGGCTCAAAGCCACTTCCAATGAAAACTCCTTGTGTCAAGTGGTAAAGAAGAATATTCCTGAGAGCATTTTTATCTCCTATTTTAACAGAAAAGAAAAGTAGGAGTAACAATTAAATAGTAAATGGATAGTTCTTTCTGGAAATTCTAAGGAATTAGACACAGGCTTAAGCCAAAATTAAGCATAGTATGAATGAAACTACCATGAACACATACAATTTCAACCTCTTAAAATGATGATAAAGGGAAAACCACAACCATATGACAAAAAGGCATTCAGAACATAATTACAGAATGACAGAATGGTTTGGGTTGGAGGGGACCTTAAAGTCCACCTAGTTCCCAGCCCCTGCCCTGGGCAGGGACACCTTCCACCAGAGCAGGTCGCTCCAAGCCCCATCCAGCCTGGCCTGGAACACTGCCAGGGATGGGGCAGCCACAGCCTCTCTGGGCAGCCTGTTCCAGTGCCTCACCACCCTCACGGGGAAGAACTTCTTCCTTACATCTAATCTAAATCTGCCCTCTTGCAGTTTAAAGCTGTTACCCCTTGTCCCATCACTACATGCCCCTGTAAAAAGTCCCTCTCCGGCCTTCCTGTAGGCCCCGTTAGGTACTGGAAGGCTGCCGGAAGGTCTCCCCGGTGCCTTCTCCAGGCTGAACAACCCCAACTCTCTCAGCCTGTCTTCATGGGAGAGGTGCTCCAGCCCTCTGATCATCTTCATGGCCTCCTCTGGCCCCCATCAAGCAGGTTCATGTCTTTCTTAGGTTGGGGGCCCCAGAGCTGAACGCAATCTATCATAAAGATGCTATGAGAACTCCTATACAGAAAAAAACCAGAAAAGTGGCCAGCATTTTCCTGTTTTTCTGCATTGTTTTCTCTTAATTGCTTGCACCTCTAATGAGATTTTTTTGCCCTTTTCTTAAATATTCTCCACAAATCATTTGCAAACAGTAATTTCAGGACCACTAAGCAGTTGGTAATATCAAATTTCACCAAGCTACTAAATAAACTCCAGCCTTAACACTGTTGCAATTAAAGGGAACCATAGCTAACATTTAATATAATTATTTTCTTGTGGCAACACCCTTCTGAGATGACAGGGATAACTCACAACTCTTTATAAAAACACATCTATACACATAAATATAGTGTTTCCCATCTGTGGCAGGAGAAAGTTGCTATTTACTTTGGGCAGAAAAGGAATCCTGTGGAGTGCTGCTTTTGACTGTTCTTACAGAGAGCAGACACAGCTTGGAAAAGCTGGGAAAAGGGGAAGAAAACCTATTCTAGGGATGATTTCCATATTTCAAAGTTTGACATTCCTATTTGGGAAGAAAGCAAAAAAAGGCAACATTTTCAAGACTGTCTTAAAAAGGAAATGGATTCTGGAGCTCAAGTTAGTGCCCTGACAGGGCTTTCTGGTTCTCTGGGTCCGCAGAGGTCCAGAGTCACAGGATGGGCTGTAGGAATACCCACGTCCCAGGAGACAGGGTACCAAGCAGAGCAGTTTTAAACACTGCTTGCCTTTACATGGAATATTGACCATTCTATTACAAGTTTCATATTAGCATTACAGGCTGATATTGATTGCTATTAGGAAGTTCAGCCTTGACGAAAGTGCAACGGAAAAAACTGTCTGGTTATATTTCCTGGTGTCTCTTTCAGTGAGTATTTTCCTTTTCCTGCTTTTTTGCTTTGATCACTGATACTAATGCAATTCACTTTACTACTGAAATGCAGTTAAATTCTCTTTTGCTTCCTACTAAATAGCACTGAGATTTTGAGACCGGACCATTCATAGATAGTGTCAAGTTATATACAAAGCCTAAACATGGCCATTCAAAAGCTGTTTTCACAAACTATCACTATTACCTTTGTTCTATGCCACAATGGTTACTGAGTAAAATAATCTTTGTTTTCTGTCATTCTTACAGATAAAGTATTTCTTTATATTCCTTAAAAAATTTACATATTTTAAGGTTTAATTTTTATGGAGAAAGCAACATAATGTCTTTGAAGGAAGCCAAGACATAACTCCAGAAAGTAATCTGACACACAAAAAATGGACATTCTGCTGCTGCAAAAAAGAATGAGAGTAAATTAAAATCTCATCTGCCAAGGAAAGGAAGTAGAAACTGAGTCACAGTGATAGGAAAAGGTAGTACATAAAGCCCCTTGAAAAGCAAAATGGCATATATAATTGTATTCTTAATTATAGAAGTAAAAAATGGCATGGGCTTTGGGTACAACGTCAAGCTGTGAATCGAAGGCAAAAATAATAGACCTGATAAACTCAGTCTTAATTAATGAAATAACTACATAGTCCAGTAAAAACAGAACAATGGCATGTATCCAGTTACTTCAGTTCACAGCCCCGAGACAAGCTTCATTTCATTTTATAGCTATCTAATATTAGTCATTTAGGCTGTTATTAGTGTTACTCACTAGAGACACACCACACTAGAAGGTAATTTAGACCACTATCATAGCATTAAATGGCTGAAGAGATAATTCAAATTCCAGTGCCTCATTAGTGAGTTAAAGGCTGTATAGAGCTGAGGTTGCTGCTTTGCTATACTCTGAGCTGGACTCTTTGAAATCATTAAGATTTCACGGGATTTGGCTTCATGTCTTTGAACTTTGATCTGAAATGTGCAGGAGCAGAAAACGTGACTGACCTTCTGGACATGGGATTCAAGGCCATTACTCCTCCTGCACTCAAATAAACTAAAAATATTTATAGTGCTGTGGCCAGAGTCTACCCCTCCAGTGGGAAATTCTGCAGGAGGTTTGAAGTATTCACTGTGCATTTCTTCTCTTACAGAAATAAAACATGACATTAAAGAAACTACTCCTAAATCTTGTGAAAAATCTATGTAAATCCAGAGTTTAAAAGCATAAGATGGGAAGAAACTACATAAATTAGCATTTAGTAATATATATTAAATATTTAACTTGTAGAGCACAAGTTGTATCAGAGATCCCTGGGTGGAGGCAGAGAAGAGAAAGGAAAGGAAAGATAGGAAAGTCAATACTGCATATCTTCTAATGCAATGGTCACAACTAGAAAAGACATACGATAGAAGAGACTTTTCAGTTTAAAGAATCTATGGCGAGGTTGAATGATGAAAAGTTGGAGTTGACTAAATGAATGCAGATTTTAACTTGGAAGGTAATTAAACCTTGGAATAATATATCAAGAACTGAAATTTAAATTTAAATTCAGGTTGGATGCTTTTTTCCAAAAAGATATTTTCTCTAACCTCCAAGAAGGATTTAATTTAGGGAAGTCCTTTGACCTGCTCTGTGCAGAAGGTACACTGTTTTATCAGGCATGTTTTGTGTAAGAAATGCATTAGCTACCTTTCCCACCGATTTTTACCTTTGCTTATATTTCTAGTTTTCTTATGTTACTTACTTATCAATATATCCTTATCATCATCAGTCAAACCTTTAAAGGCATCGTTAGTCGGAACAAACAGAGTCCATTTCCCAGGCTGTGACAGAACATCATCTAAATCTGCAGCTTTCACCAGACTGAGGAAAACACTGTTGACAGCAGACAGACAAAACACAAATACATTCTGTTGAAGTGTAGTAACTGTACTTGGGTCCAGGCACTTAGTTCCCTCATTTTTTCTGATAGTGCATCAATTTTCAAACACTTGCCCTGTTTCCCAGAAATAAAGACAGTGGAGGAGGGAAATGAGAAAAAAAACAGACAGTCTTAAGAGTAACAGACTGAGCAAGAAAGATTTGAAAAAAGGAAAAAAAAAAATTGGCAGCCTGGATCAGAGCAGAATTCATCAAATATAAACCCCACAGCTAAAAGAGGTGAAGGGAGGATGCCAAGGATAGTTGCTTTCTCTAGGAATATTGAGATACTTGCAGGAAGGGGACAGAATAGGTACTAGAAGGGTATGCAATCATGTTACACCCATATGGAATTATACTACTCGTTAATTAAACCTCCAGACTCCACTGTATTTATTGCTCTGGATGTATCACCCAATCCCTTTTGTCCTCTTACTCCTCTCGTCCTGGTGTCTTACTGACTCCTATGTGCCATTAACAACCATTCTAGGGTAAAGTCTGGGAGCCCTTTCAGCACAGAGCTGGAGAAGAACGATTTTTGTTTTCTTTCCCATCTCTTAACTTTTTTTTTTAAAAAGAGGTAATACCCCTTCCCTGCCCTCCCTGCCCCCCAAATCCAACAACCCACAGTCCACACCTATTTCTCAGACCAGCTGTGCTGTATGTACAGTTACCCTCTGTAGGAATATCTCAGTGCTGAAAAAACTGCTGCTCACCTAAACCGCTTATCATTTCTCAGCATTTCATGTAATGTCTTTTCTGCTGGATTGATGATCTGTCTCAAGATGTGAATAAAACCGTTCCTTCCTTCTTTACTTCCTCTGACCATGCATGAATTTTCAATACATACAGCCTGATTAAAAGAGAAACAAGTGTAGCTATTCACACAGCGATACACACATAGACGTATCTGATAAAATGAGATAGCAGCATACTTTCCAAGAGGCTCCTAAATTTAAAAATAATATTCGTATGTATTTCCTACAGTCAAATTGTGTGTTCTTACCAGGAAATCTGGTATCGCTTGAGAAAGCAAAAGTAGCAAAATCTTGAGTAAGTTAATAAGGTGTAAATATTTCCAAACAATATTGTTTCCATTGAGAATGTTCTTAATTGGTTTTAAATAACTAGCTTAAAAAATTTGTAATTAACAGAGTGCCAGATCCGGAGTCTTGTTTTGTTTTCCCAAAGAATCTTCCATGCAAAGAAACTTCCTTTCATTTTTAACTAGCCTAAAACCTTGAAGATTTTGCTAGAGAGTCATAATGGCAAATGTTGGAGGTTTCATTCAGCTTTCTCTTTTGTTCTTTCATGATTTCTCATTTTCATAGCTGGGATACATATTGTTAGAAAGCCCTGTTCACTTACTGTGCGATACAAAAATACTCGAAGCAGTTTTCCTCCAATTGTCTCCAGCTCTTGTCCATTGTACAGTTCATTGAGCCCAACTTTCACATTTATAATGTGATTCTGCAGGATCGTTTTAAGGCGGCGTTGATCCATCCTTAAGGTGTCATCTATGAAGCCATTTAGATATTAATATACAGTGATTTATATAGTGAATTTTCATTCAAATGAGGTTAACTGTGGATGCTATATTAAAAGACCATGGAAATACCGAATCTTTCTTTGAAATGCTTGAGTTGAGTGTTGGACAGATCTGTCTACACAAAAAATGAATTGTTAAGTAGCTTCTACAAATTGCCATTCCTTAAGTTCAGTGATGACTTTTGACATAGCCCTGATTAATTACTATATATAATATGGCTGATGATTTATATGTGGGCCTGCTCCGTCTTCTGAATTACTGCTGAACTTCTTACTACGACCTTTCCTTTCTGCAAGTGCTCCTTAAAACCTTTCCAAATTTGCTTCTGTGGTAGTGAGTTAACCAAATTCTTGGGAGAAAGTTAGCATGCCCATGTAGTTGCTTCTGCAAATATGCAAACACAGTTTTACATTATATTTGTATCATTTATTTCTGCTTGAATGTACTGGGAAATACCAGTCGTCTTGTATAAATTTTTTGAGAATAAATAAGTTGTGAATCTAATGCAAGTAACCCAAAGATTAAGAGAAATGGCAGTTCATTAATATATTTCTTTTCCCTCAATCTGCCTGTGCATATTTGTATCTCACTGTAGTGATATTATTTCCATTAACAAATGATGCCACTAAAACCAAGCTGTGCAGCCTGGTGATTTGGCTTTTTTTGTCTTTCTGCATGATATGTATTTTGAAAGGATGAGTATCCCTATTTCTCTATGGCTCTCTCTCCTTGGGACTTAGAACAAGTACCGGAGCTTATTTGGAAAACTGTCAGGGTAGAGTATATTCTTGTTCATTTTGACACTCAGAGCATAATCTTTTAAAGCTACTAACCTGAGAAAGCACCATTCAGAGGTACCAGGAGAGTGTATTGGCCTTCTGGTCTCAGAGAAGATGCCAGTCCTAATTGTATCATGAGGTCTGTAAAAGTAGTCTGCTGGGCACCCCCAAGCTCAATGACTTGCTTGGCTGCAAATAAAGGAATAAGAAAAGGTATTTTAACACACAGATTATTCCTTTTCCTGATTTGGATTCTCCCTGCTTATCCATAATGATATATCTGAGGTAATCTAGGTAATACTGTGAAAAAACGTCTTCAGTGTAACAAGTTTTTCACACACATCACTGACCGGAATCAGGAATTAGCACTTCATCAATGAGGTGGATAACGCCATTGCTTGTCACAATATCTTTGCGCTTCACCATCTTCACTCCATTCACAGTCAGACTTTCACCATCACAACCAACTTCAACTGTGTTTCCTTCCAAGGTTTCATAGGCAGCTCCACCTGTGATGGCTTCAGAGCACTGGAGAGTATTTAAAATATGGAACTTCACGAGAGCTGCGGAGAAAAGAGCGGGAAGTTCATACGTAGCTGTTTGGACACATATATTCATATATATATAATTCACATATAGGTGTGAGATAAATTACATCTACACTATTTTTAATAGTTTACTAGCTTATCTAGCATATTTGCTTATTTGCAATCAGATTTTTATTAAAAGTTATTTATATGAGAATTGATACTGTGGGCCTCTAAACAACATTTATGGTCAAAAACCTTTGGCATCCCTTATGAAAACTCTACTGGTTATGCTGCAATCTGCACGTAACAGAGTATATAACTCGGTGACTGCAAATGATATGCTTCAAATGGAACTCTGAGTACAAAACTCTATAGGCTATGCAAAGTCAGCCCCACATTTATATTTTGTTATGCCTTACTACGTGAGATTCACTGTACTATGCTCTTTGGGTAACAGAATCAGCCAAAAAATCCTAAAAGCAAAATAAATAAAATAAAATAAAATAGCTGTAACAAAAATGCTGTGCTATTTCAGGATTCCATTTTTAGTCCTTGTCTCACATTAAAATCAGCCCCGATCCCTCTTTTCACAATCCTCCATTGAGACACTGCACAGTGACTTAATCGGGCTGTAATGAAATGATGGAGAACTTGTTTAGAGCAGTGGAGCTCATAAATGATAACAGAAATGTAACCTTCCATTTCTTAGTGGTTCCATAGAAATGGAACCTTCTATTACATTACTGTTCACGTAACAGACCGATTCAATTATTATTATAGCTCATTGCAGTTCTCAGAAGATAAATGTGCTGACTTTGAGTTTGTCAGAATATATAGTCTAAATTCAGTTCGACTTACAGACAGAACTTGTCTTTTACAAGAATATGGCCTTTTTGTATGAAAAAGCTATTCATGAGAAAGCTATTAGAGAATCGGACATTCAGATAGCCCTGCATTTCTAGAGGCAGGAATCTCTATCGGAACTATGCAGCTGAGCTATTAGAAACATCAATGCACCTGTATTTTCAGTTTCCTTTAAACTGTGTTGGAAACTAAGTCCACAGTGAATTTGAACCCTTAGGTAACTGGAAAAATCAGACAGAGGAAGTAACTTCTCCTATATGTATGAAAGTACAGGTGCTTAATTTCTGAGCTACAAGGATAACGCAGTTTCTACCTCCTGATCTACTAACCTCTATTTTCATTTGCAAAAAAAGGTTACATACCTTCAGAAGCCACCTTGTCACCCATGATCCTTTCTAAGACCCCCCTTGGAAGTCTCTCAAAAGCTTCATTAGTAGGAGCAAAGAGTGTGTAATGACCGGGCTTTCCAAGAATATCCAAGACATCTGATGTGATGGCAGCAGCCTAGTAAATAAATCTGGGGTTTAATGCTGGTTATTTAAAATATTACCAAAATACATTATATGTCTAGTTCCACCTAGTGCCCACAGGTACTTTAATGCTAGAGTGAGATCAGTGTTACAGAAAGATGAAAAAATGAATTGAAAAAAAGGAATAGATAATTGATTTTGTGGGAAAAATGTGTCGATATACCAAGTTACCTCCTTTACTTAGCACACAGTAATCAATAAATTCTGATAGGGGTGACAACAGGGCAGAATTTTTTATTACCATGGCCTGAATTTGAAATGAAAAATGTGAACATACAGGTTTTGACAAATTAGATCAAAGCAATAGTCTAGCAAAGATGACAATTTGCCCCTGAAATAATAAAAAATGTATTACAGGCGTATGACTACTTTGATTAAATACAAGGAGGAGGCTTGAATCACAACAGGAGGCCGAGGGGTGACCTCACTGCTCCCGACAGCCTCCCGAGGAGGGGAAGGGGAGAGGGAGGTGCTGAGCTCTT
>JANZLQ010000027.1:583483-596538 GCA_026212715.1 Elanus axillaris | reverse complement strand
GTCAGCTCTGAATTATCTGAGCAGTTGGACTAGATGATCATTGTATGTCCCTTCCTACTGAAATTATTCTATTCTATCTCAGGCTTTCAGGCCAGGAAAAATTATCTCCAGGTTTTTAATCCCTAAAATGTTACTCAGCTCTGGACACTAAAAAAGTAAAGTTACACACAATTGATGTAAAATTCTCTACTTTCTAGTGACGAAGAAGAGGTAAACAGTCTGAACTAAATAAAGCCCCATTCAATATTTTTCAAAAAAGTATTATTTCCCTTTTCTTCCTTAAATAAGCCCTCTTAAGTTGCTTATAAATCTCCTCTGTACAACTTCACCATTTGAGTGTTTCCATTATTGGATTAATCCTAAAAGAGAATACCATAACAATATATATTTCTTTGGTGGCTGCAACTTGTCCTCATTAGAATCAAAGACTGAAGAAAAAGAACAATGCAGGAAAAGTAATTAAAGATACTGTGAGAATATATGGTGGATTAAAAGGGTAGTATGACAGAGTATGACAACATAAATTATTAACAGATTTTCTAGAAAAAGAACATAGGTTAAATTGAACAAATCTGGACTTGAGTAAAGAATTTCCTCTATTAAATACGAAATATTATAGAAATATCTATAAGGTAGATTTATATGAAATACTAAGATAGAAAGATAAAGTGCATACGTAACTGGTGAACTGGAAGATGGGAATAACCATCCTAAAAGAAATGTCATATTAGTGTCTCAGGGCTGATTTTGTTTAATGGTTTCATCAGCACATTTGGTTTTGGAGCCAAAGTCACTGAAGCAGTATGAAGTGCAGAGGTACGCACGCAGGAATTAGCAGGTGTATGTGCTATAAACAGCGACTTCACCCTTTGAAAAGTCAGAAAGGCAGAGTGCAATGTGATGCGACTGAAAGATAAACAAGCATGGTGCTAGCACCTATCCTGGAAGCCAGTAGGGTTTTTTCAAGCAGAGTTAGGGAGGTGTGCAAGTTAATATAAAAGGAACAGGTAAGACCTTATCTAGGATTAGGTGAAGACATCTGCTTAGAGTTCACAAAAGTTAAACCGAAATAGAATAGATACAAGGAAGAATGCACAGGAAAAAATAAAATAGAGAGGGCTTCTTTTTCAACTGGAAACTCAAAAGGGTTGGCTTTTATATTCATTTCTTTAAAAGGATTAAATGATGCGGTTGCCTATAACTGTCATGTACTGGATTTGAGGGATTCAGAACGTCTTTTCTACCTTTATGCCTCTGCATTTAATTTTTTTTTATTATTATTTACTGAGGAGATGTAGGAGGGAAAAGGACAACAGCTATTTGCAAAACAATGGCATATTTTTGTAAACATATGCAGCATGAAATCCCGTTACACTAAGCAGACGCATACTCCAGAAGAAATTAGAAACTTGGACAAAAAAACCCCTGATGCTTCTCTGCAAGAAAAATCCTATCCTACATGTATCTATTGGTGTTCCAAAACTTGCTGTGAGCCAGGTTCTGGAATTTATGTGGGTTTTTTACCGTTTTCCGTCGTCCATTTTGAAACTATTCTCATTTATCTAGCACCAGACACTGTAACATGCTCACACGTTTCATTACCTCAGCACTTGAAGAGAAGACACACTTTATGTTCAGGGACACATTCTGTCCTACTGATGCGGTCTTATTTGATCCACAAAAGAGCAGCAGTAGACTCCTTATGTAAAATATACTTTGTCTTTTTATATAGCTAGATTTGCAATATTAGCTGGAGTTCTTAATTTAATTTATTTCTGTCTCTTACTGAACTAACCCTTTTTACTTCCAGGTATGATACACAAATAGAAAGGAAAGAAGAAAAAACTAAAAGACCAGAGAAGCATTTTTATTTTTGTCTGCTTACTCTAAGAGATGAAAGATCATCCTCGACTTCAATGAAATCTTGAATGGTATTTCCAACAGCGGTCAGGACACGATCAATGACATGAACAACACCATTGGTAGCAATCTGGTTGCCATAGATGATCCTGGCACAGTTAACAGTAACAACCTATATTTGAAGAATCAAGCAGTAGAAGATTAAGCTTTAATTTGATCATATACTTGAAATCTGATTCTTACAGTTTAGCAATGTATGTACTGTAAATTATGTATTCACTGTTGTTCTTTCAGTTTTTATTTTAAGTGTTAAGTAAAACCTTGTAACATTTAAAAGGCTGACTAAAATTCTGGAAATCTAGCAGCAGATTTATTCAGGCTACACTGATTTTATTGGTTTTTACCATTGTAAACTGTAGTCCGACATAAACATTTTGATGCAACAAAGGTAAGTGGCTTAACTGGGAGATTTCTAGCATTTATAAAAGTGATTTTTTTTCCAGCCAAAAAAAATGGATGTGTCCCTCCTACAATCTTAAATGCTTCCATCGTGCACTCCAATTCAAATAAAAGATCTGATTTAATAATATTTTGTAGACACATGAATAGTAGGTTTTTGTCTCAGATTTATTATGATCATATATTTTGGCCACAAAAGCCTTTGCCTTTTAGGAAGAAAGTTCATTCTCATTTGAACTTTGATTTCTAAACAGCAAATGGCACATGTTCATTAATCCTGTCTTAGTGATTAGTCTACATAGCAGACAATATTTCTTCAAGATAAAATTTATTTATTTTTGTCAGTTGTGACTGACTTGCTAGATGTTAAACATTCTATAACCTATTTTCTTAGCTATAGAAGGTCATAAGGGGAAAGAGTAATGGCTATAACGGAATAATTATATTAGAAAAAAAAAAGAGAGAGAGAATAGACTTACCCCATTAGGATAATGGTTAATAAGCAATTTCTGGTCATTATACATAGACACCAGAGTCATGCCATTCTTAAGATCTTTTGTCAACATGCGCTTGTTTACCATGTGGTGGTGGAGAGCGTTATACAGTTCAATATTTACATTATCAATCAAATTCCTGTGAATTTCCTGAAAAAAGAAAGGAATTTGATTAATTAGAACTTCAAAACATTCTTACAGTTGGAAAGATGTACATACTGCTTTACCTTAACGCATGCTTTCAATCTATTCGACAATGGTACTTCCTGATGGGAGACAGGACACTGACACCTATCAGTCTGGCTCTGCTTAAACGATGCTTTAGTCCGATTTGCTCACAAATGGAAGATAAGAGGTCTCCTCACAGACAAGTCATTGGAGGAGCTTTGATTCAATATTTAACTAAAAACATTGCTAAAAGAAGGACACCTGATTCACTGGCAAAGTGCAGTTATACTCTGCATCACGTAATTGCTGGAATTCCTGTCAGTTTGCCCAAAACTATGCTAATAACACTAACAATATTAATATGTCATGCAAGTGCTTCTATAAACAACACTTCACAGTCGCTTAGGACTCCTGAAAATAAATTCAGACTCTCTAGCTTCAGCAATGCATGTTAAACATGCAAATTATTTTATTATAACTTGTATAATGTCCTTTAATATCTAAAATATCAAGATTCTTTCCAGTCTACCTTATCATAGACTAGCTGTCGCAGTTTAAAATAACATTAGCTAAAAGAGAAATACAGTTTAACGCAAGCACGTGTGCACACATGCGCGCACGCACACACACACTTACTGAATTTAATTGCTCCCAGGCTTCACTGCTTGGTGCAAAGAAAGTGAATGATCCTCGTCCCTCAATCTCTGCTCTCAGCTTTGATATGTCACAATACTGCTGCGTGGACGTAGCTCCCACAATACCAAGCGTACCATATACATGATCAATAGGAGCAACTAAAATAAACATGAGATAAGAATACTGTAAACTCTTCAGTCATCCAGTTTCTCACAATTTGCTTCTTTTGGTTGGACAATGGTATTGCCTTTCTGAAACTGTTTAAATCAATATTAAAACAAAATGTTTGGATTAAAATTCCATTGTCAACATACTCAAAAACCATCCAAACACATCTGCTTGTCATTTAGTTTTTTGGTTTGCTTAATGAAAAATTATATCAGACAAACCCCAATATCGTAAAGTTTTCTTTAGAAGAGTTGTCTTGGTTTGTGCCAACCCAACCTGAAATGGGAGGATATCCATTGCGGACAGGAGCACGTTCCATCTGTAATCACAAAAATTTCAATGGGTCTCATTTAGTCATGGAGGACCAGAATTCTTGTGAGACCTTCTGCTCTTCTTCCAGTGTTTGGTTTGAGCATTGTATTGGTTCATCCAGAGAGTAAGAATGGCCACAGTCCCACAGTTAAAACACTGCTACATGAGAACAGGCTTCATGTCTCCTAATTCAATGTATCTATAAGTGAGGCATCTGCACGCGAGCTAGTTGTTCCTGGCTCTTTTTATGGTCATGGAGAGGAACAGGCAATTCTAGAGTGCGAGTGATCTCATCCTCATGTGAACATCTGAAGTGAGATCAATTCATCTAAACAAACTGAACTCTGCCTTAGGCATGCCTAACTCTGTTCCTGAATGTAAAAGGATTAGTTCAGATATAGGGATCTATAGTTATGAAGTATATTCCTTCTCGGATTACTCTGCTGCAATTAATTTTACTTATGCAAAACAGAAGAGCACAAATAGGAGAAATCAAGAATTCCTGTCTTCATTTTCACTCCTTCTCAGTTTATTTAAAGCCTATAACAGCCTCTTCTAGTAAATAAGATTCAAGTCTTCTCAGCAAAAGGAATAAACAGATTTTAGATATGCCACATCTCATGTTCTGGGTTTCTGACCTCACTGGTATGCTTTAGGTTATTCTGGGGTGTGATGGGAACAGGAATAAAAATTCTTCTTTGGCAGCTTTGGGAACTGAAGACACTACTGTTCCTCTCCAATTCAGCAGCTGGGAGGAGCTGGGGAATTCAGCTTAAACTACGTGATCAAATTCAGTGCTGACTGATTTTTAACTGTTTTGGCTGTATGCAAACGAAGCTCTGTATTCTCAGGCAGTAATTCTTAAAAAGGGGCAATCATTTCTCAAGATGACAACCTTTGAAAGTCTCTTGTGTTGTAGTGCTTCTCATATACTGACTCATCCATATGAAAATAAGCTTGTACCTGCAGGACATCCTCTCATACCATCCATCTTCATATAGCCAGGACAGCACTCATATAACACAGTTCTGTGGGATACAGACAAAAGCACAATTAAATAATATACAGGACAAGTGTCTACTAATATTAGTTGAGTCTAATTTTTAGGGTTTTTATTATTAGTTTTTCATTGCTAAGTACGCACTCTCCAGATCTTCATTCCTCTTTTACCATTCAACCTTTTCTGTATCAACTACAAATTGGTTGTATTTTACTAAATGCAGGGCTTTTGAATTTACAGAATGCCTGCCATCATTAAGTGCTAGGAAGGAACATGGGAGGGCATGTGGAACCTATAGAGAGTTATTAAAAGATGATGTGACTAGAACAGCAGCTGACGAAAATTTAACTGATCTATTTTGAAAAGATTTGCTGGGATCGAAGAAAGGGAGAAACAAAGAAAGTGAGGACATTGAGAGAAACTGGTGGCAGCAGGGTTGTAAAGGAAAAAGAAAAAATTAAATGAACAGAAATTAAAATGACAAAATTACACGAGGTCACCATAGTGGATATAGGAACTAAACGGGTGTTTAGGAGAAGGTCCTGTGGATTGTATGGTGGTAGGAAGTGGGATAGCAGAGCCCCAGTTTTTCAAGGAAGACTTTGAAGAAGTGGCAATGAGGGAGAGAACTAATTAAGAACAGTCATAAAGCATGTTCTAGAGAAGGAAGTCACTAAAGACTGGCTGGCTGGATGCATGGACACATGCTCTGTTACGGCCACGAAACACCCCTGCGGAGCGCTGGCACTTACTCTCGTACACACCGGTTCCCCCTCCAGCCTGGTAGGAGTGTTAGGAGGGAGGAGGTCGGTGGAGTTCTGTGCAAACTCCCCTGCCCCGTTCCACCCAGCCTTCTTGCTCACCCTTACGCAGGCTCTGCAAAACGCTCTACAGCTTACGTTCCTCTCAATTCTAGTCAGTGAGGAGAACAACGTCACCACCTGGCCTCCGTTCAGTGAGTCCAAATTGCCTATTGCTTCAAACAGTTTTTCCGGACACATGAAGGTATCTATCACTGCGTAACTCGTTTTACTTCTGGAGCTCAGCAAAGTAATGAATTCCCTCTCAGATTTGTGCTGAGAGCAGACTGTGTCTCATGGGAAGACATGACATCTATCTAGGAATAAAACCACAGGAGTAGGTTGTTTTCCAAAACTGACTTTAAGAATATTCAAGTTTCAGTCTAAAGTTATTTTCAGGAAATGCCCTTCTTCCCAACGTGTCTGCAGTGGAATAAAATGTAGTGCCAGAGAAACTTTACTATGGCAGACTTTACTCCAAAGGTGAAGTATTTTGGATGACCTGCAGCATGTCCACTGAAGGAAAAGGGAAGTCAGTACTATAATGCCACCTGGAGGGGAAGGAAAGACTCTGATAAAAACTATAAACCTACAGGTCCTGAAAAGATTGAAGGTAAGAGGTGGAACAAATGACCACACAGTCTAGTCTGACTGGAAATTGATCATTATTACCATCATCATATGCCTACAAATGTGCAATTCATATGAAAAATGAGTCCTAACCTGTCTTGGCAGACCAAGTTCAGGACTGGTGGCTTCGTATGTGTTCACACTCTGAAGCTGCTCTATGGCTGACAAAGCAGTAGTGACGTGACATTTTGTCATCACAGAGAAGGCAATGACTTGCATTCTGAGAAGTGACACAGATTCCAAAAGAATGCCAAACTCACCCAGCTGTAATCTGTATCCACAACCATAAACTGATTTTTTTTTTTTTTCTTTGTGGAGAGGTGTGGTCTGAGCCCACAGCTCTGTTAGGTAGTGCTGAGTTCTTTTCACAACTGGCCTATTAGGTCCCTCTGTGGTTTTGGGTAGGTCACTTAATCTCATACCTCTTTGTGTTTAAAACAGAGCTATGCACACTTAGAGAAGTATTGCTGAAACCAATACTCTGAAGTCTCTTAAACTTAAAAAAAAGAATATATGCTATGCTGTCATTTTCAGACTTTCCACTGCTTTTGTGATTATTTTTGGCAATGATTATTGGATCACTTATCCAGGTGTTTCTGGAGCAGCTAAAGAGAAGCTGCAGCCCTGTAAATAAAATTAGGAGCACGTTGTTCCTGCGCCTGCATTTGAAACAAACAGTTAGTTAATGTCTGAGAAAAGGAAAGTTTTCTAATCTTACATGGGATTATCTCAATGAATGGGGAAGAGTTTTGAAACCGAGCATACTTACGCTTTCTTCCCACAGATGGCTCCCTGGTACCAGTTTCTGCAGGTACTGAAGTATTTCTTTTTTGTTCCCATAACTTGCTGAAGGGCACAGACATTTTGGCTGTGGGTGGGAGCGAGAAACATTTTAAAAAGAAGCCCCTGTACCACTTCAGAAGAGTTTTCTATAAACCAGCAGCAAATACCGTTTCTCTTGAAATGTAAGAAATTAACGTCTGGCTTCAGTTTCCAGGGCAGGTGTGTTTTCAAGCAACCACAGTGCGAGATCCTGGGATTGCCCAGCTGAGCCCCTTGGCAAGCCCACCCTCCGTTCTGCTGTGAACCTCTGTCTCTGGTGGGCCGGGATCACCAGCTGTGCCTAGTCAAGTCACAATATGCCTTACATTTTTCCCTTCCCCCTGCAAAGTGAATTAATTACCAGCCAGCAGGGACTGAGCTGTGAATACCATCCGGCTGTTTTCATTAAAGTTTCTGTCTTGTTCAGATCTGTGCAGGTCATGGGGAGATGGGGAAGAAAAGTGCCTCATTCTTTATGTAGAAGGAAACCCTGTCTTCTGGAAATCAATCAGCTATTCTGATTACTGACCTTTTAGAGTACCGCAGGCACCTAAGTAAACATTCTGGGAATTACTGGGGACCAAAGGGTAAATTGGCATGTAAATAAAAGGAGTCACAGGTTTCAAATGAGAATACTTTTTCCTTAGCATGGAGAAATTTCTTAAGGGAAAATTCCATGGAGCAAAGGCATTTTGTCACTAATTTTTATACTTCAAAAAAAAATTTTAAAATATCATCAGTTAAAAAGTTAGAATGTGTATGTTACATCTAGTGGAAAGCCAGTGAACTTTTTTATTTGAATAGCTCTCTCTGTGTGTAGCAGGCAGAAGGAATGCAACAAAGGAAGCTAGGATGGTAAACAACTCCTATTCACAGAAAAGTTTTTTACTTAAGAAAACTGAAGGAAAATACATTTAGCCACATGTGTCTCCCTGACACCAGCTGTTCAAATTATTTCCACATCTCTGAGCAGCCTGGCTTGTAAGCATTGTCTTTTAGGTACCCTGTTGAGCAGCTTGCTGCATTGCTCTAGGGGGAATAGAAGTTTTACAAAGGGCTCCCAGTATATATTCCCATCTTAGAAAGCATTTAAATAGAGGTCATGATTTATGTTAGGATGGATAAAGAGGGAAAATATGGTGGGATAGTTGTCAACTCCATTCAAACATTTGAAAACCTATATTAAACATATATGACATCCCATTACATTAATTGTGAACTGTAATTAACTTCAGTGATTCTAAAATGCATGTATTTTATTCATTGAGAAGTGGTGATTTTAGGATTTTTTTTTCATATTTTATGAAGTTTAAGAGCATTCTATCTCCTTTTGAAACTCTCCAGAAAGCTTTTTATTTAGGAAAAGTTCTTGTAAAATTAATTGAGAAAGCAAGTTCTACTTGAATGATAGTAAGAATTCATAGTGAAAAATCACATTTAATATAATGCGAGAAGAAAAGGGAGAATAATGATTACCAAGCTCCCTTTTAAAATAGAAATAAACTCCAGTTACTTACCCTTGGTCGCGTGCCCTTATTCGACTGTGAGTTAAAATCTTGTCATAGTGAACAGATGCAGCTGCTTGTTCAAAAGGAGACAAAAAAAAAGTGGAAAAGGTGAATAAGAAAAAGATCTTCATCCTTAGTCCTCTGTAGCTTCTGGCAAGGCTAGAAGAGAGAACTGGCAAAGTGTCTGGAGAGCTGACAATTTATATCCTTGTTGGAAGGTGGTGGGAGGGAACCACAGGATCAACCTGAAACTTTGTACCACCCTCCTCAGAACTGCAGCTTTCTTTGCCAGCTTCAGTAACCTAAATTAGTACCATACATTAACCATATAAAACTTTTTTTAATCCCCAATTGACTAATTTCTGCCTTGTTACAGAAGGCTTAGCATTTTATTCTGCTGACACAAAGCAGAGAAAGTCTGAGAAGTTTAGACTTTGATTTATGAATTAGTATTTATAGCACTGAAGCATCCAGAGGTCGTGATCACTGCATGTGGTTTTGTTCAAACCCAGAGGAATACGTTGTCTGTTCCCATAAGAACCGCACTGCTTTCCTTTGTTTTCCATGTCCTCACAGTCATCAGTTATAAGCTGTTTAATTAGTGAAGTTGATGAAAGTTCCAATCAATACTGTTGTCAAGAACCTGGAATAGCATTTTTGTCTTGAGAAAAAAAAGCTGTATTAACACACATTCTGATTATGAAGTAGTTACACAATCAAATGCAGTATTAGCTTAAATACTAATTTTAATTCTAATAACAACAGTTGCTAATACATAATGCTTTTATTCAGAGCTTTACGTAATCATAAAAACCACTGACTATCTGAAAATTTGAATATGTACCTCTCTGTACTTATTAGTTGGTCCTTGGGAGCCTCTTGTGAAGTAAAGGGAAAACATAATTCCGAGGGAGCCAAGGCAGAAGGGTGAAGTGACAGGCTTAAGCCTCCAGTGAAGTCACAGTCTTAAGGCTTCAGGGACTGTTGGTGCTCGGACTGCGACCCAGGAGTTTGCAACTTTCATGTCAAGGAAAAAAAATTCTGCCACTTATACAGAAGTGTTTGCATATTAATACAATTTCAAGGTATAGTCTACAGCTCATTTCATATCTGTATGAAAGTAAGGTGACTTCTAACGGCAGTACGTTGCTGTAGTTTCTTCCTCCAGACCAGAGTGAGTAGTGAGGTGAATCCCTGGGAATGGATGCAGAGTTGGACTGACACACCCGGGACCAGCCTCTCATTAGAGAACAGGCACAAATGGGGCAAATAAAACCAGGCAGAGACAATGACTATCTCCTACATATCATCATAGGTAAAGGGTATAACTAGGCCTAGGTATATAGACATTTTATGATTAACGCAATGTCTCGCATAACCACAGCACTTCATGGTTTCTAAGGGTAGGTGGAGCTCCTCTCCGCCGTGACGTGCGCTCATCCGACCTGCACAGGACCGTCAGCACCTCTGGACTCGCTGTGCGTGAGCTCAGTAAGACTCCGTGCCTGAAACCACCACCGTCAGATCAGCCGATGGAGGTGCTGGGTCAGCTCTGTGATATAATATCACAAGTTTTTGAAGAATGTCGCTTTTTATCTCTTTCTGGTCTTTGCCGCAAGAAATACAGAGAGAAATATCACCTCTTAAATGTCTAGCTATGACAGTTCAATCTGCTAATTTGCCTCAGTTGGTTACGCTTTGCAGTTCTCAAGCTACAGATCAAAAAAAAATAGAATATACTCTGTTTAAGTAACTTGACAACCTTCAGAAAGTCCCAGACTGTCTCAGTAACCTGTCTTCTCAGGAGCGCTTCCCTCCTGAGCCTCTCAGCTCTCAGCGTAGCTCATGTTCATCTCTTCCACACCTACCATGCAGCATCAAAAAATGAGTAGAAATTAATGCTGCTGTATGCTCTGAGCTCCTGTCGTTTACAGAGCTATCCCCCACAGTCAAAGAAGGAACAACCGGAGCAGGGCAAGTATTCTTATTTCCAGATTTTTCCAGGTTTCTGATTAGTGACCTAATCTTAAACTGCAGAGAAGCCCATTTGTTCTGTGTAGAGTAGGCTATAATTCTTAAACTGGTAATTCTTATTAATAATACCTTACTCTTCTCTGTTTCCACTCACCTTTGATTGTGACAGCAACTGGACATAACGGGAAAAAATAAGGCCATCCATCTTCCCACTTCTATACATTAATGTTATAAAACTCCCCTCTCCACTTCAGAGGTATAGAAGAAAAGATCTCAAGGATTGTTATATGTCAACTTTAACATCAAACATGGTGGCAGAGGTAATAGCCCAGCACAGAAACTGGTCATGAAGAGAAATACGTAAATATAAAGTCATATGAACCAAATTAAAGGAAAATCAACATTAAACCTTATAGCAATGCTGGTGACATAATTATATTTGAGGCAAATGTTAGTAAAAAATAGTCAATGCAGACATGAAGTTCACTAAAATAAAGTAGCATAAGGAAAAAAAAAATAATGATCATAAGCTTGACTTTCTGAAAAATCTCTAAATCACTGAATGAGTTGTTCTGGTGAGTGATGTAAAATTGCACAGATCCTAAAACGGATAAAGCTCATCTTTAACTGGAAATTACTTTTCTTTTGAAAATCATCAACCCAATGGAAACTGCACAAACTTATAATTTAAAAACTCCCAGTAAAAACAAACAACCAAACAGGGAAAAACAAAATAAAACAAAACCACAAAAAAAACCAAACTGCAAAAAGCATCAAGAAGAAAACCCAGTTCAACTACATGAATCCTATTCCTCCTTTATGTTTACATTAGTCCAGATATAAAAACAAATAATGAAGTCAGGCTCTGTTTTGCCTGTGATATAATGGTGTGCTGAACAGAGTAATCATTTTCTATTCTGCCAATTAAAATACTGTTCTGGTTAACCAATACTTTAGTTACTTGTGATCATTGCTACTTTATTTATTTTAATTTGTTCTTTATTTAGCAAGATGGCTACCCCACCAAGTAGAAAAAAAACTTAGTTCCTTTGTCTAAATACTCTGTGCAATGTTATACTTCCTAGGGGATGTGATGTTGAAATTCTAATTATAAATGTTGAAAATCTACTTATAAAATGCATAAAACCACCTCATGGATATGAATTTTTATTGTAGTAATAGGACTTTTTATTACCCACAGCAGAAGCATCATATCCAAAGAAATACCTGGAACAAGTATAGAACGAGTGTTGATTTTCATCTTCCACGAAATGTGAATAGTATCAAGAAGAAAAGACTAAGGTATCTGCTGTTCTGAATTGTTTCTTGTATTTCTCTAGAGACCTCTAGTGGAGAGACCTCTGTAAAAGTCGATTTCTCAAAGCTGCGTTAGGTGTTTATGCTAAGAATTTATTGTACGATAAAGCAATCTGTTTTGTTATTCCTAAAGAGGATTAGTTTAACTGTATGATGCAGGAATCCTTGCATTCAAATATTTAGGGGTTTGAATAAGTGCCTTTACATCAAATTGAAGTAATAGAAGCATCTATTTATTGTGGCTAATTCTACTGATGATGTGCAGAAATTTAGCACATAAGAACGGAAGGAAATTAAGTTTTTCAAATACTGTCTTCCCAGTTAAAACCTGCAGATGTTTCAGATCTTGTACAATGTGGCATACTTACTCTGCTTTTTATTTTATAACTACTTTATGTGTTTACTTTTTGTTGAGTGAGTATGTGTGCTCAGTGGAGAGAACAAATGGGTAAAAGAGTTTTAAGATTAAAAGAGAGACTACCTCTATCCTGCAGTTGTTGGTTAATTCCTTAGGTTTCCTTAGAAACCTTGACTCAGCAAGTTTGGGATTTTTGTCATTAACTTCATTTAGATCAGCAATTTGCACCTGGAGTAAACTTCAGTGGCTCTTCTTAAAAAGTAGTTTGTTTTTAGGAATGCCTTGGTACGTACTAGAAGAACCCAAGCAACCTGTTGTCCTTCTGGACAAACCAAGAGGTTGGTGGTAACACACATATAGGAAATTTAGTGTTTGCAAGTGCAAGGTGATTACCTGAGAAGCGAAGGGTTTAGCTGTGTGATGGGTTGACCATGGCTGGATGCCAGGTGCCCACCAAGTCGTTCTATCACTCCCCCCCCCCCTTCGCTAGACAGGGGAGAGGAGAAAAAAAATATAACAAAGGGCTTGTGGGTCAAGATAAGGACAGGA
>JANZLQ010000027.1:554329-576845 GCA_026212715.1 Elanus axillaris | reverse complement strand
CCTGTCCAGCTGAGGAGGGCAGTGACAGAACGGCTTTGGTGGGCACCTGGTGTCCAGCCAGGGTCAACCCCCCACATGTATGTATATGGGGATTAAATGACAGAAAGCATTGCTGGATGGAGAAACACAAGGACAGCTCCAAGCTCTCTGAATTTGGGAGAGCAGGGAAGGAGAAAGGAAGACTGAGAGTTGTCATTATTATGACTTGCCTCAAAATTGGAGAGACCAGTTAATATTTTGGCTCCTGCAATATGCAAAGAAACACCCATCGTTGGATATCCTTGGAAACTATAGGTATCTAATTTTTAGGCAAGTCAACAGAATTTGTAAACCAAATCTGATCCCTCAGAAACTGTTATTTTGTAATCATATTCCAACAGAAGAAGAGGTATTGATAAATTCTAAGGTATGATGGTACATACTACAGTTTTTGTTTATTATAAAATTATTCTATAATGTTTATGCATAATGATTAAATGTTGTGTTCCTAGATGTGACTCTAAGACTTACAGTATCAAATATGCCAATTTTTCTTTTTTTCTTCCTTTAGGAAACCATCTCTAATGTTGATTTACAAATCCAGGGAAGGATTATTTCTAACAAATCCCTAACAATCTTTTTGTAATATGGACTGAGCCTTCTTATGTATTTTGGGAAAAATCTACAGCCCTGAACATCAAAATGTTCTGTTTTGTCTGTGTCAGTGACACTATAGATCCCAATATATGAATTGTTATTTAGTGAAAAAGTTATGTGCATATAGCAATATTTTATAAAATTGACAGTTCAGCTGAAGTTATATGGTCCTATTCCTCAATCTTGATCTGCATATTCCTCAATCCTGATCTGCATATTCAGCTCAGTTACACTAAAAAAAAAAAAAAAAAAAAAAAAGCATTCGGCAAACCTTCAGGAAATGGGACTGTTAATTCTTCATCCAACAGCAGGTGATGCTGCTGCCATAGAAAAACAGTTCTCATTTTCCTTAGAGAAGGAGCACATTGCCTGGTCACGCAGCCTGAGGTAAGATCCACGTTACCAAGTCCTTGTGCTTACACAACACACGGTAAGTGTCACTACAGCGCTGAGACAAGAGCGGAGTGAACCAATCAATAGGAGCTAATAAGCGATTCAGGCAAGCAGCGGAGGAGTTCAATGTCCTGAGCAAGCAGCAAAAGCCTGCATAAACATGTTGCAGATGGAGTGATGCACTTCACTCGTAAGAGACAAGTAGCAGTATATTTATCGGTATAAAACTGCGATTTAACAAAGTTGGATAGTAAATGCAATGGTGGTTTAACAAGATTTGATGGCAAATTTCGGTATTTACTGCCTAGAGGACAGGGTCAGACAAAACTGTCAGGGAGACCCTCCTGTCGAGTCACCAGGTTCAGAAAGGACCCCCGTGCTTTCTGAACTCCTTCTCAGAGAGGAATCTCGGTGCAGCTCGATCCACTCCTAGTCCCAGACTTGGTCAACTGTTTATGTCTAAAGGATTATATATGCACAGTCAATCCTTTATATCACTTAGCTAAAATGTCAAAGTTTAGCTCGCTATTAATCACTTACCTAGAATCTGTTGCGGCAAGGACTCTCAGCCTTGAGGAGTAGCCTTGAGAGGTGTCCGTGCTCAAGGGGAGATCCTGGCGTGCGGCCCGCTAGTGCAGGAGAGCCCAGCGGGCCCTGGGCTGTCCGCTAGTTATGGAGCGAGATAACTGACTCATAGTCATATTTGCATATCAACTGCAGGCATTAGTTTCTTCCAAATCTGGCTTGCGTTGGGCATCGATCAGCACTGTGGCTAGGTGGGTGCGTTGTTCAAATTAGCCCTTGGCTGTTGTGTTGCTACCTGTCTCCCCTAAATCCACTTTGAGCCGGATGCAGCCACCATGGCCAGACACATCCATATGACCGGCACGGTGGTTGGCACTTGAGAAGGGTCACACGAAATCCAGGTCGGCTTTCAGGCGTGGGAGCACATGGCCACAACTGGTTATTTGCTTCGATAGCCTCAGAGTGAGTCACATAATACATACGTTTTCTGATATCAATACTCCACAGCAGTCAGCAGCACTGAAGTGAGAAAGCCACAGTTTAGTTATTTACAGAGGTGGTTGCCATGTGTCTAATAGTTTATTAGCCATCATTTCATTAACATTCAGCATGTTCAGTGGAGTTAATATTTATTTAATGATCAACCAGATTTGCACCATCTGTAGTATATTCTTTAGCACTATAATAGCATTATCTGTACTGCAAAATGTATAAATTTACCCAATCACTCAAACAATCTGGTATAAAATTTTATGCATGATTGAAAAGGAAATACTAACCCTCTCACAAAAAATGCATCTACTTTTGCAATAGTTATCTCCAAGGAAGGTATTTCTGGCATCCAAGATACATAGTATAGTTTTGGGGCTTATACTTTACTATTTTAGGTGATATGAGAAATCATAAAACTTGCTTTTTCAGAGCCAGAATAATCAAACAGCAATTCTGTACATCAGCATAACAATCCAGTAATTTTATACATAGATCTTTCCATGAACTTTGAAGAACTTGATTTTTAATTCGCCACACATCTGATCTATGAATAGGGATACTTGTTTTGTTCCATGGCTTTTACTCCTAAAAGCCAATATTACAGCCCAATTCCCATTAGACACAGCTTTCCTGCAGCAACAGGTTATCCAATACCGAAATGCTTGCTTGCAGTGAATACTGCCTGCTGAACAAGTAAGCTGCGTCACTTAAAGACGCATCGGGCAGGCTCTTCGTTCGCCTGTTGCACCTGCCTCTCATGAGGATGCTGTTTGAAACCAGTGTCAACGCCAAACCACAGCACTGAGCCGTGTCATGTAACTATAACTTTCAGTGTTCTACAAGGGCCACAAAACAGGTAGGAATCAAAGCAAGCCACAGATAATATCCTTATACCATGAAAAGTGACCACTCGAGTGATTTACTTTTGGTCCTTCACAATATATTCATATATTAAAGTAGTACAAGCAAGGATGACTTCAAAAGATGGATGTGTAAGTTAGCGATAAACATATTTTGTGAAGCTCCTGGCTGTTCACTGTAGTTATGAGGAAAAAAAAATTATTCTGCCATTTTGATTAAGCTTGATTCTGAATACAATAACCCCTCCACTCAGTGATTAAGCTAAATAAAGTATTTCAAAAGCCACTGGGTTGTATTGCTATGGTAACCCACTAAACCACTGAAATAATAATTGTGTGCCTGACATTACACATAAAATTTCATTTTCCCTCCAAAATACAATACTGGTATACTTAATCTTTTCCTCAACCCTTTCCCCACGTCAAGAGAGAATTAGTTTTCTCTAAGCTGGCAGCATTAAATCTACTGATTTGTCAAGGTAGATTATATTATGCATGATTTTGTTTGTGTAATTTTGCCTTACCAGTTGTGATATTTAAACTGAATGAAGTTTCGGTTTAATAATAAAAGCTACAGTAGATGTCACATCCTATGAAAAGTCACATATTCCAGAAAGGACCAAAAATAAAACTGCTACGCAAATGTTGAATTGCATCCGGACACATACAGTACAGATCAAGACTGTGCACGCTTCAAAAAGTCTAAAATGCAATAAACATGCCCATACGACTTGCTGAATTGAAATCTAAGCCTGAAACTCACATTCATCTACCAGAGCAACGCTCTTTTTCTGTAAATGTGTTTTACTGAATCTATATGGAGTCCAGTTAAAGGCAGAAGTTTGATTTCCTTCAGGCTGGTTATATGATCTGCTTTAGAAAGGGGACATTACTTTCATTTTCATCCCATCTTAGCTCTTCAGAAGACAACTTGTGTATTTTAAGACACTCACGATGAAGACTGCTCATGGCACTCAGGATGGTAGAGTCTATAAATAACAAGAAGCTTAGAATTTTACCTCTAAGTTGACAGTAACCATCACAAACTTCAAAACAGATGAAACAGCTACCATCTTTCTAATAAATATCCTGGAGACTCATCCTTAGCGTTTCTGACAACGCAGAAAGTGCAATAAATGGCCTTTTGATCAACTAGAAGTGTGGTAACTTTTACCTGCACTGGAGTAGATTAAATGACCTTTGAAATCTGCAAAAGCTTTCCAGAAGAGTAAGTAAGCATTTAATTAGGCAATTTAGAATGCATATTACTGACAGTTTGCTGTCATTTCAACCTCAACCCCCAAAAATTATTTGCAAGGAGACTTGTTAACTAACTAAATAAACTGGATGGTACTGGCTGACATGTAGGAATTTGTTGTTGTTGTTGTTATCCGTTTTTTTCCTTGAAGCAGTAAAGAACAGATCGTGGGCTCACAGTGCAGTTCACTGTCATACCGTCTAATACCAGGGCAACCGTGAAATATTAGTGCCCTTGTGTGGCAGTGTGCTCCGCTCAGCCACCCCTGCGAGACGAACATACGGCTGCTGGTGGATGCAGGGCTAATCTTCATAGGTCCCGAATATCTGAAGACGTAAGATTTGTCTTCCGGCTGTGGTTATTTCTACAGGCAAAGTTCCTCTGAGAGTTTCCAAAGTTGCAGAAACAGCTTCTGGAAACAGCAAATATTAGTTTGGTAGATTTCAGAGAATGATTATGGAAAGTAAATCTGGTGTAACGCATGCTGGAAACACAGCTGGCCCAAGGGACTTTGCGCTGGTGCTGGGCTGCGAGGATGCGGGTTAGGGAGTGGCGCGCGTGTTCCTGTCGGTGTGCAGACCACAGAGAAGCAGTGGTCACAACACATCACGCTTGAAAACGCGTAAGAGATTGCAGAAATCTTAAGCTTTGGAAACCTATTGGCTAAGTAAATAACCCTTATTCTTAGTGAATGACCCCTAAAATGCCAAGATGTTTGAGAGGAAAATAAAGTAAATAAAAGATGGAAGATTATTTGCAGTATTCTTACTGTTCAAGAGTAACCACTCTGACCAGCATCAAAAGAAAATAGGAACTAAAGCTAATGAGTTACTCTCTTCAATAAGTGTTGATGTGGTTGCAACATGTTCACCTCCGTATGTGACTAAATGTTTTTGTCTTGCAGAAGACATAGAATTGAAGGTGCGAAATGGAGCTTACTAAGTTTGAAGTCAGTTCTTCCAGGGAAGACAAAACACTCCTGCCCCAGGAAGCACCAAGGGGCTGCAGGGAACAGCAACCAGACAGACCTGCTGCCATTGCTCTTACCGCCTGCAGAGCAACCGCTGTGCCTACGGAGCTGTGTCCGTGGAGGGCTGTGTCCAGACGGTGTTGCTGAGCCACTCGGGATGACTGAGAACCGACAAAGCTGCCCTTCCTTCCGCCTGCGACAGCGCTACGGCTTGGGGTCAGGAAACTATGAATGGAGACTGAATCCAACAGTTCACTTCAATCGGATGTCTTGCGTTTACCCTTTATCTAACTGCTGTGGTTTGTAAGTATTGGTAAGTCTCATGGAAAGGAGGGTACAAATCTGAAGATGAACCTAATACACAAACCAAACAGAAGTGAGAGGAGTTCCTTTTGTCATTAACAAAAAATTAAGTCTAGTGGCAGTTTGATATGAGTCGAATGGAAACAAAGGAAGCCTCATGGTTAAATAATTTCTACTTCACTTTTTTAAAATTATTTTCAGATAAACACCCCTAAATTTAGCAAAAAGTTTTTTTTTTAAAATAAACTAACTTATTTTGCTCTTCAGCTTTATGGCTGAGTCGTAATTGGCTCAGATTAAAAATAAGTGACCGCACATAAACACTAAAAAGGAATTTCAAAGGCACCTACTCTGCTAAAGAAGGTTATGTTCCAGAACAGAGAGTTTTCCTTCATTTGTTTTATGCGTTATAGCCTTATCAAGTTACTGGTTGGTGAAGTAAACATTTCTCTAAGGACTGCAGATGCTGGAATGAGAGTAATGACTCAAAGAAACTACAGTTAACTGTGGCAGGGGTCCTTTAGGAAGTGAATAAATATCCTCTGACATAATAAATAGCAAGAGTTTTAAATGAGTCATTGCAGTTTCTAAAGTAAATAATAGTTACTTTAACAAACATGTTACTATGTAATTGTCCATGGCAATGATTACGGACTATCTGGAAAATATAGTCTGCTGCAATAGAAACACCATGGAGTTTAAAACCTTTGTATGCATCTTAACCTCCTCAGATGCACAAAATTCTTTTTATTCCTGATAAGAAAAAGCACATGTCAGTCTAAAAGGACCCCACAGGCTGGAGAAATCAGGTGCTTTGCTACCACCCCTCCCGTCTCCTGTATTGAGGGTTCGTTGTCAGGAAGAGGGAGCCGATCATACCGGACACAAACTTCTCAGGGAGGGATGGGCTCCGGCGTGCGGAGAAGCTCCGGGCTGGTCCGGTGGCTTCCCTGGCCTCGGAGGTACATTCTGTGCACCCGATCAGGGGTACGCGAAGGCTGTAACCTGGTGTCGTCTCCCACAAAGTACCCTGCACCGCCAGGCTCTGTGCAGTTCCCACTGTAGGTGGACAAACGAGGTGAGAACTCAACTCCTGGGACGTCTACAAGCAAACTCTTCAACTTCTCAAGTTTTCCTTCTTGGAGGCTTCCAGGAACTCACTGTATTGTAAATCTAAATACTCAGTAATGACAGTGCCAGTGGAGAGGGCATGTTCATATGGCAGTTCTTCCAGCTGTACTGTTCAGATTTCAAGCTCTTCAGATTTCTTTTAAATCGGAAGGTAGAGCTAGAAGAGAATGCGGCAGGGAGGCACTTCCAGAGATCACCTCATCCAGTCCCGTGCTCCGAGAAGAGTCGGCTAGAGCAGGTCACTCCGCTGTGTCCAGTCAGGGCTTGAGTATCTCCAGGGATGGAGACTCCACAGCCTTTCTGGGAAACCTGTTCCAGTGTTCGATCACCCTCACAGTGAAATGTTTTTCTTACGTTTAAATGGAATTTCCTGTATGTCAGTTTTTGCCCATTGCCTCTTTTCTTTTCAAGAGATACTGCTGGGTATCTGTTGTCTTTACACCCTCCCATTAGATATAAGGCTTTTTAAAAAAACAGTTACCTCAGTTCTTCCCCAAAATACCTATAGAGACTCAGCTGACTCATGTGTCGAGCAGAATGTGATTTTTCTGGTTGCTGTGAACTGATGAATCAAGGATGTAAAAGCTCAGCCATCATTTTATCATTAAACAAATGACAACAGAACCCAGGAGACTTGAGCACGAAAACTTATCTGCATGAAAGCATTTCAGCCATTATTCTTGGTGCCTGGCAGCTTTAAGCCCAATGCCACATCGCTATAAGGCCTGTAACGGACCTTTTATTCCCTTACGGATGTAGCAAAGGGCACTTCACGTTACGCTGCCTTTGAACCCTGGATATAAACCCATAAACCTTCAGCTAGTGTAAGTGCTCTATAATGGTTCAGTTTAGAGTGTTTTAAATTATCCTTTCATTATTGAAAACTCCAGATTCTTACATGCAGAGTCGATGACAACACAAGTGTGTTTTAAGTAAGTTTAATTTGCCGTGGCTTATTTTTGCGCTACTTCTACATTATCTTTTTCGAAATCCAAAGAGCATGCATAGTCTTAAGCTAAAGCAAAAATAGATTCCAATAAATAAGTACTAGAATTATCTGAACACTTTTTTAAAAACAAAATCAAAATTTTGTTTCATTTGTTTCCAATGAACTATTTAAAATGGACTCACTAAAGTACTTTGTGGATGTGAAGGAACTTTAAAGGCTGCTTGGAACGCTTTGACTGCTTTGACTTAGGCAGGTGAAAGCTTAACAAGGATCAGCTGCTATGAATCTTGTGTGACTCACCAGAGCTAATCAAGACCAGGCAGCTCAGATTTGGAAATTGAGCACACAGAAGAAACTGCTTATATACTATCTACAGCCCGAATTGTGTTCACCAGATTTAGTAACCTCGTTAGTTTTAAATAACCTAATTGGAAATGTATGACCTGAGCAATAAGGGAAATAGTCATGTAAGTATATGTTATGAATTACAATTACACGGTAAATCATGATAAATGCTGCATGTAAACTAGTAAAACCTCAATTCAAAGTCCATGTTATGTTTTTTGAAAAAAAATTCCTATGGAGTAATCTAAATCTGTCTGTCTTCTCAACCCAATACTTTTAGAGGGTGTATATTTAAACTAGGATCTCAGCTGCTCTGGCTTTTCTCAAAAACTTGTAACAGTTCAGACCGTGCCTGATGAATAGAGAATAACATTTTAATTATATCACTCAGAAACACTATAGACTCTTTTTTTCCTTGCCACTGTCATACAGGGGAACTGATAATCTGATAGATTTCTAAAACAATTCCCTGAAATCCTTTTCCCAATTGTAATGATTTTTCCCACACCTATGACATGTAACGACTGTCACGGAGACATTCTTGTAATAATGTCTTCTTGTTCTCCTCCCCATTTTAGCAGTAGCATCACTCTGTGGGGAGCCCTATACTTCCCCTTCACAGGGTTGTACTCATGTCTTTTTACTCGCAGTGGGAACCAGATATAATTAAAATGTGCGAGGGTGATTGTTTGGTGTGTATAGTATAACGTAGTTTCCTCTGCAATCTCTTACACAAAACTAAATCAGTGATCAGAAGAAAGCGAGAAACAAACAAAAAAAAGACCCTGACTAGGAAATTTCACCAACTTGCTTTTTGTACACTTAAGGAAAGTTTTAAATGTTACCGTAACATCTGAGTATTAATCGGAAATACTTATTCCAGAAGAAGAGGTAGATGCTGAGTTCAAATCTATCCTTAATATTGTCCCAGGACTGGTGTCCCAGATAATTTACTTGTGAGTTGAGAGGAAAGTATAAATAGAGAAGAAGGCAATAGACAAAAAAATAGTGTTGCTGAAATATTGGATTTATGTATTTGCAACATTGAACAGTACGGGACATTCACACTGATGATATTATTTTCTGTGCAGAGCAGATTGGATCTAAAGATGAATTCTGAGCAGGGCCCATGGATGGATCTTGTTTTATTTTAATAGCTACCTAAAAGTAGGCCCTGAGGAAGGAGCAGAACTCTGTGGAACGCAACATAAACAGAGAGCCCAAATCACCGTCCTTTCAGAGTCCTATGCGTCCCTAGGGATGCGAGACCTAATATGTTGTGCAGAATTTCATTACAAGGGTAGAATTAAGTCCTGTTAGTCAGAGATTACAAATAGAACAGTATTCAGAAATTTCTGGAGCCTCCTCTGTAAAGACTGACTATATTTCACATTCCTGGCTTTCCTCAGAGGCTTGGGAAGCTCTTTGTGCTAAAGGAAAGAACTCAGAACATCACAACCAACTATTCAGCACAAATCCGTGGCAGCCTCTGAGCGTCAGAGCTGGAGCCAGCAGCTTTCTAAAAAAACCGCGGGCAATTTTTGAAGGGAAATATTCCCTTTGAGTTTCACAAAGCAAAGTATTTTTGAGTTTTAATGTGTTCAGTGCTTGATTACATGAAGATAAATCATGTTGCTCTTTTGACATGAGAAACTAATAATAAAGTACTGACCTTTTTCTGAAGATGTGAGTATTTTTCAACCCAATCAGCTGAGCAGTTGATAGCAGCCTGCATTAGAGTGCAGGGAGACTTCTGTTGCTTCATTGACTGATGAGAGTCAACATAGCAATTTAAAAGCGAAAGCTGGCCAATCATTTTGCAAGGGGAAGCTGATTGTTTACATTCAATCTGCCTTCAGTTTTACTGGGAATACTTGTATGTACAAAGTTAAGCGTGGTGGTGTTTGTAGATTAAGGACTGTTTGCTCTTGGTAAGAGTAAGCTCCTTTCAAGAGCAGAAAAAATCTTTTTGCCAAAAGCTTTCCAAAATAACAAGAGTTCATTGAAACAAACACGAGTCAATAAGAGTAGAATTTACAAATTCTTAATTTTTTTTCTTTTTAGTAAAGAGAAGACATGTTATCAGGCTAAGTTATTCCAAGTATCTTATTATTCTGCCTGTCCTAAAACTGTTTTGGAAATAGGTCTTGGGCTTCCAAGTGTTTTTGCCTCAGACCTATAAAGGTACTCCAGTGCTTCAGGTTTTGGTTTTGTTTCTTTTTTTTCCCCCTGGATCTGCCATTTTAGGTATGTATAAAACATTTCTTTGAATTGATAATCTTTTTTATCCTATCTAATTAAAAAAAATTCCTGTATTGTGAACATATTCAAGACTGTTAGGTGTTCTGAAAGATTTCCTTAGTTACTGTAATCTTACCTGGGGTCTGTACATTCTCTACAAAGGTCTGAAAATTCAGTTTGAGATTTTACGACACTGAAGTGATAAAAACAGGTAAGCAGTGGCTCTTGATAAGCATCAAGAGGAAGCCATCAAAAACTGATGGACAATTAAAAAATGAATGCAGCAATAGGTAGTTCCCAAAATCTCTTCCTAGATTTGTTTTTTCAAAGGCAAGGTCAAACCAGCAATATAATGCTGCAAACACTAGCTCCTTGTATTTCACAGAATGTTAGACGTCAATCCCCTGAATTTGTGCAAGGCAGAAACAAGGGAAATAAAATTTTAAGCCACCTCTTAGCTTCTTTTGCTATGGGATTGAAATGAATGCTCCGCATCCGATATATCTGTGTTCCCAGGGATGTAGTGGGTGGGGCTGGGGCACTTCCAGAAATACTGGCAGGCTCAGGTTCACGGCGGAGGTGCTGCTGACAAGTCACCGCAGCCACTCGGCGGTCGCCTTTCTTTGCGGATGAAGAACGCTCTGCAGCCTGGGCTAAGGCACTTCAGGTCCATCGTGCCGGCGGGAGACGAGCCCGTGGCAAGCCAAGGTTTTCCCAGCTGGGTCTGTGTTACGCTTAGCCTTTCGTACCCGGACAGGTTAATGCTGAGAAAACCCCAGTAGTGTGGGGGGAGACCTAGCTACTTGCTGCTGATGGTATCGTCGTTAAGTCCCATCAGAGAGTCTGCTGTAGCTGGGACGAATGCCAAATCCACCAGACTTTTATATTAATAAACACCTTTCTTAGCTTCTCCTGTTAGACTTGTTCTACTTTATAAATACCCTTTTTTGGTAAGAAGAAATGGAGAAACTGCACAGGGTGCTCAGCTGGGATTTGGGACATCCAGGCTTCTTTTACAGTATATATTTCAGCTGAGTGAGAGGCTTCCTCCAGGCTCCCTAAGATCCTTGAGACACCTTTTAGTAGATGTGCACCTCAGAGAGAGCAAGATCTGGAACCAGTTCTTCTGAGCTGACTGTCCTTTAAAATAGGTCTACCAATATTTTGAAGAGGACCAGTCCTCTTCTCACCTAGGAGTCTAAGCCAGAGGGAAACACCTCCTTCAGGTTTCCCCAGAGTAGCTGAAGTGACGTGATACTCAGAGGTTTTCTTTCTAATCCTAAAAATTGTGAAAGAAGCTTGGGTGTTAAACAAAGAGATAACAAAGTATCTACCTTTTTTTAAAAGAAATGCTTAAGTCTGCTTCCAGGTATAGCAGTGAAGGATTTAATTTTCAGTATTTAGTTAACAAGGTAATAGCACAATAAAGCAAATGTTAGCTTCTCCTCTGTTGTGATCATTTTAAGAACCTCTGTGAAAAGAGATGGTCTAGGCATTTTAAAGCATGCTTGGATATTAAAAATATATGCTTGTTCACTGCCTTGATGCCAAATCAAAAGCACATCCTAAACATGTCCATGTCATTTACTGGAAAAATACAAAGATCACAAGGTCACGATTAGCAAACAAAACATGATTAACAGCAGAAAATACACTACTTGAATACAAGATATTCCCAGGGAGTGGAAGGATAGAACATTTCTGGGAAAGAGCTGAGAAGCAAAAACTTTGTTTCATAGCCAATAAACAAAGTATGAAACAACAACAACAACAAAGAAAAGCAGGTTATTTTGATTCATTTTTAAAAACTGATTTGTATTTTAAAAGGTTAAAAAGGAAACAAAGATCAGTTAGTAGATTTTCCTGCAGATGGTGAGAAAACTTTAGTCATTTTTATGTTCACTTCCTCCTTCCATTAACTGAAATGATTCTGTCTGAAAGCATCAATATGAATCTCAGACAGAAATGCATAAAACACAAAATAGGCCCCAAGCTGGAAATTAGAATGATGAAACATAATCCTAATTCCTCATTGCTTATCCTCATTAAAAAACAGATGTCCCTATTGTGTAAGTAAGTGTATTAGACTAAATATCCTAGCCAAACTGTATTGGAGGTAAATTCCAACTGCATTTTCAGCTGGATATGGTTTTCTTCATGCTCAGCTTAAGCTTTCGGAGTACTCTTCAATATTTGTTGTGTGCTGAATGTGTCATGATCCAAAGTCAGCTGAAAAAAGGTCATGTAGTATGATGACCCCCTGTTGCGGTTTAACCCCAGCCAACAACCAAGCACCACGCAGCCGCCCGCTCACTTCCCCCCACCCAGTGGGGTGGGGAAAAGAATTGGGGAACAAAAAGTAAAACTTGTGGGTTGGGAAAAGAACAGTTTAATAGGACAGAAAGGAAGAAACTAATAATGATAATAATAAAATGACAATAATAATAATAATAAAAGGATTGGAATATACGACGCAGGTGACGCACGATGCAACTGCTCACCACTTGCTGACCGATGCCCAGTTAGTTCCCGAGCAGTGATCTGCCTCCTGCCCAAGCCAGCTCCCCCCAGTTTCCATCCTGGACGTGATGTCCCACGGTCTGGAATACCCCGCGGGCCAGTTTGGGTCACTGCCCCGGCTGCGTCCTGGGCCAGCTCCTTGTGCCCCTCCAGCCTTCCCGCTGCCTGGGCAGGAGAAGCTGGAAACGCCTGGACTTTAGACTAAACATGACTTCACAACAACTGAAAACATCAGAGTGTTACCAACATTCGTCTCACACTGAACCCAAACCACAGCACCGCACCAGCTGCTAGGAAGAGAATTCACTCCGTCCCAGCTGAAACCAGGACACTCCCTAACAGAAAAGGTGTTCTGCCTCATGCTTAATAGAGACAAATGATTAAAAGAAATTATTTTGGGTCACACGACGTGTGAGATGAAGCATAGATTAATCAGGCTGACAGATTGCTTTCATTTTTTGTGATATATGAAGCGTGAATATACTACTTCAGAAATTGTGTGTGACTGTATGACTTGACTGAGTGAACATCGAGGACAGAGGAGGGAAAGAAAGTACGCAAAAAGACTTGGAGGTGTGAGAACAGGGAAGAGAACGGTGGAAGAGAAAGAGATACAGAAGGACCGAATTTAGAAAGATTGAGAGTCAAGAGTAAATACAGGTTGAAAAAAGAAGGGACCAAAGTGAACATAGAGGTACATGTATTGTTCATCAGTGACATTTACGGATTGAACTGATGCCAAAGAACCATTCAGTGAGTGATTCTGTGCGATTCCTGAAGCAGGTGCTGAGGACATGACTTAGCATGCCGTGTTTTCCTCATAAATCCTGTTCGTGGCGGCTATTCCCGCTCAGGTGCGTGGGAGCTGAGGTGTAGCCCTGCTGCTCCCACGCACCGCCCCGCGCCAGACTGCCGCAGCTGCAGGGATAAATAATTCCAGTCGGCAGCAGCCTGGGCCTGTAGATGCAGCAATAATACGTAGAAATCTTGTTGTAATGTACTTCTAAAGTTTCCAGCACATCTATTATCTTAAACAGATGTGGAGAGAGGAGTTATTCCGTCTCGCTCTGTAATGTACCTGTCTCTGGGATGAATCATTATCTCTGTTTAATGGGATAGTTACTCTTGTCTGAGGTATAAAGATGTGAACTAAAAGTCTGTCTTCCACTTGTATTCCCTCTCTGTTTTTTAAACTGAGAAAAAAACAGGCCAGAGAGGAAAATAAGCCAAAATAAAGCCTGAAATGTTGCTCCTAGATTGGAGAATCAATTTGACACAGTCAGGAGATAACACAGGTCAATCTTATTATGCTTTCTTTGATACTAATGACAGTGTCACAGAAGATCGGTAAGCAAATCCCAGGTGAGATTTCAGAAGCTGACTAATGAGACTACTTCAAGTAAGATTTTAATACTCTTTATGTGGAAAATTGATTTCCCAGGGAAATTGTGTTTTTCCTAGTTTCTTATAAAAACTTTTGTATTTTGCAATGCTAACAGCCAGTTTCAGGTTTATAATTGCTTTCACTTGGTCTTTCATCACTTATCCTGACCAGGCTGGATAAATCTTGGCTCAGTATCTATCATACATCTGGTTCTCTCTTCATCAGCTGCAGGGGGTTAGCATGTGGGAATACTTCAGGTTTCAGAGGTCATTTGTGTTCAGCAGAAACAGAAAACAAACAAACAAAGAAGTAGCTCCCCAAATGAAGTACTCTTTCCCCACTGTACGTGGTCCTTAATGAGTAAAATCTGTCAGTATTCATTCCTCTGGGGATATTTGGGACAGATTTGGGTCTGAGTGTGACTTTGTAGAAGTCTGGATGTTTGGACTCATGCTTTGGGTTGGCCTGTGTTAGACAGAAGCCTGTTGCTTGAATACTGAAACATAGATTATTCTCTGTTTTTTCCAACTTACATTGCTTGTGCCTATTTTTTGTATAATTCTTATTATTCTTTAGACATGACTGTTAAATGACTATAGATCATACTCCAATGGGCCTCTCTCCTGAAAGCAAATAATTATTGCAGACTCTTAAAATGAGCAGAGCACATTTTGCCGAGGCTGAAATCCTGATGTTTCCTCCATGTGGATCTGATTTCAGATCAGAGTCACATAATTCAAGGACTGTAAATTCATTTGGGAAATGGTCAGGGAGCTTTAGATCTTGGGAAGTTACAATCCTGTAAAAATAAAGTCAGTAGAACCAGTCCTCAGATGAGGTCTCCCTTAATGGTCTCCTGATTTACAATCTCTTAGTTAATGAAATTCTTATTAATTATTAAATACAAAGTCTGGGTGTCTTGCAAAGCAAACCAAGGAAGCAAATGTATCATTTAAAAAATAGATGCTCAAAAAACCAAACCCTTTAATTTTACTTAATAAAAGTGAAGAGAACTAAGGTTACTAATAAACACTACTCTAAGTCTAATTTAATAAAAAAAAATTGCATTCAATTTTCTTTTTTCAGTTTACTTCTTTTTGTTGGGGTAGAACTGGATTCAGTTAATTAGTCATGGAGAAAGGTTATTTCCATGCTTTGGTAGCTGGATATGGATATGTGATATGGCTGAATGATACCTTTCAGTACCACATGTAATTAATCCAAACAAAAATATCTCCAGTATTCCCTAGTAAACTATCCTGTAATCCTATGGACGCAAGGTCCCAGGTTACACTTCAGATGATGCAATGTAAAATACTGCACTATTGGGTCTTACTGTCTACTTTTAGAAACATGTAGTGGAAATGTGTGATATCTATTGTTATTGGGAAAGCAACACATTCTCTGTAAAAACAAAACATCAGACAGGGAAGATGAGTGGAAGAAAAAGGAATGAAAATTATTGCAGAAATGAGCATTTGTGTAGGACTTCATGAGTTTCTCTGAACGTGTATGAATACTTACTGTATTTATTTTAAGACATTATTGACAATTTAATAAAATGGTGATGTATGCATCTCTCATCTTGTAAACTGCATTTTGTATACTAAAAACATTAGTCATTAACCAGAATGGGTTATTCTGCAGTTACTGTTCTCACTTAGCCACATTTAAGGAACAGTCTATGTTGTCTATTAAATTTATGAAAGGTTAGCTCAATGCTTTCAGATATTCTTAGGGTACCATGTATACTAAGAAACCCCATGAATCTCCGAAGTCAGAAAAATCTGTGTATTTTTGTTTGGGGATTTTTTATTTTTTTTTTAATGAGGAGTAGAGTTGTGGGATATAGTATTGCAATCTGCAAAGATTTTCTATTACAGGAGAAAAAAGGCTTTTTACTAACCTACTACACTGAAACACATGGATTTCTAGAAGGATATTTTATCTTCCTCACTAACCATGGACTTTTATTGCCTGTTTAAATATTCATGGAATAATTCTATTGTGAATGCCTTGGTTTTTTTAAAAGTTGAGCATACAAAACAAATATAGATGGGGCTATTCTTGCTATTTTCTGTTCCACTGAATAAAAAGTATGCAAGCTCTTATGAATTAACCCTTGATTCCATGCAGTGGAAGAGTTTCCCATGAGTTACGCATGTGTGCGGTTCTAATTTCCAGACCAGAAAGCATTAGTAATGGTAAATAGTAATTAAAAAGTATTAGCGTTTTTAGAGGTTCAGTCTTTATGGAAGCTCCTATCTTATATCTTGAATACTTCCACTGTCCCTTTTGCAAGCACAGCTCTGATACTCTTAAAAAGCAATAGTGAGTATGTTCCCTTTAAGACACTGCATTATCAACTAGGTCATCATCAATTGCAATGATAAAGAAGAGAGGTGAGAGAAAGATGATGGAGAAGCACCGTGTGGAACTGGCAGGGATTAGACTGAGGAGTGCCACTTCCCAGGGGTAAATGCATAGGATTCTTATTATTACATTTACTACCACTATTATAACTACTACTACCACAGTCACTACCACTACAATTACCATTACCAGTACTATTGACTTTGTGAGGTTGCCCGACTCAGTCAAGCTGTTGGTATCTCTTAAGAGACTTTAAAAATGAGGGTGGATTATGTTGTTGTCCCACTTGTACCTCTAGATTCTCAGAAGAAAACTTGATACCAAATGTCTTGAACTGTGTTCAAAGGCTGATGGCCTCGTCACAACCTTTAAGCATGATCCACTTCCTTCCTCTTTCGTGCTGCTTCCCAGAAACTGATTAAATGCCCACCTGAGGTTTATAGAGGAAATGGGATGTTATAGCCTGCAATTCATATATGGTACAATTTGAGATGGACTTATACTAATTTGTGTCTTTTGCCTATGCTTTATTCCTGTGAGGAAGCTACACAAAAATTCTCCTCCTGAAAGATTGGTCCAAGGATGCTGTTAAGAAAGATATTCTTGTCTCAAACATTCTGTTGAAGAATATTTGGGTGCCCAAATACCAGAAATCTCCTCACCTTTTACTCCTCTCAACAGTTACAGCTACGATGAAGATAGACATTCTCCTGGAACTCGGCACTACTTGTTCCCAGAAAAAATCCAGATTAGGACAGTAGCAGAATTTCTCATTAAATCCTGACACATTAAAAAAAAAAAAAAAAGTGCTGTGTGCCAAATGCCTCATACAAACGACATGCATGAGAAGTTTGGCCCACAGCAGTGGAAGTGTAATGGTCTCAGTGTGTGGGCCGTGGCCCCCGCCTGCTCTCTGGCGATTCGCGCCACACGCAGGCCTCGCCACACGCAGGTCTCGCCACACGCAGGCCTCGCCACACGCAGGCCTCACCACACGCAGGTCTCGCCACACGCAGGCCTCGCCACACGCAGGCCTCGCCACACGCAGGTCTCGCCACACGCAGGTCTCGCCACACGCAGGCCTCACCACACGCAGGCCTCGCAGCCCCCCTGGACGCCCCACGCGCCGCTCTAACCCCTGCAGTGCCCCTGAGGGCCAGGATCGGCTTTTGCAGTGTTGTGTTGAAGGCATAGCGTGCGGTCCCTGCATCCCTGACCTCTGACTGCCGATCAGTGCGTCGCCTGGGGAGCCGAACTCAAACCAACCTGGGTCAAGACGCGCGCTGCGCAGCCTGGTCTGGCTCAGGCCTGCTGTGCTTGGCAGGAGCGGGGTGCAAGGATCCAGGCTGGCTCCTGCCTTGCCATGCCAGGGTAGAGGAGTCCTGCTGTGCTGTCCGCACTCTCGCTGTTGCTCCAGGGGCTGAGAAAATGCAAAGGGCAGTCAGGTTTTGTCCTTATAGAAAAAAAAAAAGTATAAACTTAAAAAATGTTTTCTGAACTTTCTGAACAACCTAATATTGGGATTAAACCCCTTTGTATTAAGATGATTTTCTGATTCCTTGAAACATTTCATGATTTAAAGCTCTGCTTCAAAACTGTCTTTTATAGTTTATCTGCTTATCCCAGCTTTTTTTTGTGTTCCTCCTATATTGATGATAATAGAGGCTGCAAGCAGAGACAGGTAGGTTTGAACCTTGTATTTCTCTTGAGGAGAAAGTTGCTCAGCTTTGCAAAGCTTAATGATGACTCTGCTGTTGTGTTACGAACCTTGCTGTGTGCACCTCTAAATCTTTCTTGGCACAGATGTCCTCTTGGAGGCATCCAGTGAGAAGCGGGGTTTTTTTTGGCTGCCTGCAAAGCAATAAAAGTCCATCACCATTTCAAGTTCGGACATATTTTGGACTCTTATCTGCTTTCCTGTAATGAGGTGCTCATTTGCCTTTAAGTTTAAATGGAATGGGATCAGGTCCTTACTGGCGTCAGGCTTCACTTCAATGCCTAAGAATCACATAAAAATATAGCAAATGTTGATTTGAAGTAAGCTTTATTCAATAGACCTTCATTTCAACATTTGGTTGTAAAAGAAAGAAAAAAGGAAGCAAAAGACTGACCAACTATTGCTAGGCAATACAATGTCATGGCCCCATGCCCAAGTATCTTGTCCACCTGCACCGTCTTTGCCGTTCTGCCTTGTATCTACTCAAAGACTTGGCCCGACTCCCAGCACAGTGGGGTCATGATGCGATGGCACGGCTGATGTTTCATTAACTGTTCTGTGGTTTTGCCCTGCTGTGAAATTCACGCACAGGAGAAACAGGCTTGTATGACGGCAGAACAACACGCAGAGCTCTTAGAGCTGTGGTAGTTGTTCTGATAATGGTGCTGGTGGCATTAGAAATACCTTGCTCAGGCACATTTTGTCTGGAATGAAACCACGTGGCTGGGCTGCACTGAAAGCTCTTCGGAGCAAAGACTGTTTGTTTTGAATTTGGCTAGTGAAAGGTAGTAAGCTTACGACTCCGAGGCGCTACAAACCAAGATGAAGAATGAGACAATGAAATCAGTGGTGGAGAAGGGCTGTGAACTGGGGTATAGAGCACTTTGTGACAACATGTGACACCCTGGCTTTATGTCACTCTTAGCACAAGTGTTACAGTAGAAAAGAGAACTCTCTAAAAGAGTTGACATAGTAAAAATGATATGAAGGTATTCCACTATTATTATTATTATTTATTTCTTGTTATGCTTGTAATAATTCAGGTGCTTTCCAAACAGAAAAGCTACAGGCCTTGCCCCGAGGAGCTCACAATCTAAAGGTGGAAAAGGAGAGAGACATGACGGAGCGAGAGTCCACAGAGAAGTCAAGAGGCCAAGATGGAAATCAACCAAATCTTAGCAATCAAATCTGGTTTGAGCGCATTGTTACAAAGCTATACAAACTGTTTTCCAATTACTGCTCATATTTTCCATTTTGGTTCAAGTAATTCACTCGTAGGTGCCTTGGCACAGACAGATGTGCAGAAAGGAAGCTTTCAATATGTGAGCTCAGAGAGAGTAGCACATGTGTAAAGTAGAGCTGGAAAACTCACCTAAAAGTATAGAGCTGAGAGGGGTTTGTCTGCATTTTCAAAATTCAGTTCAGTACCAGGACAGTTTAGATCCAGAATGGTATGGCTTTAGGTCAGGTCCTACAAGGTGTGAGTTACATGTGATGGTTTCCATCTGGAATGTAAGTGTACTACTCTATGCATCTGGAGGATCCTTAATACAGGCTACTACAAACTACAAAATCTATTATGGCAGGGCTAGGGAAGTTAAGAATGAAATGACCACACTGATGTGGTATATTCACATGTTTCCAAAGGAGGAGAAGCATGGTGCTGAGAGTTCGAGGGTGGTCATTCTTAGATCAGTTGTAAAATTACATTTTTAATAATGTAGGACACCAGTCACCGATTAAAGAGAAACAGACTGTTTAATTTTAAAAATAGTGGTTTTGACTAAGACAAAAAGTCACTCATCAGTTATGAAAAATACTATTAGATTTTCTTTATACATTTAAATGTCTAAGTATTTTTTATAAAACCTCCAAACAGGTTCCCCCAAACTCTGAAATTGTCAAAGAAACTCTCTTAAGGCTTGCCTTTAAAAACGTCTCGACAAACTGCCATATTTTTCCAAGCACTCAGGGGATCACTGTATGTTTGTTTATTCCTGAAGTATCTTTCTCTTAGGAAACAGGAGTGTATTGTGAAGGCAAAAGCTAATAAGCAGTTGAATATTAAAGTGCATAGGTTGTCCATGTTTGGAAAAATGAATGGTTGAAGAAGCAGTAGCTGTTGTGATTACAGATTTCCAGGGAGTAATCCGTCATCAGCTTTTTAGCAAGCCACAGATATTTCTTTTACTGTAAGAAACATTTTTTTACAGTCTTCAAATCCTGCAAATGCATTTCTAACAGTGGTATCAGGATGGTGATAATCCCTGCTGGGAGGGAGAAGCTGTAATTAAATAATCTAATACACTGATCTTTCATAATTTACAGGTATTCATATTCCTTCAATAAATAAAAGAATATACTTTATCTTGTGATCCTGTATAGCTTTTGAAACAAATCAAGTTTCTAGCAATTTAAATAAATGATTCTAATAGCTTGACATGGATTATGCTGACAAGAGCCATTTATGATTATTATGGTGCCCAGAATCTTTTAAGAAACTACAAAGTTAAATAAAGGCTTACGAGTCTCTTAAGCTACTTTTTATTTGCATAGAAAAATATTTATCATAGGAGTCAACTATCATATGAGAGAAATTGCATTTGTTGTAATTGAAAAAGATAGCTAAAAAGTTTCTGTGGGTTATTGCAACAGTACAAGAATACAAGATGCTTCCATTTATTAAAAAATGTAAAACAAATCGTGAAAGCTAAAGCAGGCTACAAAACAGAAGGTCCCCTTATTACCTTTTTCTGGACTACTATGTTACAAGATCATGTGCCACAGTTGAGTACTATAAAGTGTAATTCTGCATTTGCTAATGTAATTCTTAAAACATTCCCCCCCAAAAGCACTATGCAAAATATATATATTTGTAAATGCTCCCTTCTGTAAGCATCACAACCTTGTTATCACATAATCACCCTGATCAATTGTTTCCTGCTTCCCATCGCAGTCAATGCAAATGTCCAACTCCTTGTCCAGCTGATCCTGCGGTGTGGCTGATTCTGAGTTCTGTAACTCCATTTTCTCAGTTTCTGAAGCACAAAGACTTCCCTCTTCTTGTGAATCCGAAGAGTCGCTGTTATTTTGTGACTCAGCTAACACGCACTTTTCATCAGGACTTTGGATGTTTAGTTCACAGTTCATGGTCAGTTCTCCCTCTTCCAGTTCAGCAGTTTTCTCACATTGTTCTTCTGCCTGTTGACGGGACACTTCTTCAGAAACAGTGTATATTTTATTTGTACTCTGCTCCACAGAATTTGTTTTTGATCGTCTGTGAAATAACCCAAAATTTTTTATGTCTGTTACGAAATTCACACGCTTTTGTTTCTCCTTAGTGGACTCTGACACCATCATTGCTGAGCCGTTACTCACATTATGTGCTTCAGAGGCAATAGTGGCTGATCTTGGGTGAATCATCGTTGTTATGTCAAAAAGGCTGAAGGTCTTTTTCCTTCCTTTCTTGTTTCCTTCACCCTCACTATTTTCTTCATTTTCTGACAGAGAGGCAGTGTCTTTGTTCATCTTTTCAGTCTGCAAATTAGACAGCTTGCTTCCTTTTAACAAACCCAGAACTTCAAAACGAAAGCTGGAAATATCTTGTTTTAACTCCTAAAAATTATGAAGAAAGATGAAACATCAGAATGTGAAAGCTAATTTGACTTTTCCTCTTGTAATTAAAAAAAAGAAAAAAAAAAGGCTCTTGCTAGGGATCAGTAATAAACTTCACCATCTGGATAATACCTGGCATCTTAAAGGCGCTTTGCAGACTGTCTAATGGATCTTCCAGGTGAGACAGAAAAGTGATTAGCAATTTTATCAGAGGAAACGTCCGAGTAAATGTACCTTAGCCTAGACTACTCATAGAAATCACCGACAGTGGTGCAGGAAGGAGCATGGACAACTTGAAGACCTACAGCCAATCTGCTAGACAGTATTATCCCATCATAACAACAACAATTTGATCAGCTCTTAACACCATCCCTTACAAACACACACAGGGACACATGCATGTACAACACATACACATGTGTGTACACTTCCCTGTGAGCAGCAGTGCAGGTAGGACTTTGTGCATTTCCACTAAATGTTTGGCAGCGAGCAGCTAAGTCAGAGCTAATCATTGCAGGCTGCTTTCAGCCAGTGCAGCCTCTGTCTCTCAAAGGCCTGTCTCAGGAGAAGGCACCTTGCCTTCAGGAGGTCCCTATGTCTCCTCATTTTCTCTAAAGGCATAATCATAGAATCATTTGCGTTGGAAAAGACCTGTGGGAGTTCTTACTGGAGCTCTGGCTCTACATTCCATTCCCACCAAGTATAATCAGTTATGAAAACCCCCTAACAGATAGTCCAGAGCTGTGGAAACTCCCTGGCCGAGCGCCACTGACCATGGAAACCCCCTGGCATGCTTTGCAAGGC
>JANZLQ010000027.1:516825-530532 GCA_026212715.1 Elanus axillaris | reverse complement strand
ACCGAACCCAGCCCTCGAGGTGCGGCCTCACCAGGGCCCAGCACAGGGGAACCATCCCCTCCCTGCTCCTGCTGGCCATGGAATTTCGGATCCAGGCCGGGATGCCGTTGGCCCATCTTCACAGGGTCTGATACAATATGCCGATTTTGTTCTTTTTACATTCATTGGGAGAATCAGGAAAAGGCTAGGAAAATCTATGTTGTATTTTTTTAAAGAAAAAGACATCCAGAGATCAGGGCAGCATTATCTCTGCGACCTCGCATACTTCCTTCTATTTAGAAGATTTATGGATAGCTGGACACAACCTGACTTTATTATCTAAGGAGACTTTGGGGCAATTCCAAAATACAATCTGACATAATAGAAGAGAAGACATGGAGTGACAAGACTGTCTAATGGGTGCACTGTTACAGGTGGGAAAGAGATCTAGAGTCCAGGCATTGCCTGCTTATTAACGAGCCAAAGCATCAACGTCACCCCGTGGTGACAGAGCTTGTGTCAGTGCTACACAATCAGCGGCAAGACGGACGACATCTCAACAAAGCAGATGGGACATCGCACAGGTATTGGGGAAAAAACTGCTAGGAGGAACCATGTGGCAAATACAAGGGGTAGATCTAACAGCAAGAGCCTTCGGACAGTCCGGGCAGGGCCAAGTTCATTGCCCAAAGCCTTTTACCTCCCTCGGAAGAAACAAGCATCTCCAAGGCAATAATCCTGTCGTCTGCAGGTGGGTCAACGTTCCCATTGACTGAAAAGGGAGCCACGGAGGACCAGGCTGGATTAAAACCGATGTTGAACTTCCAGGTGCCTGTATTTAGCTGAAGTAAGTCCACACAGAGCAGGTTTCACTGTTTTAGCTGGAAAATCTTTGCTACCTTCTGGTTGTCTCTTTGCTCAAACTGTGTCCTTTCTATCTCTTCACACCAGATAGATTTCACACCTGCCTCTTACACCCTCACTTAACACATTCACCATCAACCTGCTTTTATCATTTATTGCCACTTACAAGGAAATTATCAATGTTATGCAGCTCTTCCACCTCATTAATCAAGGACTTAAATTGAAAAGTTGAAGGTGAGACTCTCAAGTATTTGTTGCATTGTTTATAACTAGATGCTGGAGCAGAAAAATAGAAATAACAGCATGGATATTTTGAAACAGGCTGAGATGATAGAAACAAATTTCATTAAACGCCCTGTGGTTTTAATGGGATGAAATAGACATAAATTCAGGGCAGGAATCCCGCAGAGCAGTGAGGGCCTGGGAATGACAGACGCCATGGAGAGTTTTTGTATAGCACTGTGAAGTATTATACATGCAAGCTGATGAATGCAACCATTTGACTGAAGTCCAGTTTGTGTGATGCAAGAAAGGAACTAAAATAGATCAGATAAAACAAATTTGGAGAAAAAAAATGGAATTTGTGTGCTAAGTATATTTTCTTTTTTGCAGTACACATTTCTGAACATTGATGAAAAGAGTTCTTTCTTCTACAATAAACCCTACATATTGTGCAAATAATTTTATCAAAGCCAACAAAACAGATAGAAATTAAAATACTTCTGACTGAAGAATAAGAGGCACTGAAATAAGATAAGAATTGTCTTCTTTCAACTTTCATTAATATTACCTCATAACGCTTTTAAAAAATCCTTAAGAGTTAAGTAATGGATATTACATACTACCTATGATCCATGTGTAGATTTTTGTGTATGTAGATACATCAATACATACACACTGCTATAAGTAGCTTTTATTTTATAAATTTATGCATGGACTTAGATTTTGAAGCTGTATTTCCAGTCTTGAAGTCTTTGGATATCAGACACTGAAGTGCCTTTTAAAAAATGTGGACCTACTTTTCTGTTCATAAAGACTCCACTGGCAAACCTTGGAACTTTGAGCAGGGCAGCAGCCCAACACTCCTACGAATGTTCTCTGTCCCCTTTGGATAAAGCCTTGGGTTCGACACAGTATCTTTTTATGCAGGCTGGCAGATAGCTTTCAGATTATAAAAATTTTTGATCTATCCTGATAGATCCATTATCAAGTCACAGCTCCCTAGACCTGTAATTTTACTCCTAAGGAACATGTCTCTCATTTCCATGCAAAAGAAACAAACAACAAAGAAATAACTCACCTACAAAATCCATTCAAAGGTGTAGTAAGTTCTAAGACAAAAAATCTTTGATATACTTTGTCTAAATTTCTGTCTTGTACTGAATCTTGAGCAACTACAAAAATCATTTTCCAGCAGCTGTGGAAATTCATGACAATGTTATGCCATCTCCACAACACTGCCTCTTATTGTTTATAATTATAAATATGGTTAAAGTCTGTAAATAATAGCATTAAGATTTGTCAAAGAAAGATACGAAAGGCAGTATCCCAAACTGTTTTTGTTTTAAAAAAGATTTGTGGATCCCTAGCTAATTTTGGCCTTACCTTTCCCACAAAAGGTTGGTTACTCTGCTATTTTTGCTCCTTACCATTAAGTGAAGGGAAGCAAGAGGTTCCTCAGGGCCAATCTCTGCATGCCAAGTTCAACAACAACCTTTTAGTACGTTTCTTGGTGAACATATTTCCACTGGACTGTGAAACCATTTAACTGACAAGCTCAACTTTGCTCTACTGTGCCATCTAGAGTTTTTCACAGATACAGCAAGAAGCGAGACGAGCTGCTAATACCTAAAGCTCTCTGAAGCAAAGGCAAGGCATTCATACAGCGAGCACTGGTAAGGCTTGACATATCTCCCCTGTTTCTGGGCTGATGACCTGATCTTTGCTGAAGGCGTATGAAGGAAACAAGAGGAACAGAGAGGAGAGGCATCCTGGCATAATTCAGGGGCTCCCAATCTCTGGGCTGTGTTTTGTTGACAGAATACAGCTATTTCAAAGGTATACGCACAAAATCAGCAGTATGCCTTCTGCTTTCCCCTGGGGACAGAGAAAAGGCTGTTTGGGAGGGGAACAACTGTGCACAGTTCCTGGGTCCTGCGCCAGGTCCGGCAAAGAGCTGGGAATGACATGGTCGGAGGCACCATTTATGTCCCAGCTCTCTTCCCAGGACAGTTACACTCAAGCAAGCTGAGTCTGGGAATTGCTGGTTTAAATTATCTGTGCACACACCTCAAACTGAGAATACGTATTATCTAACCTCAATGCACTCTGTCTCCACTTTCTTATCTCTGCAACTGAACTTAATTCCCTCTCCCACAGAAGCAGTGAAGATGAGTTTAGAAACGCCTCTGGAGTGCAGCAAAAAGGTAATGCACAATACAAGGATTATGGAGCATTCGAGCCTTTTGGATGAACTATATACTCTTTCAGAGCCGAGAGTGTTCAGTACCAGCAGTGCATTTACTCTTGTGTTCAAGGAAAAGTATAATTTGTAAGAAACAGTCATCAGCTGCAAATGAAACTGGTCTAGGCATGGCGTTATGAATTATGGTATTTATATATATATATATATATATTTCACCTAGTATGGAATGGCAGGTGCAACTGGTTTGGACAACCAGCATTGAACAGCCCCTCAAATATTTATGGCTTATTTTCACCACCTTGTCCAATAGCATCAGATTGTTCAGTTGCTTGAGTATTGATGCAGTAAGGCATCCATATAGGTGGGACAGCTATTCCTTAACCCAGTATCATTAGAAGGGACAGTAGCCAGTATTAGACCACACGCTTTCTTTCATAACTTGAATAGCAAGAAATCTGACTTTCACAGTACTCCTATAAATGCCAAAAGCAAATATATGTAAATATCAGTTAAACTGTTTTAAGGAGTCTTTTGGATTTCCTTTGCAAAATGTTCTGAAATGCAAACGCATTGTAGTTCATCAACATAATGGAAGATTAAAGGAGATTTAACCTACTATGAAAAATGATTAATGTCCTGTAGTGTATGCAAAAATAAACTGTAACCCTGGACTGACTGTTATGTTCAATATGAGTTGGCTAGTGGGGTTATAAAGTTCAAATTAATCAAAGAAAGATGCTCATCCAAACCATTTCAGGTCAGTGCACCTAAGCCTGTCATACCAATGGGCTCTAGATGGTGATGGTGTAGTTGTCATCATCTAGAGAAACATGAAAGATACTATATCTTTTTAATGTATCGTGTTTAAACAGAAGTGTCTAGTGCCATTTTAGATGCCCTGCGTATCCAAGCTAGCTACCCCATGCATTGCCAAAAAAAAGGTACAGGTTTCCTGTAGGGTGTTTATCATGGGTACAACCTCTCCGTGAGTATATCACACTTCAAAAATGGGACTAAGTCCTCTTCATGGGCACCTGAATTACTTGCTTTATGTTTACTTTGATTTAGTCTCTTTGATTAAATCCTAATTCATAACAACCAAACTTGCTAAATGACTGAGTTTGGAGTAAGGGGCTATGGACAGGTACCTAAATATGGCCACAGAGTACAGAAATTCTGCACATTTCTGCTTTTGAACTCTGCTCTACGATAACGTTGTAGAGAGAAATTTAGCCAGCCAAAAGTATTAGCCCATTATCTCAGGTACTTTTGCATAGGAGTGTATAAATCTCTTTAAAGAAAAAGTATATCCTCATTTACTGCTTGTAAATCTCTATTAAGCTCAAAAGGTTTATATGAGAAGTGAAGCATGCATAATTTTATTCATTATCCTTTAATCTCCACGGCCTCATCGAAATTGTGGCACATATTTATCGAAATTGATTTAATACAGAAAATAGTTTCTTCCTTTCACAAAAATATTGTGGAGAGGCTAAGGAGCAAGGCTTATATTCCTAACTATTACCATAGACAGACTTAATTTATAAAGCAACTTGTATTCAATGTGTATAGTACTGCAATCTAATATTCATGAAAGTGTTATCTCCAAACATCTGCATGTTCCTTATCTTTGCCAGCACTTACTATATTCTCTTAGTGTTGCTAGAATAATACAATGAAGGTATTCTTATCAGGTAGTTAAGAGTAAGAAATACAATTTTTAAGTGTGCACAAGGCTTAGATCCACAAAGGATACAAGCCCTGCAGGCAGAATAAATGAATGTATAGCTTGTCTATGAAATGCAGAAAGGCCTTTATAGCATTGCTCAAAAGCTCCGAGTCCTGCACAGACCAGCTTGGCATTGTATGCGCAGCTCTTGGCAAAGCCAGAAGTGGATATTTAGGGATGTAGGAAACTGTGCGTCATCCCCTTCCCTCCTATTAACAGGCACGTAAGGATTTGAACATCTCGATACTAAGGATCTAAACTCTGCATTTGGGAGTCCAGTCCCATGAAGGGGTTTAGTCACTGAAATTTTCCATGAAGCAATGTCTAAATTAAATGCACAGTACTGAAAGTAAAATGCACCGTGCAAGAGAGCTGAATTCCCCATAAATTGCATTTTATGCTTACTTTGAGTTTCAAGCGCCTAGCTGAAGTCCACAGCCCACGAATACTGCGTGTTAAGACAGACTGGACACGAGGAACAGCAGGAGCTGGAAAGAGGAACGAGTCTCAAACACTGCATCTCACCAGCACTTGGAAGTCTCTCTCAGGGCTTCACTGAGATGTCTACACGAGACTGAGTTTCAGCATCCAAAACACCTTCCTTTCCCGAAATGCTTAAACTATATCCCCCAAGAGTAGTGTGAATGTTTAGCACTGCAGCTTTATGGCTAAAATTCTTGCACAGGGAACAGGAAACCTGCTTTTTCTCAGCCTGAGGGAAGACTGAACCTCTATCCCGTAAGAGTACTAGGGCAGGAATAATGGGGTGTGGGTGAAACATTCACCACTCCTGCTAAAAATGGGAGAAAGGGAAACTTCAGGAGAGAGAATTAAAGAAGACAAAAAACCCAACAGGTGTCTTTAGCCTCCTTACTAAAGGCCCCTCCTAGGAAGCAAAGCGTCAAAGCCAGGCTTTGCACACCCGCTGCAGACCTTTTCTGTTCTCTTTATCCTCAAGCTATATGACTGTAATGTTAAAACGTGAAATATTTGAATGCTAGAGGAGCAAGCAAAATGGTACTCAATTGAAAACAGGACTGAAGTCCAAAGAGTATCTCAAGATCCTGCCAAAACCTGCTTCTATCAGCAAAGTATCGTGATTGCAAGAAAACATCTGATTGCATTGAATACTTGTCCATATATGATTATTTTACAGTATCTTGTAAAAGCAGGTTCCTTGTTTGCAGTTCTAAGGCACTGCCTGTGGGAGGGAAGTTTTCCCCAGCTAATAAAAGTGTATGTAAAATGAACGTTCAGACGGTCATTGTTAAGGAAGAGAACTCCCTTTATTTTCTGTACTCTATACTGTGAAAGGCCAGTAAGGATAAGACAGACCACTGTTCCATCTAGCCTAAACTGCAGCTGATCCCGAATGCTTAGGGAAAGGATCTGAAGACCGAATAAAGTAAAAGGTTCCAGGTTTGCTAAGTTCAGGGGTATCCTTGTCCAGAGATCACATCTCTGCCACTGTGACTAGGAGCCACTGGTTAAGGCTAATTGTGACACTATGGATGGGATTCAGGAGCCAGAGCACAGCTCACAGCTCCATTTTAGACAGAGACACATTTACAAAGGCTTTTCAAATTTAGGACAGATTTTTACTAGAATATCAAAAAACACCTACGGCTACCCATATTTAACTGGAGGTTGTGGCACCATTGAAAGTGTTTTCCCAAAGAAAAAGGCTCCCGACTTTCTTTATCGCAATAAAAACAAGACATTTTTCTTTGGCCTCAGTTTTGGAAATGGCAAGACCATTCTAGATTAAATCTTTAACACAAGAAGACACATACCAGCCAAAACCACCAACAACCAAAGAATAAAATAATCTACACAGAAAATGTTCTTCTTAAATATTTAAAACCTGGTAAACCTACAAGTGACTGAGTAAAAGGCCCTATTACAGCAAGATTCAGGCAGTCCTGACAAGAAGTGGCTCTCCTGACATTTAAATAATCTCATTAGTTGGTCCAGTGTTGGGATCCCCAACAAAAGAGAGAGACTGACTGACTGAAGTGAACCGGCTGGAAGCTGACGGGGGGCTAGACAACGTGACGTACAAGAAGAGGCTGAGGGAGCTGAGTTTGTTCAGCCTAGAGAAGGGAGCACCAACGGGGGCTGTTACCGCAGTCACCCGCTCACGAAACTGCTGCTTACGAACAACTGGAGCCAGACTTGTCCTGGAGGTGCCCACTGGAAGGACACCAGAGGAGGGGATGACTGCACGCTGTGGCATGGGATATTCCAACCGCTATCAGGAAAAAAGCTCACGCGTGGCTAGACACAGGCATGGGCTGCCGAGACAGGCGGTGGAATATCTGTCCCTGGAGGAATTCAAGCTTTGGCTGGATAAGAACCTGAGCAATCTGACCTATCTTTGCAGTTAGCCTGTGTCTAGCAGTAGTTTGGACTAAATGGCCTTGAGTGGTCATCGTGTGCATTATCCTTCTTCCCGACTGAAGTTGTGTTCCAGCTTTGTCTGGGATTATTTTCCTCTTCTGCGCTTTATTTGTCACTACCGGTTATGTACTGTTTCATCTTGCTGGCCACATGATCCTTTATATCTGCTCCCTGGAACATGTCATTTTGTACTAACTGTTTTATTTTTTACACAACACTTTCCTGACCAAATTCAGAGGATGATGCGCAGTGTACTTGCCACCTCGACGGTCTCTTCATTTGGAGTGTCTTGCTGTGCCCTTGCTTTGGATGTACACTGTGCTAAGTACTGACAAGACTGCACACTCCCAAACATCCCACCAGCAGTTTGCTGACCACAAATGTCTGCAGTTTGCAGTTCCCAAACATCCACATTCTCTATAGATTCACGTACTCCAATAGCATAAACCACTCTGACAGAAAGGATGGGGAATGCATTGTTAAATCCAGTAAGGCTGCATTCCTGCTCCAGGCAGTATTCCGAACAACACAATTACGAACATTTAAAGATGCCCATAAAAGAGCAAAAAACTCATCAAAACAAATTTGCCTAAAAAACGTTCTTTTTGCCGCAGCCACCTCAAACAACTGGTACGGAGCTTTTTAACTGTATCTACTAAGCACCAAGTTTGTCTGCTTGTTGGCTTTCTCCTCTGAATTTTGTAGCCTTCCCTACTGAGCCAAATGGCCACTGTGAGGACATCTAGCACGGTCACTGCTAGGTTTGAAGCTAGGGTTTAGGGAAAACCAGGTACGACAAGTCCATAGGGATCAATATGATCCTTACATGAGTCGCAGCCAAGGCACACAGAGGGTGAGGCTGGCTCTTATTTGATTTCCCCTTTGCATCACTGTTACCATGTTCAGAGGCCACTCAGCGATACGATGGGGAATTTGATGACTGAAAATACTGTTCTTCCTCACATTTTTCACAATATGGGGGTTTTGTTTTTCCTGTCCTTTTTTCAGTGGTGATGGATTCTCAAGTATAGGAAGCAGGCCTATGTTTCTGTAGGGTGAAGCATCTGGCATGCTTGGGAAATCTGAATCAACAGCTAATAAGAAGAACAAAATTCATTTTCCTTACTAGCAAAAGCTTGTTTCTTATTTTTTTTTTTAAACGCAAGGACAGGAGATTCTGACTCCTCTTACCGAGAGGTTTTTCCATAACTGCTTCTTAAAGCTGTAACATTAGCCTTGTTATACTGACTTATTGTTCCACAGATAACCACCACACACTGTAACAGCACTTGTGTAATCATCTAATCATGTAAAAGACAAAATTAATGCAGAATTTTCCTTAAGAGACTTTTTAAATGTAAAATTGATCATCTCCATGGAAATGTAGTCCAATACTGGTTTTTCCTCTGAGCCTATTACTCTAGTGACACCTTTAATACGTGCTAATTATGCACATTCAGCCTTCTGTTACACTGTAGTAGGAAAATGCTAATTACCGTTTGATTGTTGGAGAACTTAGATTGCTATGGACAATGTTGAAACTTGTTAAGTTCTATGAAATATATGTATGTTGAAATTCACGTCAATGAGAAGCTTAGAAAGTAGAGATCCTCCTCCTCTCTTCATTTTAAGGGAGGTAGCTATTAAAATGCAAACTACACACAGACCTAGTTGAATTAAGAGGAAGACAAACAAAGAATTCTATTGTTTAAAATGTTAACAGTTCTGACATGCTGTAGCTGCAAGGCCAGCCTTTGCTTTCGGAAAAGGGTTTACTTGGTCATGTTTCCAATTTCACAGAAACACTATAACCCTAGAGCCACATTAGTTTTGTGTCAGATGTCAACATTTTTCATTTACACCCAGCAAATGCAAAGAAATACCTATGTACCTCAGATTTAGGCTCCCTTGTGTAACTCAAGAGTGCTGCATTTACTCTTTTTAAGGACACTGATAACTGTATAGTTTGAAGAGATGAGATGACAGACTAAACTGTGGCCTGGAAACCAAGCTTAGCTTATTAATAAGGACTTAATAAAACTATTTGGTTTATTAAAAGATGACTAGACCACAGTTTGTATGTATGTGAATATGAAAACAGCAGGTTTTGGCTGAGATTCATCCCTTACAAACAAACAAACAAACAAATGCATGCTGTAGACACGTTGATCCCATGCTGGGAGCTGAAGTGGCCTGTGGAGATGTGTGTCTATCTCCCTCAATGACAGGGGGAATTTAGGTACCTAATTAATTGCCTGAGATTATGGTGGCTTAGTCTGAGGTCTTATTATTTGGGTGGGCTAAGGCACTGCAACAACCAAAGTCTGAAACCTGAACGCTGCAAATGCAAAACTGGAACTACAGGAAACCACTAGTTAGACACCACTAGAGATCAGCGCGTAAAATACATCGGTTTAGATGCAAGAGATTCTGGAAGGCAGAGTTTCTCTGAACACTGCAGTCCAGATTAACCACAAGCTATTTGACCTCATGGTATCTGACTACTGATCTTTATTCATGCTCATGAATATCTGTTTGTACAAGCAGTTCCCCTGACTTGACCTGTACCGCTTGCAGAGGAAGGGCTTATTCAGCATAGGCAGTACTGGCATCATGTGGCCATATAAGTCTATACTGCAAGTATTAATGCTGCTTTTAGAAATTATAGTCGTCTTGATAGTCGTAATTCTCAGGGTTAATGGCTTCTTCAAACAAGTGCTTTGGGATTAAACCCTTTCCTAAGTAAATAACAGTGTCAGAGGTTGAGGGCGATGGAGGTTCTTCCTCTTCCCACTGCATGTTTTCTGGAGAGGAGCTGGTCACCAAAATTTTAGAACTGCCTTTAGCTGAAACTCCCCCTTGCCCTTCCCAAACTGTGCCTTTTCTCTGGGCTCTAATGTCTTTCTTTAAAAAGACAGGTTCATGATAAAACCCACTTTGACGTGTCAAGGTCTATGTGTCAGCTAGGCATTTGTTTTTAGTACCCTTCAGCCTCAGGACACTGTGAAAGCTGGATAGATACTGACCACCTGCTATTGCGGAAGGCCGGACAGAAAAGCTACTAATACCAACTCTGGGCATGGGACAGCACAGCTGAGCCCCTTGCCCCTCCTCAGCATTGTAGCGTTTATTCCTAAGGAAGTAATGTATCAACCTAATTATTTTTATATTGGTTTCTTATTTCTTGATGGTACAAAACCAGGAAAATTTACTGGAGGAAATTTTTTTAAATATTTAAATGTGAAACTCACACACTGAAGTTAGTCTGACTTGTCTGTAGAAAATGTCATTCTAAGCAGCCTGCCAGACTGATTAATTCCTTTGCAATAATAGTAGATACTGGCTTTTTTAACGTTAGTAGCAACATTTACCCAGTGAAGGACAACGCACCTTACAGTGAAGGCTGGTGATGAGGACTGTTTTATGCTGTGCTGTCATGGGGGAAATCTCAAAAAGCAGTTCACCTATGGAGGGCAGGTCCTCCTGAGAGGTTCCCAACAAATAAGCGTACACAGAGTTTTCAGTCATGCATGCTTGCTTTAAGTGAAAGACAGATGTAGCCCTGCCTCCTGCTTCCCACAGTACTCTACCAAGGAACATAAAGAGGAAAAGCCACTGTTCTTCTCTGGAATATCAGGCATTGCCAATTAGTGTATTATAAATTCAATACCACATCATAAATTATATATGATCAATAATGCCAAGGTCAGGCAAACAGGTAAGAGACCAGAGCACACCAAGAGAGGTACCATCTAGCAGAGTAGACGCGCAAAGGCAGGGAGGACCTAGGACAGTCCAATTTGGTAGGATTGAGCAATCACACAGGAAGATATCTAAGGCCAACATGGCCCACACCAAGCTGGCTTTCAGTAATCACACACCAAAATTTTTATTTTAAACTATCAAGACAGAGTAGTAGTTTTTTTCCCCATTTTAAAAATGCTAGGGGATTTTCTTATTCCTTCTGATGTAAAATATTGTGCTTGAAGTTGAGTGACAAGTTCTCATCAATGGTTTTGTACAGCACAAATACTCTGCATGTGTATTTTAATGAAAATACTCACTTGAAGAAGCTGGTCAGCACTATTTGCGATAGCTGGGTCTGTTATATTATAAAGAAGCAAACTTTAGGTGACTCCGTAACACTCTAGAAATGACACTGTGCCTCATTCTAATACATGAAAAATAATTATCATGGCTAAAGGGATCCTTCTTAAAAGTAGACTAACAAAGAAAAAATATGGACACTTAGAAGAATCAGAATAATTTCTTGCCTGAGGAAAATAAATATTAAAAAGAATATCAATATGTATGTTTCAGTGCACTGCCTAATCACAGGAAGGAACCCTCGGTATCTTTTGTTTTCCTTCACTGTATGATATCAGGTGGTGACACTCTGGATTTTTAAACTCCTCCCAAGTTGCCTACTACTCTTGCCAGGTATCGGAGGAGACGGACCTGGTTTGGTAGGTCAACAATTCATGGCAGAACTCTCTACTGTACTTCCTGCCTCAGGAATGCTTGGCAAAGCCACAGGGGTCTAAACACTTTTCACTGTATTTTCTTTAGTAATACATTTACCCAGGACCCACGGTAATATCATCCACTCGACGATGGTTGGTGGTGGTCCCTGCATGCTCAAGTCTGACCTGTCAATGTGCTGAGAGGCAAGCAACAGCAGGAACAGGAAAGTCAAGTAGGATGCAGTATGGCAGATAAATTTGATAAATGGCTTTCTGATGAACAGCCCCAATGGGCTTTTGGGAGCTATCAGGTAGCACACAGAGAAGACCGGGAAAAGGAGTCCTATCACAACACATGTCAACATCTTCACAGCCCAGTGTCGCCTCCTCCATCCGGGGAACTCATCGTACCAGCGGGATGCGAGCAGCTGCTGGCAGTTGGGCTGAGCAACAAACTACAGAGAGAAGAAGAAAGGAAGATGATTAGTCCCTTGTTACCTCTGTAAAGTTATTTCCATGCCATGTATACGATGATGAATAACTTTTGGATAGAGATTAAAAAAAAAATCCACAGCTCGGGCAAGCCCACTTATACTGATAATACTGGTAAGACAGGGCTGGGTCAGCCTGCCCTTCCTTCAGTGTAAGAAGTATAGTACAAAGCCATCAAAATTAACTTTTCACAATAAAGCTTGTCTTCCCCGTCGGCTGAGTATACAAGGAGCCAACAGACTGTAAAACACACGTGCCTCAAAAGCTGATTTCAAACTGAAAAACAAGTTCACAAATGCTCCTATTAGTCAACCAGCAACATTTGTGGAGAATTCACAGAACACAGGTGGAAGTCACTATGAAAATGAAAAGCATGACTGAGCTCTGTAAACAGTGAAGCTGAATTCCACAGCCATGAATGAATGATACTCTAAAAATCAGGCTTACGTGCTTTTATACTGACAAAACTCTTACAGATACATTACCTAATGCTTGCACAATAAGAACTAGGCACTAGCATTCCCCAGTGTTTCACTAATCCATGTCAGCATATATTCCTATCCTGTACAATATTTTATGGTCTGTCTGTTCCTCATAATGGAATTTCAGTTTTTAAAATATGTTCCTTAAAATTGAATTTCACCCCAAATCTCCAAACCCAGTAAATATTTAATGTTTTTCAAATAGCTTTTCAAAGAAATTTTAAGTCTCCTCCAGCACTTTATGTCATATTTCTATTTGATCACTAGTTCCTATTTTCCCTAATGCTTTCTTTCATAAAGGGGACATAGAGTGGCAGCGTGCTAGACCTGACGTAAGGTATATAGAATAGAAGCAACATATGGATCAGAGAGAACCAGAGTTATTGCATTTTGTTTAAAAAAAAATAAAAAGGAAGAAAAGAAGCATTTTCCTTATGTTACTGTGATGGGTTGACCCTCGCCGCATGCCAGCTGCCCACCAGGCTGCTCTATCACTCCCCTCCTCAGCTGGATGGGAGAGAAAATATAACAAAAGGTTTGTGGGTCAAGATATGGGCAGGGAGAGATCACTCAACAGCTACTGTCATGGGCAAACCAGACTTGACTTGGAAAAAAAATACATTTAATTTATTGCCAATCAAATCAGAGTATGATAATGAGAAATAAAACCAAATGTTAAAACACCTTCCCCTCACCCCCCCCTCCTTCCCAGCTCAGCCCCGCTCCCGGTTCTCTCTCCCTCCTGCCCCAGTGGCGCAGGGGGACGGGGAATGGGGGTCGGGGTCAGCTCCTCACCCCTTGGCTCTGCTGCTTCTTCCTCCTCAGGGGGAGGACTCATCACACTCATCCCCCGCTCCGCCGGGGGGTCCCTCC
>JANZLQ010000027.1:503738-516725 GCA_026212715.1 Elanus axillaris | reverse complement strand
CCTGCCTCACCGTGGTCTTCATCCCCACGGGCTGCCGGGGAATCTCTGCTCCGGCGCCTGGAGCATCTCCTCCTCCTCCTGCACTGACCTGGGGGCTGCAGGGCTGGTTCTCGCACATGTTCTCACTCCTTTCTTCTGGTTGCTGTTGTGCAGCAGGTTTTTTCCCTTCTTAAAAATGTTCTCCCAGAGGCGCTACCACTGTTGCTGATGGGCTCGGCCTTGGCCAGCGGCGGGTCCATCTTGGAGCCGGCTGGCATTGGCTCTGTCAGACACAGGGAAGCTTCCAGCAGCTTCTCACAGAAACCACCCCTGTAGCCCCCCAATACCAAAACCTTGCCACGCACACCCAACACAGTTACACACATGCATATATACATATACTGGATTAAACCATTAGCTGAAGACTCAGTAAAGCTATTTATAAACTTCTTTATCTTATTAAATAATAAAATGCTTCATTTACACCAAATAATTTGAGATTTGAATTCTAATCAAATGCACCCAGTTTGGGATTTTATGTTATTTTGATAATACTTAGAACTACAGAAGCTAAATTCTTTTAGGGATGAATAATAGGTAACTTCTCAAACAGTTTCTGAAATCACTGGGATTACTACTGGTAGGAAATGCTTTTTAGTTCGGAATGAAACGATAGGCAGCACGCATCTTTCTATATATATCTGGATCTTGTCAGAAATGTTAAACTGAGCCAAATTTAAACATGGCGTATATTAATGAAATGCCACTGTCCTTAGCAGAGAGGTATTTGCCTACCAGACACCAGCACCAAAGCTGCCTCTGACTGTGGTGAAAGACAAGAAAATTTACTCATACCATAAGCATCTTGAAAACAGCCTTAAAGAAAAGTAACAGAGTGTTCTCTTCCGTTAGGAAAAATGCATTCGCAAGGCTTCAGAGCATTTGTTTCAAGACAGAAATGTCTGGAATAATACTGCATGGAGTCAGAGTGAATGATTTCAAAGTTATGTTTTTGTGAAGTTTTTAACAGGGGTCTCCCTACAAAATTCTTCACCTCAATTATCTTGGGTAGGTATAGATTAGTGCTTTGCTTGACCAGTGAAGAAGTACGACCGTGGACTAATTCCCGAGTGAAACATTTTCCTTTTTTTTCGCCCCAGAGTCTGCCACATTCATGTCTGTTTCCCCTTCTTCCTAATACCTTCCCATTCCATATCCTCTCACCCAAAAGTAATCAGTCCCTAAGACTTGCCTGTGTCCCCTTTCTCAACACCTCTGGGCTGCCCTCATGGTGTCAGGGACCCGGTGGCAGCAAAGGCTGGTGGTAGATGTAAGCAGCCTGCTCCTTGCCAAGCATGGCTAAAAAGGAATTAAAATTCCCTTCCTGCGATATAGAAGAAATTAAGTAAAAGGAGGAGCTATTTTCCAGTGTCCACCAAGTCCTGGGCTGCCCTGGGGCTGGGTAGACCAGAACTGATGCCGAGGTACCTCATGCCGTAAGATGCTTGCTGACTGCACACCCAGTTCTGATCTTTAAACAGATTAATATGCAAAACTTTCAATGTTAATACAGAAAGCACTTCTGAGCAGGCTTAAAAAATTGTTTCTTGTCTCCTAATACCCATATTAGATTTTGTCATGTTGTGACTGTATTGCTAAGGTACGGTATGTTAAAGAAAAGGATTGCTTTCTGAGTCACAGGAAGTTTTTCAGTAAGCGCAGAAAATTTTCAAATCCCAGACACTGAAGAGACAATTTTTTAAATCGCTATTTTTCAAGAAATTAGCGCTCTCACTTGTTCTTCAAATTATGCCTGACAGGACAGTTTTAGCACAGGTTGGATCCCCTGACTATAGAAGAAAACTAACATAGACTACGTATTTGATATGGCTAGAGTTAGGGGGAGCACCATTGGTAATGCACTTTAAATAACTCACTAGACTCTAAACACATAAGAAGCAACTAATAGTGCAGTATGGAGCAAGCATATAAAATACTATGTAGCTTTTTAAGAGCTGTATGCATAGGGAAGCAGTTCCAGTACTGCAGGAAAAGGTCTGTAACAGAAACCACAACACAGTGTCTACAGATGATATACGGCATTTTGGAGAGGTCTAGATACCCAGTTTCATGCTGTCATTTTTATCTAACAACACTGTTGGCAAGGTTAGTTAACAACGTCCTGAAGCAACAAAAATATCTGTCTCTTCACTGCAGCTTTTTCTTTATGGTCCTGAGCTCCACTGCCCACATAACACACACTATGAACCACTCTGAAGTGTCATCTTCAGACAACTGGAAAATTACCCTAAATCTCTTGCTGACACTTTTTATAGTTATGCTTTTCTGCTGCACTTAGCAAGGAATTGTATGACATTATTAGAAATGTCCAAATTGATTTTCACAACTTTGACTACTTGCTCCATTTTTGTGGTTGTCAACATATGCTGTGAACTACGTTCAGCGGTGATACCTACATTTATGACATTAGCCGAATAATGAAGGAAGTTCTTGAACGGGGAACAGTTGGGACACCTGACGGAAGAAAAGCGTACTCAGTGGTGAACCTACAGTCTTGTGCCTCAGCTGCTCAGAGAAGGGCAGCTTGCTACCGCAGCCCGCCTCTCCTTGCTCGTCCTTCTGGACCTGTTTTCCCCAGGAGGAACTGACGGGAAGATGTTGTGCACCCACACCTTGTCTTCGTGTGTCCTAAGTGAGTATTCGAGCACATACTGGAATTGGGAGCAGGGAAGTCTTCCTGGGGCACACAGTGTAAATGCCACCTATATAGGCTGTCTCAGAGACATTACTTATAGGTCACATACAGTTATAGAGGTCAGGTAAGTTTATCTGTGATTAATATATTTTATTACTGATCCTGAATCCTTATTACACTTGACTTTTTGATTTATCCACTAAAAAGCCCTTCTTTACAGAAAAAAAAAAAAAAAGAAAGTCTTCATGGCAAAATTCTCTGGACAAATGAGATTTATACTCTAAGTATTAGAAAACCTTCTATTAGAAAGGAACAGTACAAGTAGATGCAAAAAAGACATGCTCCAAGCCATAAGACATTTCCTTTATAAATGTATGGAATCGCACCTAGGATGAACACACAGTAAAGCTACGCAGACATCCAAGTCCTCTGCTGAACTGGGAGCTAAAAAAATTTTTTTTCAGTATTTAACAGAAATATTTTACGACTAGCAGAAACAGAAATACTCTGTGACATTAATTTGCCAGTTCTGCATTGCCTATGCCAAAATATTTTCACTGTAGTGTATTTTTTCTTCCTTAATTGGAGATATTACATTCTGAGGTATTTAAAGTATCTTTTGTATTGTCAGTATTATATTGTATGTTATTTGACATTGACATTGTCTCCATATAATTAGCAATCAGCAAGTTTATATTTTCACATTACAATGGCTTCCAAAAGCTTCCAGCAGTTTGTAAGTACGCAAGGGATTTTGCTATAATGATTATTCCTGGTTGTACGTCTTTAGCTCCTTCATAGACTCTGCCCATCTGAAAACGTTCTGGTATTCATTCTCCGAGTTGTCATGCTGGGAATTGGCTCTTCCCCGAGACTGGCGAACATCAGAAATTATTCACGGTGCCAGCAAAAAGAATCTGGTATAAATAATAGCAGAGCCTGATTCTAGAGATGTCCAAGCATCTGCCTAGCCCGGGATTTCATTTTCACTGCTGATTAAATCTGATCTTTAGTTTTGCTATAATGCATATCCTTCAGTCAGTGAAAATGATGAAGAAATAACACTGTAAAGTGCTACTATTAATCATATATCGTCCTTATAGAAATAGTACTTTTATAAAAATAATTATTTTCTAAATAATGTATCATCAAAGTCAAGTCAGTTCTTTACTGTAGCACTAGGAAACACGCAAAGTTATCCTGTAACCCACCTGTAAGAGTGCTCATTTTTACACTTACAAAGCAGTCTAACAAAATCTGAAGTCCAAATTAAATTCTCATTCCGAGATCAGTAAGTCATTTAGTATATATTACATAGAAAAAGAATGTGATTTGACACCTAGAAATGAAAGCTGTCAAAGGAAAGCAATTTCCTTTTTGATTTATGTAGAAGTGAGTTGTGCTGTAACACAAAGAACTATCCCTGATAGCATTCTCTAACAGATAAATGTTAAATCTCTTTTGGGGGGAGGAAGCAAAAGAAAATGGTTATCATAAACTGTCTTGGTAATACTCTTTTAAATTCACAGCCAGATCCTCTGTTGTGCTGTTTTGCACTGCCATTACAGCCAAGCTGGTAGAAAATGTCAGCTCTGAGGTCTGCTGCTTTGTCACACACGTTTTCCAATGACTGTGCTCCAGCTGAAGAAGAATTAAGCCCAATTACTTTTTCTTTCTTGAGAACATTTTACTTTTCATATTTTACATATTTTCCCAGAGACTTAATGAAAACCCAAGATCTTCTAGTTATTTTAACTTCAAATTTAGATGTCAAAATTCTCTATCTACTGGCTGTGAAAAGTATATTCATTTGCCACTAATGACAGATTCCAGTCCCAACCTCGTTAAGTAGACTCCTAAATTTGGTAGATTGTTTCTCCCTCTGGAGACATCATTGCATATTCTTTTCTATATCTTCCCCCAAGGATTATACTTGTGGATTTTGGCACGTACTCTGTGAAGACTGGTTCATTAAGACAAATAACATTTAATTGCAATTTAAATGCTTTAATGTTCTTGACTGGATCAGCACTACATTCTCCTTTCTAAAAGCCAGGGACCATGTTCTGGGCTCCCTTGGGTATAGTCATACTGTCTGTTTTCTGCCTCAGGCCAGAAGCCCTGATTCCTGTGCCAATTACCGTGAATCTTCTCCTCTCTATTATCCCAAGTCTAGTGCCAGCTGGAGCAGGCTACCATTATAACCGTGGTCCTCGCTGGGCCCAAACCACTGGCTCAGCTCTTCCCCAGCTCCGTCTGCAGCTGTCTCGTTCAGGGAACTAGCCAGCTCACTCGGGATCGGAGCACCAGAGCACACCAGCTTCTAGATCATCACGTCAACCTGCCGCAGATCAGGTCCCTGCGGCAAAACAAATTCACTGCACAGACGCCTTCATCACAAAATCCAGAGTTTACGCTGCTCTCACCAAGAATAGACTACAATGACAGGTCTTTTTATTGTAATTGCCTTATTGTTGAACTTCAAATATGAGGAGGAAGAAAACAAAAGAAAAGGAAAACACAGAAGTGAAGACTGAAATGCTTTGTTAAAAGGGTTAATGAAGATCATTATACAACGAAGGACATTGCAGTTTTTGATTTTAACATTTTAAATTTCCTTTTTGCTGCATCGACACAAGCAGAAGCTCTTCATTTGATTCATTGCTCCTTCTCAGTGAAATGAATCAGCACAGAGGAAACTATTAAATATCTATTTAATAAGTCAAGACTTATCTATAATTGCAGTGATTCTCATTAATTGTTTAGAAAAGGCAACAGCAATTGAAACCAGAATGCAGTTATTAGGAACCAGCTATGCACGAACAGCCTTGTTAGACTTCCTAGCGGTAAAGAAAAGCGCATCAGTTGTTGGGCTTTGGGACGAGTGTGTAAAACAGCTCCAAACTGCAGAACTGGAATGTTGGTATAATACTTCTGGTTCCCATTCTGGGCAAGTGGTAGACTCACCACAATTCAAAACATTTTTGTAGGGAAAAACAATTAAAGAACTCCTGTAAGTATCTGCAGAGATAATACAACATGAACTTGCTTCTGTTATATTGGATCCTTGTTTTTAGACACCAACTTGATGTACTTCCATGCATAGCAAACAAAAAATAAGACTGATATTTATATGTGAAGATCTACGCTTGGGACAGAATAACCCCCTGCAAAGGTACAGGCTGGAATTCACCGTCTAGGGAGCACCTTTGCAGAAAAGACCCGGGAACACCGGTAAGCAATAAGCTGAATATGGCTGAGCCCAGGCAGTGCAAAAGTATAGCCAGCATGTCAAGGAGAGCGGTAATTCCTCTCTCTTCGGCACTTGTGAGACTGCATGTAGAGTGCGGTGTCCTGGTTTGGGTCTCTCACTGCAAGAGACACGAGCCAACGGAGGGGGTCCAAGAGGGAGCCTCCAGGAGGTGGTGGGGCTGGATCTCGCCAGGTACAGGGGCAGAAGAAGGGAACTGGGTGGGCTCAGCTCAAGAGATTCACGGTGCGACCTCGCTCGCTGTCTTACACAAACGGAAGGGAGGTTATGGACAGAGGCGGGCTTTTCTCAGGAGCACAATGCAACGAAGCTGCATCAAGGGAAATTCTAGTTTGATCTAAGGAAAATACTCTTCCCCACAGGAGTAGTTAAGCACTGGCACAGGTTGTCTAGGGAAGATGCAGAATATCCATCCTCGTAAATACACAAAACTTGGCTGGGCAAATTCCTCAGCAACTTGATTTATCTTCAGCATTAGCCCAGTTTTGACCAGGGGGGGTTGGACCAGATGATCTTGAGACATCTTTCCACCAGGTATTTTTTATGATCCTACAAGCCTACTGCATTAAGCCAAGCAGTGTTTTCTGGGGTAACAAAACTCTTACTAAGAGCCATAGTAACTGTATTTACAGGTTTGCATTTATTTATTTATGTGTGAATTACTTTTCTAGGAATATAAGGTACTACTAAGATCTGTTTCACCACTGCTTATTCCCTTTGAAAGAGGCAGAGCCTGTCTCATATCATTGAACAATATTATTGCCAAACAATATCTAAAACCATTTCCGCTGTTCCAAACACCTGTGCCATAATAACCTCTGCATCACGTGTAGGGGAAAAGATATAATACTCAAAATATTTTCTTTGGTCTCTGTCACTTCAATCCTATTATTCCCAAAACAGTCTTCAGATACCAAGTTTGCTGCCTGCACCAATAGTTTCTACAAAATAAGTCAACTGAAAAGAGAATAGAAATAGTGGCTGATCATTCTCCCAGTATTCATTCTAACATTGACTACATTGAGACTATAAACACATTTTGTTTATAATCTCAAAAGTCCAAGTTCATTTTAGGAGACCAAAATCAATATATATTCTAAGCAACTTCACATCTTAACACAGGTAGAAATCACATGCACTGTTCATAGCACACAATTCATGTAAATCATGCTATTGACCCAAACTGATTTGGAAACAAATAGCCACCTGTATGAAGCGTAGTCTGTTGTCAGCCCTGGGGGCTGTAAGAAGAAAAACCCACACCTCTGGACCAGTGAGCAATTGCCGGTAGCATGTTTCTTACATCCAAGCCGGTTTTGTGTCCTGTATTGGTAAGGCTTGTAAGCATTAACTGGGCAGCAGAAGGGGTTAGGATGTAAGTTAGTTACAATCCCACTATACGACACAATCAATGAGTTTCCTCACATCCAGCTCATTGTAGCACTTCACTTTTGCAGCTGCCACATCGCCAGAAGGAAAAGTTACAAATTAATAAACCAACCTTTCAAAACTCATGAGGAAGCCGAAAATATGTTGAAAGCAACTGAAGCACAGAACACTAATTGTAGAGAAATTAGCTGGGAAAAGCTCTGAGTGAGGGGAGGGCAGGAAAGCGACTAGAAAAGCTAGATTCTTCCTCTGGGCATTGCTTACTCATTTGAGAATTTCTGTTGGCATCACTGGAGACCACCCTGTTCCCCATTTGTGCAGTTTACTGCAGAGGCCAAAACAAGGTAGAGAGACATTCTTAGCTCCATATTACCTTTTTAAATGTCCTTTCAGATCTGAGCAGGGTATTGAGCTACTTGGAAGAAACCTAACTACAAAATTATTTCTTCTTTCTTTTCTGCATTTTTCAGGCTCTTTGCCCGTTTCTGTGAAGAGAAACCTTCTTGGAGCAGTGATATTTTGTCATATTATTTGATTTTTTTCTGTAAAGACAATGGTAATCACCTTCCATTAGCACCAGGAAAATTTAGGTTTCACTCTGTTAGCTTAGCTTTATGAGGTGCCATCCTGCATCCTGATGTGAAAAATGGACATAAGCATAACTGTTCTTGACTGCAAGCTTACGCTGTTGTAGCCAAGTGATAAGAGAGCCAACGATGGAGTCATGTTGAACTCCAACGTTTCCCACTTTCTTTAGAAGTGACTGTTTATTATGTGAAGCTTGTGTGGAACTGAAGATGCCAAAGTTCCCCCAGATCAGTGGGAATCCAGTTTTTGGAAAGCATAAGACTCATTTGAAGGCTGACTGAATACAGAATTAGAGGGATGAGGGAAAAATAAAAACACAGACTGATTACAAAGGCATTCAAACTAAATAAAGCAATAAACTGCAGATTTTTCTCTTGAAAGTTCTCCGTTAACATGTTGTAGGGAGGTCTGGCTTTGTAGTTTCATTAATACTTAGGAACAGAATGTATATAGTCACTCAATCTGCTTTTCTTTCTCTTCAAATACTGTAATGTTTTTCATCTTTAAGTTCCTCTTGTTTAACTTGGCTGTATGTTTATCTGAGAATATTAAAGGCTGAGAAATCAGATTAATTACCCAGTTCCTGCATAAGGACTAAGCTGAAATGATAGGTCTTTGGCAATGATGCTCAGTGAGCGTTATTCTAAGACCATCTGCAGAGAAATGCATGTGAGTCTGTAGGAGATGCATCAATTATATCAGTCAAGTGTGGCCTTCATGAACCTTCCTTCTGGCCTTCCGAGATGATGTTTTTCAATTTTTTCATTATCTGTACAATTCACCTTTCTTCCCAGTTCTGTCTTAAATGAGTTCAGAGGCACTGCTCTTGAATGGCTGGTTGACAGCCACCATGTGCAGCTTCTGCAGTTTAAACAGAGTATGAATCTTGGAAAGAAGTGCAGGGAGTACAATTGCTCGCTCAAAGGCCTTGCTGTCCAAAAGCTCCTTTAAACTTAAGAATAGGTTGTGGTTAAAGAAAATTACCTTCTCTTGTGAACAGACCTAAGAAATGCTGTGCTTTCCCATAATGGAAAGATACCTACAACAGCTGTTAATGAAATTCTGTGTACCCAGCGTCTGCCAGCCTGGAGAAATAATGACAGTCCTTGGGCAGTTCTTTCCCCTTATGAAGCTCTTCTATTCGTGGAAAAACATTAGAGTTTGGTATATCAAATGAAAAACTGGAGCTACTCTCACTGTTCTTGTACAGAGAGATGTCTGAACACTGCTGGTTTCTTTCATGGTGAAGAACGAGAGCGATGAAGGAATCAATAAAAAGCCTGTTGAGTTTTACACAGGTGTCACTTTTAGGGATGTTCAGACTACACTTACACTGAAGAAATCAAACAGTGACTGAGTTTGAGCACTGGGCCCCAGTCATCCCCAAAACATAGCTGGTCTTGCCTGGTTCCCATTTTCACCTCTCTAGCCGCCTCTATGCAAGGCAAATCACAACTTGCTGTAGCCTGTTTGCATGCAGATCCCTCAGTATCCTCAGTCTTAGGGTCAGGCTATGGTCTACTTTCATGTAGCAGTACAGACAACGTCTCAAAGACCAGTTCCTTGCACAAGATTTTACTGATTTACATTATACATTTCTGAGTTAGACGGGTGTTTCTAAAAATCACTGCATGTTCCTAGAAAATGGGTAACTCGGGAGATGTTTTTGTTTGCCCAACTTCCATAGCTACTTCTTACAGAGATGGAGTAGAACACATTAGCTTACAGCTCCAGGTAAAGGAAAATATTTTATTTTAAAATATGGAGGAAAAAGATCATTTGCAAAAAGCTAGAGGTGGAAGTGGCATATGTGGAATGATATAAGCAAAGGCTGTGTTTCAGTCCCTGAAGGTTTGAGGCTACACTCTTCCTCAACAAATCACAGACAATTTGTTCATTGACAGAGAAGAACACTCCACAGGCTGTTGTCACTGCCTGCATGACATGCATGCCCTAGCTTCTGCTTCAGCAAGTCAGAAAGGGTACATCTCTAAGAAAGAGCTGCTCTTTAATCCTTGTGAAAGATAGCTCACTGCTACTCTGAAGGAGTATTTTCTTCTGCTTCCTTTGCAGTCTTCTGTGGTGTTAAGTAGATGTATCCTCATCATATGCTGAAATCATGATTCCCTAATCTGAAATTTATTCAAGAATCAGACATATAATCAAGAATAAAGAAACTTATTTTATAGTAAGAGATAAGTGAATACAGAGAAAAAATCCCAAGCAAGCCTACAAAAGCACTGAAGTTCCTATGTGACATGCAATTTAAATATAGATTACACATGTACCTTTACCATCCCCTGCACTTATACAAAACGTACAGGCTTTAACAAAATCAGCCAGCTGAAGAACTTCTGCGTTGACCCACAGGCAGGCTGGGTGATGCCTCCTGAGCTAGAGTCATGTTCAGTATCTATTTTTCTCCGCAATATCCAGCCAGCAGCTGCAAAGGTCTCATGCAAATACCATCAAAAACTGTAATCGGGGAAGAGCGAGCTCTTCTTTACCAAACACCCCTCTCAAATTTACTCCCAAAATACCCTGTTACTGAGGTGATGGTGGCGAGTCCTCCGTTCCTCTCTATTCCTTACCGCTGCCTACTCTGTGCCAGTCTGCTCCAACCCTGACAGAAGCTGTAGCGTTCCCGACTCCAGCCTCCACCAACACAACAAAACTGTGATTTCCTCAGCATCCAAACACTTCAGTGAGAGGCAGAGAGGATGGCAGCCAAAACAATCCATGCTTGGTAACTAAACGACAGGGAACTGCAGCAGCAGCACTCAAAGTTTTAACTGTGAGCTCCTTTAGTGCTTCATTTCAGAACTTCAAAGGTAATCCAACATCAGGGCTTTTTGGTGGGGAATTTTAGAAACCCCAGCAAGGGATCTGACACACAAACCCCTTCATTCTCTAACCCTGACAGCTCACAAAAGCAAAAGCTCACCTCCTGTTTTGAAAAGGAGACTTGATGGCAGATATATCTCAGTACTGCTTTGGGAAATGTTGTTTTCTGAAGTACTGAACTTGCTGGACTTGTTACAGAACCCAGCTTTTCCACAGAAATTGAGGGAGGATAGAAGCCAAAGGAGCCAAGGCTGAGACAATAATATTTACATTTGTATTGGCAGAATACTTATATTGGCAGTGTTACAACTATGGTCAATTTACATTCATTGCATTTGTGGAGGAAGGAAAGTAGAAAGGAAGGGAACTTCTTTATCTTAGTTTTCTTTTTGAAAATGACAGGATAATAATTTTTACCTAGATGTTTTGAGTTGGTATCATCATATCTGTTGAAAAGTTGGTAGAGGAAGAATAATATACAATTGCTAAACAGTCCATTGTTCCAACTATTTTGTTGGGGTTTTTTACTACTTTTACTTCTAATACTAAGTATTTGTGTTTTGTTAGGGTCCCGTCAGCCTGTTTCTCCAGCCTGTCCTGGTCTCTCTAAAGGCACCCCTGCCTTGAGCATATCAGCTGGTCTCTCTCACTGGGTATTGTCTGCAAACTTTTCAAGAATGGATCTTCTCCTGGTCACTGATAAATCTGGGCCAGTACAGATCCTTGCAGCACTCCAGAGTTTTTACTTGTCTCCAGACAGAGTACGACCCATTAACCACCACCCTCTGGGCCTGACCACCCCACCATTAGCTATCTCGTTCTTCCATCCAGATTGTAACATCCTAACACAGACACAACAATATAGTGAGAAATGCTGTTGAAAGCCTTGCTAAAATCAAGGTAAATGAAATATCTTTGGCTACAAATCTAGTCAGTGTTCAAGTGGTGTTTCTGTGGTCAGGTATGTATACTCAAACTGAAAAGGCTGCAACAGAAAAGCAAGTCAACTTCAAACCAGTGTAGTCTTAACTATTAACTTAATTAAATTATTAATTAAACTATTGTTTAACTACCATTTGTACACTATAATTTGCAATGATTATACCTGCCAAGTTTTGTCACTGAAAACAAAGACAATTTTTTGCCAAGGTTGAATATAGAGCAAAGAGTAATTTTTCACAGCCAGGTTAGGAAGACCTAACCTTAATTTACTGTAATGAAAATTATGATCTCTTTGTTCCCAGTGTGAGTATGCTACTCACCTTTAATGTGATTTGACTAATACATTTGTATTGAGAATATGGCCACATGCAGTGAAAGAAAATATTTTTTCAGTACACACAAAAGCTTTGTCTTCTATTTCAAGATTTTTACTGATTTTGAATAAGTTTACTACATGTTTCCAGCTTTGGAAATAATGATTAAGAAATGGCTCTACACAAGCCCTGCAGGCTGTTACAGCTCTAACAACAGTTATCCTTGCAAAACTTTCCATCTGATCTTGAGAATCTTCATGTACAATTGAGGATTTTTCCCTCAGACCAAACCTCTGAAATTCAGCTTTGCATGATGCTTACTCCTCCAGGTGAAATCTGAAATTATCACCCAATCTCTGTATGTTGGAGAAAAGCAGTCCCAGCATGGCATGACTGGGGCTCCCAAACACCTGATTTTTCTAGGACAAAGGTGCCACCTGTACCAACAGTACAAGTCCTATGAAGCTATCTTCCAAGGACACATTGCCAGCTCGTCTGTAAGGTGGATACAAGGACAATGGTGGTCAAAGAGAAGTTACATTTCACTGAAAAATGAAAAGCAGGGTGAAGAACATTAGTTCTTCACATTAGTCCAGTGAACTCTGAGGCTTGCATAATTCTGTTCGAATTGTTGGCTCTTAATCTGTGTGTAGCTCAGGTCTGGAAAGATGAAACTGCTTAGGAAGAGCTGATCTGAGCCTGTTTGACCATATCTATAATCCAAACATGACCTGTTGTATTGGGTTTCTGTGGCAAAGTTTTGGTAGTGGGGGGGTTACAGGGGTGGCTCCTGTGAGAAGCTGCTGGAAGCTTCCCCCATGTCTGACAGAGCCAATGCCAGCCGGCTCCAAGACGGACCCGCCGCTGGCCAAGGCCGAGCCAATCAGCGATAGTGGTAACGCCTCTGGGAGAACATTTTTAAGAAGGAAAAAAAGTTGTGGGAC
>JANZLQ010000027.1:489577-503377 GCA_026212715.1 Elanus axillaris | reverse complement strand
GTGCCCCTCCAGCCTTCCCGCTGCCTGGGCAGGAGAAGCTGGAAACTCCTTGACTTTAGACTAAACATGACTTAGCAACAACTGAAAACGTCAAGAGTGTTACCAACATTCGTCTCACACTGAACTCAAACCACAGCAACGCACCAGCTACTAGGAAGAGAATTCACTCCGTCCCAGCTGAAACCAGGACAATAAACAACACAAGTAAGTCTTTGCGGGAAACTAGGTTTCTCTGAACTTACCTGCTAAGGCAGACCCTTAGATCACACAGTGCATTAGAAGGGATTTTTGCAAACAGGTTCATCTAATTCAGCTTAAGGGGCTTCTTCAGTTCTCAGAACAACAGAGTATCAAGACTTAAAAAAAAAAAAAAATCAGCTTTTGCCCACTGTTACCTACCTTCCAGAAATTACATGCTATTCTTCTTAAAGGATTTTACCTTATTTTTAGCCTGTACAACATATCTAGTTACCCATGTCTCCTCTGCAATAACTGTAAGTAACATAGGTAGTGACAAAAATGATTTTGCTCTTAGATGGCCTGAGTTGCTGTCTGGAGATGTCTGTCTCTTCCCATCGACTATGAGGGGACCCAAGGCTAGGCTGCTGACATAGGCACCTTAGTTAAATACCTGAGGTTATGTGATATGAGTCAGGGACTCATAGCACAAACACACTACAGGAATGGCTATTTCTAGTTTCTTTCTGCATGCTATTAAGAAGGCAGAAAAAAAAAAAGAGTCTAAGCCTTGAACTAATTTTATTAATGATGTGTTAAACCTTTTTCCTTTCTGTGACACTTTCAGCTTGTCTTAATGTCAAATGCTGCGTAACTGAGTCATGTCTTTTTGTGAACCATAACAGGGCTGCTAATGAAGCCCTTAAGGTTAGCTATTTAGAACAACCTCTAATTTAAATGGCTACATTACCCTGACAATTAAATATTATTATCTTTTCTGCACAGCAGGCAGAGTAAAATGTTTCCTTTTCCTCTTCATCTACCTAAAAAAATAATGAGCCAGATCCTGCACTTGAGCAACAGAGCATAGGAATGTTGCACTTTGTAGATCTTCAGCAATTTCTGCTTGCTGAAGATCTGCACTGGTTCTTCTCTCCCACAGATGTTAAGGGCCCTCACATTTTCCCAACATTATTCAAGAATGAAACACATTCAAAGCATAAAAGCCATAGTTTGATGTAATAAAGAACACGCCAGAGGATGCTCAGTCCTGGATTTCTTTCTTCTCTTATTCATACACATTCACCTTTGGCTTTCCCCTGTTCTCCAAAACATTCTGTGAAATCCTTCCTTATCAAGTCCTTGCTTGTTTGCACATGCTCACCAACAACTGAGCCTATTCTCTCCCTAGAAAAAAAAAGAGTTTTCACTTTCTTAAAATCCTTCCTCAAAATGTCTTATTTTTGTAAAATATCTCTGGCCTTTTGCCTCACTAAAATTTTGCATCTTTCACTAGGGGAGTATTTGATACAAGTACAATAATGGAAACACTAAATAGGAACTTAGAAGGGCAGGACCTGAATTAAAGAACAAAGATTTAGGAAAAAAAAAATATAAACCTATTTGGATATTCCACAGAGATTACAGAATTCAAGCCAAGAATGAAACTAAAAACTAAGTGGAAATACTGAAATACTGATGGATGATTCATTGTGTCAGGGGAGAATAGAAAGGATGCAAAGAAACACAGCAACTTAAATAGCTGGCACTGTCAAGATGCTATTCAATCACATATGCAGAGGACAGGGAAATCCGCCCCTCCAGAATGGGCGCATAGTTGTATGGAACTGGTCAAGAATAGTGATAAATCACCAAATAGTAAGGAAAAGAAAAGGTCCTTACCAAATCAAACAGCTGTGTGACTTATGTTCTCTAAGAAACACTGCCAGTTGCTGTTGTATATGGTATTGAGGGGCAAGTGACAGTATAAAATGGTGATGCCAGACGGCATTTTCCTTCCTGCGCTATCACTAGTAGATGACAGCATTCCAGAGAAACTCTGAATATTGCAAAACTGGACACCCAAGTTGAAATAAATTCCATTATAACTTTAGCTATATAGAAATGAGGCTAGGACCTCTCTTCACCAGCCAAAGGTAGCTGCAAAGGGTAAATAATCTCATTTTAGATTAGATGAACAAAATAATATTCTGGAAGTGTCTCTTCATCTCCATGAATGACTACCACAGACTAAGGATCTAGTTTGAGCATTTAGGTATATGTAAGTAGTATGCCTTACTTAAAGTTCCCATCATCAGTGACTATCTAGTTAACACAGTCAATGGATCCTACAATGAAATTTACATTACATCTGGAGATACAGTTCAGTTACCTACATACAGGCATCCAGTGCTGTTTCAGAGGTCCTGAAGCATTCTGGTCTGTGGTTACTGGTCTGGAAGGGCCCATATCCCCTGTAGGTACTGTGCCATACCTACCAGCTCTATTTATTCATCTCAGACAGCTTAGGTTATCTCAAACAACACTAGACAGCTGTGCTTAGGAAACTAGGTTTTTCACTAGTGCCTCTTCAGCTGAGTTGTGTTCTAGGACCCAGTGACTGTCAATTAGTTAATCTAACAGGAGCTTACCCACCTAGCTCACCTGTAAACAACAGGTAGACCTTAAAGAGGTTTAAATTCCTACACCTCTCCTACCATTTGACATGCCCAAGTATATCTAAGACATCCGCAGAAGGCTGAGATACATGACACAGGAAATACAGGTTATTAAGGAAAACTGTTGATCTGTTGAATCCCTGAAATACCTTCTCACATGGAGTGTACAGGATGTGATGTGTACAGGCAGAGTCTGAAATAGCAATTCTTTGTCCAGGGCTTGCTAAGCATTTGCCTAAGCAGAAAAAAAACCAAACCCGAAAGCAGTTACATATCCGATAAGCAGATCAGTTACTGAGTGTGTCTGCAAAGCACAACATGCAGCACATATAACCTGCTAAATGGTCTACTTCCATTACTGTGAGACGAAATTTAACAAAAATATAATTGAAAAAAAACCCACGTGCTTTCAGTTCTCTCTTCTCTTTATTGTGCTTCAGCATGCCTTTGCACTTGTTTTAAGTTGTGTCAGGTCCTGTAAATTTAGCACCATATAAATGTGATATTACCAGGAAAGTTATGCAACATATAAGAAAGAGTGGTTATATTCTATATTCATTAGAGATAATAATAAAATAAAACTGATTTCTTTAGGCAACAAAACTTGCAAGCTTTTCATAATCTTTCAGTAAAAACTCAGTATGCTTTTTTCCCCCTCCAATCTTTCCTTCATTCCCTGCAACAGCACTTAGCAGATATTGATGTGTCGTTTTCCAGACAACTGATGCTGTAATTAACAACAGCAATTTCTTCCGGAGTTGCCCTCAAAAGGCACAATCTTTACTTTGTTGCCATATTTTAGAAGAAAGTTAAGAATTTCTTTTAAGGTGAAGAAATGGATGATACTATACTCTCAGAAACAAAGAAAGTAAAATTCCCTTTCTTGTCCCAAGAAGACATTCTCTTAGGCAGATAAAAACTTTAGGAAGTCCTCAAAATTTCACTGAAGCATAAGAAATAAAGCAGTTCTGTGGCAGGTCTAAGCAGGAGCGTTATCAAGTAACACAAAAGCAGAAGCTGAGCCAGTGAGTACTGTAGGCTGCTCTAGCCATACCCTTTTTCTGCTGAGGTAGGTTGGATTAGTTTCATTCATTAATCAGAAATGAACCATTAGATTATTTATTTTGCCAGCGTCATGAGTGCATTATTCAAAAAACAAGTAAAATACGAGCCTTAAGAAATGAAAAGAAAAAAAAAAAGTGATTCCTGCTGTATTTACTTCACCCTTTATCATTAGGAGCTGCAATCAGCCTTACAACGTAATCACTGCTCTCAAGGTGCTACACCAGCACAAACAGGCCCTATCTGTAACTAAGGACTGACTGTGCTGAGCACAGCACAAAACCTATAAACAACAGGCAAAAATTATCCTGAAGATCCTATAATCCCAGTACATAATAGAGGGTGATAAATGGTTGCAAGCACATCACCGCATGCAGATCAAAGCGCTATCTTCTTGTGGAAAGACAAGAGACACAAGATCCGCCCAGCAGGACTGAAATGGAAACGGCTGTTGAAGCCGTGTACGGATTTTGGGCTAGCTGTGCCCCAAAGTCCACCCTGCAATCTGATCCACAGCCCGCTTGTCAACTTCGTCAGAAAGGGCTGAGACAATCCCGAGGCAGGGTAAATCGGGGCACTCTCCGTTGTTATGGCACCCTCAGGAAGCACCCTTCAGGCAGAGGAAGGAGTTCGTGTCCCCCTTTGGGAATCCTTTTGGGTCTCAGGTACAAGTGAGGCACCAGGAAACTCAACACAGATGGATTTCAGTGACTGGATGAATAGCCAAGAGGCACAGGTAGCAACCCAAGTGGTTATTCCATAAATCTTTAAGTAATTAGGGAGTTTACATATTTACGAAGTTAGACAGAAGCCGCAGATACCCGCACTTTATTTGTGAAGCTAACATGCAGTCAACTTTCCAAAATCACTGAGCAAGCTGGTGGCAAAGGAAGGACTAAAATCCACTGTTCTCTACTTAACCACACTGTTTCTTGTGCAACTGAGTCTGGGAAACGAGAGAAGTTTCCTTTCATGACCTGTGTGTATTTACAAGGGTTTTTAGTCCTAGGAGTCCTGTTTGATCTGCTCTGTCTCCCAAGGTCGAGTCATTACATTAGGGAAAACAAGATTCAACAGAAATGCATGAGGCTGCACGGGTCCGGGACACTGTTCCACTGGTGCTCAGCCTAAGGAATGACTGTACCTAAGCCCCAAGCTCCTTCGACCTCCTGCTGTCTGTAGCTTCCCTCTTTGGGAGGCAAAAGCAGTGGCAGTGGATGGGGCCCAGGAATATTTGCAGTAGGATCGGCCAGGTGGATAGGGCAACAGAGAATGGGCAATGGGCAATGGTGTCTGCAATTCAGTAAGAAAAGAGAGTGTTAGACAAAAAGAGAAGACAAGGGGTAACAAAGAAATAAATATGGATCTTGAGATTCCTGGAGTGTGCCAATAAAAAAGGAGAAAGGATGTTTAAATGTATCACAAGGAAATCTATTGAGATGGTATCAAAAGAACACAGAGTCTCCCTGTGTATTGTATGTGTCTAAGTAACCACCAAGGGAGTTCCTAATTTTCTCAGCTGTTTTATCCAATCCAAATTATTGACTGAAAGCTATTCTACTATTTGGACTAACCATGAAATAATAGATTGTGAAAGCTCAAAGTTCAAATGAGCATTATCAGAGTGCTGCAAATTCCCCTTGCTTGTGATACCTCCACTGTGCATCAGAATTTATCAAGCCTTGGGCTAGAAGGAAGCGGGTCAAGGGGGAATGGGAGACACTGCTGGACCATGCCAAAGGAGATGGACTGATGATGATCTAATGAAGAGCGGATGGAGTGTGGAATCAAGTCATCCTATTATTTGCAGAAGGAAGCCATGTGTCTCTGTAAGGAGGACTTGTTAATAGTTTTGTGTGAACATTTTCTTTTTACTATGAAAAATACCCTAGAAGTTCAAACGCCAACAGTCAAACTTGAGAGCTACATCACTTTCACAAAGGTAAGGTCCTGCTTGTCATATCAGTGCCATACTCAACACCTCTCTTCGTTTTTCTACTTGAACTCCTGGAGTTGTAAAGTTCAGAAGCTTTATTCTCTACTCAAAAATTTGAATAAAGATCTGATCTCTTCAGAGGCACAAGAGTGAGTTCATACAACAGGAGTTTGTTTTTCTCATAAATCTCTTGTTTGATAATGGATGTACATATTGATGGAGGCAATGGATGAAGAAACCCTTTCCTATTTTAATCATCATAGCTAAGGCTACAGCAAAACCAAGGGGTAAGGAAGCGAAGAGTGCTCTGTGGACATCTGATGAAGCAAAATGAGGTAGATTAAAAGAACCAGCGGACAGGCCTAAAACAAGTTTGCTTTGTCTGCCTTCTTTCATTGTTCTTAATGGAGGGGTCCTGCCAAGCAGTGGAAGAATTCGCACTGCAACAGCGCGCAGAAGTTTCAGCCTGCGTGTTCAAATGTGCCCTGGTTAAGCGGTCACTCTCTCCTAGGCCAACTGCGCCTAGCACATGGAAAGGCATGGAAAGGTTAGATCTTGGACAGGAGGACAGGAGGCTTTGTGTAACAGCCTCCTACAAGGCATGTGAGAGGGAAGGGGTTGCTTTAGAGTGTCCTGCGAGCTAAGAAACACAAAAAACCGGAAAGGAGTTAAATGCTCCTCTACGAGTTAGATGCCTGTATGAGCCCTTCATGCTACAAGAGCAATTACAGGAGCTGAAATAATACAAATTATTTGAAGCTCTTGGGCTCTGCCAAAATTACTTGCAGTGAGGAGTGAAGCGCAGCTGCTGGTGCAGCTACGGCAGAAGGAGCGGGGAGCACGAAGGAGGAGCTGCGCGAGGGAGGGGGGGCAGCAGTCAGGAATGGCTGATGGAAGCCATGGGAGGAATGGGGGCAGCCAGCAGGCGCCAATCCCACCACAGCTCATCACCCAGCAAAACTAACCTGAGCTGTGGGTTAGGTGCTCTTGCAGGGGTGGGAGGGAGGAAGAACAGACAGATCCCCAGCAAGTGATGGAGGGAGGAAAGCGGGCTGTAAATTCCTCTAATTATAGGTTTACATTAAAAATTAAATCCTGTGCACTACCTTATTTATTCACCTTGTTCAAGATTATTTTTTTCCTCTAAAATTTTGTTTGTTAAGTAAATGTTACTGTAAGTAGAAAAAAAAAATAGCTGTTGGTGCTAAACCTACCCCAGGTTTGTAGGAAAGCCTGTAGGTGCATTAGTAGCGGCTCCCTTCAACCCAAAAGCCAACTTCTGTTGCGGCCAGTCACATCCTAACAGAAGGGTTGTGCGCGGCTGGTTAGGGGTATGCACTACTAGTTGTTCCTGCTTGAGGAAGACATCCCAGCAACATTTCTTTTAAGAAAGATGCAGAAAAGGAATGGAGATGAGAGATTTCCACTGCACTTCGTTAACAGCAAGTCTCCTCCTCTTTGCGTTAATTACTTCTAGCAAGTGTTCAAAATAAAAAGACGTTGCTGTCAGTTCATGAATAGTTTAACTAGAACTGTGATGAGAGGGGTAGCAGCTTGTGTGCAGCACATAGCATTCAAAGGTTATCAGTGCCTTCTGAGACATCATTAAAAAGTTAGTGCTGAGATTCATTTCCCCTTACGCGGGCTCTGAGACTTCAGAATCTGAAATCTGTTACCGCAGGGTAGAAACTGCAGTTGAAGCAGTAACTTGCCTAACTTGCATCTACATTTTCAATGCCTAGTGAAGTAATTCTTCTAATTGAAGTGCCCTGTTTCCTTACCCAGCCAAGGGAGAAGAGAGAGATGTCTCTGAAGTTAACTTGGATGTCTTGTCTGTGCATACCTCTGTCTTCTGACTGTATAAGGAATTTATTCACATACTTTTGGAGGATTGCTCCACCACACATTTAAAATGCAGGCACAATTAAATGCTGTATTAAGCAGATGTGCTCCTACCCTGTGATTAAAGAACATTTTTATTCTAGCAGCAGTAAGTACAGCTTCCACAGGGACACCTACACTTCATTCAGTTCTGAGGTAATAGACAACCAATTAGAGAAAGACTTTAAGTATGCATCGCAGATAAGGTACTTACATAATTTATGCTATTTAACACTCTGTGGAGACTTTACCTATAAACACAGAGACTTTTACATGATTTACAAAGCAAACATATGACCTGGTTTAGAGTACCTGGCTCTTGCCTGCAAAAATGTTTATCAAACGTTTTGAATACTATGGCTGAGAGTCTGCAGAAAAGGGTCTTTTGGAGACATGGACCCAAACACGCATACATCACTCCTCTCAGTTATGGGATTCACAGACTAAACACACCTTCCTTTGGTGTTAAAAATGTCCAAATATTATCAGAGTCCATTTTTTTGTGGGGTTTTGTTATTTTTTACATGGAGACTTCTGACTGCACCTTCCCAGTCGTTTGACAAATACTCACATACACAGTGACTTGCTAACACATGGCTGCTGTGTTTCTGTTTATCTTTCAAGTGTGTTTTTTTTAAATACGGGATAATTCGTAGATGTTGTGTTTCCAAAGTCACTCCTGCTTTCAGAGTCAGTAATTTAGGTTTTTGCATCTGGAAGACTTTTAATGAGAAATTCTTTATAATGGCTACTAAAATTACTCAAAATCAATCTGTGGTTCCAAAGAAAATTCTGCTCTATGAGACAGCTACAAAGTTTCACTTAGACTCTTGAACTGTATTGTTGCCAGAGAAACAGAAATTTCCAGCATTTCCAGACATATTTTGTATTCCATATCTGAATAAAAAGCCAGTGTTCCCAACAGAATGGCAGCTTAAACATTAAAAAACATTATTAAGAACATGGCAACTTTTCATTTCAGTACTTTAAAATTATTTTCTCTAGGCATTGTTGAGATACTCAATTTTGGTAAGGAATAATTTTTGCTTTCTATCATATTTATACTGCTTTGAGTAATAATATTATATGGATGATATTAGATATAAGCATTGCATTGTCAAAAAAGTTGAAGTCCAAGTGAAGTATGAAGAATCTGCAGTCAAAAAAATGCTTTACTTAATTGAAATATTTAGACATTGCCATTAAATGACAGGTTTGAAATGATTTGATATTTTCATTGAAAATTTTATTGAATTTATGGCATTATTGTGAAACACTTCCATTTCACTGAGGCTGTATTTTGCATAGAAAACTAGTGAAGAACTGATGTTTGCATTTCAAAAAGTCCTCTTTTGAGTAGGAGCAAACAGATGGGTTTCATTATCAGTAACAAAACAACTTTTTTTTACCCTGCAGTACCATTTTCCTTGAAAACAAGAACTGATCAAAGAAATGTGAGTATCATATTATTGTATTTAAGATTTAATTAACCAATTAATAACTCGGTAATATTGCTCGTTGTCAGTAATCACTGTTGTGTGTTTTATGAGAACATACATGGTTATGTTAAAACCAGCTGATCCATGATGTGTGTCTCCTACGTGGGGGACTCCCACTTCTTGTCCGCATGCAAATAAGTGAGCCAGCTAGTCTGAAGCTGATTTCCCTGGATTATTTTCCCTGAAATTCTTATTAATAAAGCCTGTACTCTTGTTAAATCAAAATGTCTTTAACTGTGTTAAACTGTCAAGACCCACTTCCTCCTTCCCTCTTTCTCTGTCTCCTGGCCAGCTCAGGCTCCGCAGGTGCTGACGACTCGGAAAACCAGGGCCTGCCCCTGGGAAGTGGGAACTGCTAGAAGACCAACTAGAGGTATTTGGGAGAGTTTTAGTAGTTAAGCAGCTGAATTTTTGGTAAACATTGATTATTTAGCTCTATAGAAACATACTGAAAAGAGAAATGAAAATTTAGAAAGGTTCTGTATTTTAAATCAAACCTTTAAAAGAGTTAATTCAGAATCAGGAAGAATGGCCTTCCTGAATGTATCTTTTAGCAAATGTAGTGCTTGCATCTTTGTCTACACCTCAACTTAATATATAACCATGTATTGATGCTAGATAAACTATGCATTTACTTTAGTTTTTAAAGATAAAGGCAGAAAAAAAGCTTATTAAAATGTTTTTAGAGTGTCAAACTGAAATGTGCAGAATGTAACATATTTTATGTTCAGTTAATATAAAGTATTCCAAATTTTCCAATGATCATGTACTTACAGAGGAAGGGAGAGATGATCAGAATAAACTAAGGATGGAAAAGAGAAAGAAAAACCAAACCAAAACAAAGCCAGATAGTCTTTATTAATTTGAAAGTGAAAGAGAAAAGGTTAACAGCTATATACTAAAAGGCTGAGGTACTTAACGCCTTCTTTCCCTCAGTCTTTAACAGGGAGACCAGTTATCCTCAGCGTACTCTGCCCCCTGAGCTGGAAGGCGAGGATGAAGAGCAGCACATACCCCCCTTAATCCCAGAGGAAATAGTGACCTATGCCTAAAACATTATACTACCAAGTATAAAATTATGCAATACATTTCCTGAAGGAAAAAATACTTATTAGAAGACATGAAGTCAGAGAGCAATTGAGATGTTTTTCCAGCAGTACTTCAGTAGGTCCTTACCTTTATGATAACTTCTTTGCACTACTAAATTGTATTTCAAATTGACAACAGAATCATTAAATGCTTGGTTATTGTTCCTGCAAACCTTTCTAGCATACTTAATATATTAATGCATTTACCGTTAAATTTTGCAGAACAGAGATTAAGTGGTGATAGATAGACTATTTCAATAAAACACAGACGTTCTTAAGCATTTGCCATATTTTATATGAACAAGTAACATTTAATTAGTAACAGCATTTGTCTTGCCTATACACTTCCACAGTTCAGCTGATTTTGTATGTACAGATTCCAAATGAGATGATAAAACACATTCTGACATGATGATGAGCAGGGATGAAGTGAAGTTTTGGAAATATCAAGGGAACTGTCTTCCTAACTCATTTTTCTCTCTTGATCCTTTTGCTTTTGCATGCACATAAGAACTTGAGTATTTTTGAGAGAAATACAGACATCCACTGATTCCAACTGAGTATCGATCTCAGTGAAGCAAACTCATGAATTTTTAGCTGTCATGGAAACCAATACCCTGGTATCTCCATTTTGGACTCTTTATGAAAAAGAATCTGAATGTCAGAATTCTGGGGAGTCATGCATTGTGATTAATCTTATGTTTCAGTATCTATTTAAAATAGCCATTTTTTGAAGAAACCACCCTATAGAGGTACCTGCAGTATTTTATAGGTGTTTAAACACATAGCCTCCTTTTTCTGTCAGACACAACTAAAGCTAATTTGAAGTATGCCATATATATTTCTCCTCCTATTACTGAAGAGCTCTTCAGAGCACACTACTGGGGACTATGTCTATCCAGGTGCAAAAGAAAAAAAAGTTTCTTTGGATCTGTGCTATAACAGAACATTTTAAATTCTGATACTATCAAACTGTAACAGCTACTCAATTTATCTAATTAAAAATATAAAAATGAAGAGACCCTGTAGAACAAAAAAAGGTAAGCAGCAATTAGTCTCAGCTAAAAGGATGTATTTCAGGCTATTATCTATCACATTACTACTACTAAATATGCTTAAATATTCTCCAGCACACTCACCTCTTTTTGACGGTACTTAATTGCCAGTTTCAATCTTGCAAGATCATTACCACTTTGTTCTTCTATCAAGCTATTATCATCTCTGTAATTAAGAATAATTTCCAATTCCCTGGAACTCCGAGTCTGATCCAGGAGATCTTTTGCAAATTGCTTGCATTGCCGTGACAGTTCCTCGTACTCTGATTTAAATTCATTTTCAACTTTACTCAGTTCCTGCAGCTCCCAGCTCAGTTGAAAAGCAGTAAGGAAAGGATCCTCACTGGACAAAGCAATCAACGATGGGCTTGCCAGAGCCTTGTAGATATTGAGTCTAGATCGAGAGTGGCGGAGGCTGTCCACGTCTGAACTTGAGACGCATTCGACACAGTTACAGCGGACCTCATGCGGCCTGGGCACAGAGACCCCTTTCTGCACAAGGAGCTTTATGATTTCGTAATTGTTGGTGTGGGCAGCCAGAATAATGGGTGTGATATCTGGCGTAAATTCCGAGAACTGCTTGTCCAGAAGCACTGGTGGCACCTGTGAAAAAAGGCAAAAACCCTTACAGGCCTCTTCATTGAACAAGAGCTATAGAAAATTAGGCTACAAATAGTTTACTAGGTACTAACTTACTGAGGGATCTTTGCTTCTGGCCAGAGTTGAAGGAAACACTTTGAACAATTCAATTAGCCAACATAGCCTCTTTGTGGTTAATAAATTGCTATAAACAGGGTGTGATTTTTCATAAAACCTGTTTGTACATAAACAACCCATGGGCAACAATTCATTAGAGCAAATCATTAGATAAACAAAGAAGAGTTAGACACATGCGCTCCTGACGGGTCCCTTGAAGTGCAAGCTGTGAGCAAGATGGAAATGCTTTCTTGTGTCTCACTGGTTAATCTCAGTTTTATAGGGAAGACAGATTCACGGGGGTACAACAGTGATTCTCTGAAGGAAGCGGTGAACAGGACGCAGAAAAGTTATAAAATAAAATGGGCAAGTAAATGAGAAAGAGAAGATGTTTTCTTAAAAGAGAAGGTTGGAAATATGACTATGTAGAGAATCAAAGACAGCCTCCTGCAAAGAGCTTAATGTCTTAAGGCTCAGTTCTGCATTCACATGTGCAAACAAACATACTCTTTACACGAAAATGGGGGAGCTGGTAGAACAAGGGCTCCAAGAGAGCATTTTTAAAGCCTCTTCTGGTGTGCATTTCTGTATTTTAATCCTTCTGGTGTGTTTCTGTATTTTATCAGAAGACTGTAAGCTCTTTCATTTTAAGCTTTTTTCTTTATTTTACAATACCAGACGCTAAAGCCTCTCCCAGATCAAGACAGATCATTAGACTAGTATGATGAAGCCATATAAGTGTAATTAGCCAATGTCAATCCAGAAAATGGTATTGGCATCCTCACTTAGGGACTGTCTTTGGTCCACAGCTGAATAACCAAGTTCAAACTCAATCCACATCAGCGAGATGCTCTGAGTGATGCTCCTTTAGGAAGAATAAAAGGGGAAAACATTTGACTCAAAGTTATCTAAAGGCTAGGGAAATATACAGCCACTGGACGGAAGAAAAAATGTTTGATGGAAGTCTTACAATAGCAGAATGACCTCACTGCCAGGTGGAAAAAACACAAATAGCTAAGAAGAGAAGTAAAAAGGAAACAGGTAAAGCATCTGAGAAAAGTCTAAGAATGACTTGAAATGAACTACGTTTAGAGCCTTGGGAGGGAAAGAAGCGGAGCAAAAACCTGAAATGCACAGAATCAGACAGAAACTCAGTGGAAAAGAAAACCAGAATGAAATTAAGCTGAAAAGAAATGGTAGTCTGTGGATCTAAATCCATAAATAAAATCCATAATAACGGATTTTTTTTCTCCCTCTTTCTAATGAAGACACTGTGTATTTTGCGTATTTTTTAGCTGTTCTGCGTGTAACACAGCTCATGTTTGTTCAATGGCACTGTATCCATGTGTAAGAGCAGCTACGTGTGTGGGCTGTAAAACAGGGGCCTGAAGCACTAATTAGCTGAATGAGAGAATTACTTTGGGAGGTGGCCACTTACTCTTATAAAATGGGGTGGAAAGTCAAGACTGGAGAACTGGTCTTTGGGATTGTAGTCACACGACCCTCGGGAAACAACCCCTGCCTGGCCGTCGCGTATCGCCGACCTCCGGCAGCTGTGCCATGGGCGGCCACCCCTTTTCTCCCACCTCAGGCTCTTACAGGCGCGTGGCTGGGCGCTGGGTAAGGCCAGCGCAGCGTCCGTCCCACAGCAGGACGGTGGGATGCCCGAGGCAGCCCACCCACCCTGAGGACATCGCGCAGAGGGAGCAGCCGTCCTCACCATCCTCCCCACAGCCTCACGGCGGATGTTTATAACCAGCCGTTGTGAGCTGAACAGCTCCTGTGCAAGTTCTTCCTGCTTGCTTTACTGTGAGGTACAAACGAAATGGTGTCGTGTGTGCAGGCTGTATTGGGTTTGGGGGGGGGGTGGTGGTAGCGGGGAAGGGGCCGCAGGGCCGGCTCCTGTGAGAAGCTTCTGGAAGCTTCCCCGGCTCCGAGCCGGACCCG
>JANZLQ010000027.1:470316-489057 GCA_026212715.1 Elanus axillaris | reverse complement strand
CCCATTCCCCGTCCCCCTGCGCCGCTGGGGCAGGAGGGAGAGAGAACCGGGAGCGGGGCTGAGCTGGGAAGGAGGGAGGGATGAAGGGAAGGGGTTCTAAGATTTAGTTTTTCTGTTTTGATTTGATTGGTAACAAATTAAATTGATTTTGTTTTTTTTTTTTTTTCCCGGAGTCTTTTTTTCATCTGTGACCATTAGTGGTGAGCGATCCCTCCCTGTCTTCCTCTCGACCCACAAGCTTTTCATTATATTTTCTCCTTCCCATCCCACTGGTGGGGAGGAGTGAGCGAGCAGCCTCATGGTGCTTTGTTTGCCGGATGGGCTCAAACCATGACACAGGCATACACAGAAATATAGGTTTAAAATCACTCAGGAGGTAAGGAACCCAGCTGAGAATATGCTGAAGGCACATATGGATGGAGGACACACTCAGGTACAAGAACAAGCAGAAGGTCTGTGCACTGTGCCTGATCTCAGCTGTGGTCAGGACACAAAACACAACCGAGGCATATGTCTTCTCAGAGGGCTCTCTGGCTGTGTCCACACTGCTCTGTCAGGTCTCTTCCAGGACATCTCTAGGTCAGCTATCACCTCCAGGCTGAACACCATGCAGAGCCCACCCAGGGATGCCCACATGCCCAGATCGCTTCATTATTCCTGTCCAGTATGGACTGGGGCTTGTTTTCTCACCTGTCTATGGTGTCAGTGGGGAAAATGAGACCCATTTCCAACCCCAAACCTCACTGGTTATTGTAATCTTAGATTTATCTTCTCTTTCATTTACATATTATAGAGAAAAAAAAGAGAGCACATGTGTGCATACACACACTTTTCCTGCTCTCTGAATTGCAACTGTGGCCAATGCTTTTGAGGCTTAGAAAGAGATGAAAATGGCAGTAGAGGCTCAAAATTTGCATTAGTAGAAGTGAGATTTTGGGCTATCATAGGTCTGAAAAAGGTTTATAGGGAGGGATGTACTGTGCTCTGACAGTGTCCACCACAACTACTGAGACTCCCTCTTGGCCCCGGGGCCAGGGTGCCAGGGAGTAGAGGAGAGAGCTGCAAGGGCAGAAAACTCAAGGATACAAAGCTGTAACTCAAAACTCATCAACTGCTCAGAGTATTCCTCTGTCACTTAGCATGTCATTATCTTTGTACTTTCTGACAGTACTAAACTAGTATTGGCTTCGAGCCCTGCCAGAACTGAAGGCTATCTGAACATGTCATTAACCACAGTCTTCTCTGAAAAATTAATAGACATGGCTTCAAACAGCATGGCATTATAATGATTGACTTGTACATGGGGTCCATTAACTCAAAAGCTGCTTGTTTTTCTCATAGCTTATCAAAACCTTTCATCTTAAGGTAACTCAGCTATAAGGCTAATGCATACATTTTGGAATTCATACCACCAGAATTTACCTAAATATAGAAGTGTGTATTAAGTCATTTCAGCCTTAGCTTACAGAAACAGTTAAAGGGCAAACCCTAAGACTGCAATTGTAATTACATCATGAGTTTAACCTCTGACCCTTTACCTCCTATTTTCCTACTCATTTAAACCAAATATATACAGAATGCTAAAGCAATAAGGTCAAATTATTCCCTCATCTGCAGCATAATGAAGTACTTATCTTTTGAAGTTTTGAGTGCTCTCATGGCACTCAGAATATTTCAGCATTTAACTGTTGACCCAGAGTATTTGCTCCGAAGCCACCAGTCTTATGGTGAATTTTACTTTCAAACTACTCAAAAATAATTCTCTTTAAAGAAGCCAAAACAAATAACCAGCACATATTGATAGTAGCCACACAATCTCAAGCTTTGACAGAACACTCACAGAGAACATATTAATCTTCCTTAAATCCTGGGAGGATGGGAAGCAACCGGACCTACAGTCACTGACTGTGACTTCCCAAAACTTAGCAGTGGTGTAACTGTATTATACACTTTGGAGCTGATCTGTCAAGTGTGAGGCTGCTTAAACTTAGAAAGGGCAAATGATTTTTGCCTTCTTACATGCTGTTGAAAATGTTCTACTTCAACCCTATTTATAGGGCTGAGCAAAGCAGTTTGGTGACTGTGTATACTTGCATGCATATCTGTATGGGCATGAGTAGCCAAAAGAAAAGAAAAGAAGAAAGCATAGTGCAAAGTCTGTACACTTCCGTGCTCAAGGACATGAGATTTTTTTGTTGCGTTCCTTTACCCTGCACTTACTGTAAGTGGGAATGAGTCAGTCTGACTTAGATATCTAACAATTTTTTTAGATACTAAGTGGAACAGCCCTTTTCAATATGTGTTTAAGTTCCCTGTATGGTCTGTGTGAAGAGAAGCCCCTTTGCTATGACAGAAAGAGAAATCTAGGCTAAATTAATGCCAGTTAGGTCTGAGACATTTTCTGTCCCTACGACATTAAAATAGAGAGACCAATTGCTGATGATCTCTTAGATACCCAGGAAGTGGAAAAAGATAACAGTCTGGAAAAGGAGGAACGGAAACCCCAGATGCATCCATTTCTCCATCTAGATTTCTCATAATGGCTCTCATTACTGCAGTATCTCAACAGGGAGACTGAAAACCGCAGTGCCCATTTACCTCCTTCTTAACTGCAAGAGCTCAGAATCTGCATAAAGCAACCTATTTCCTTGGGCAAATGGATAGCTTGCCTGGTTCTTGTCTTTGCTTATTTATTTACAACTATTTTGCCTTTTGCTTGTAAAGGAGAACAAATACTGCAATGGCTGCAAGTAGCTAGGCGAATAAATTTCTGAGTCATTTCAATCATGACAGCATGATTGGAGGAAAAACCTAAAGCAAAGAAAAAAAAGGATATATGACAGATAACAAGATTAATACATACATCATCTCACACAGTACCACAGTATATAAAGGAAATTAATACTATAACGGTGTGTCATCAAGCTCATTAGTTGCTTCAGCACTATGGCTCTATAGCTGTCATCACCCAAACACCTTGAAAATGCTGAACTCTACATTTCAGTACAGCCCACAGCATTTCCCTATGCATATACAATTTTCTGATTTACATTCTGGTTTGTTGAGTTCTCTTCTTTGGTTTCATATTATTATATCAGCTGAAATACATCCTGATGATGACAACAGAACTAGTTCCACCAGGAAGGATTCAAAAAATCCTCCTACCCCAACTCCTTTCACATGCACTAAGTCACTCACGAACTACCAGATAACTTGAATGACTTGAAGATGTAGCTTCAAGATAACTTGAATTCAGTTGTCACACCACTGAAGGGGTCAGTACATAGTCTATCCCGAAAGCCGTGCTGAAACTACCCTCACAAGTCCGCACAAACTGCAGGCCTGCAGTGGCGGCCCCAGATTTGGCCAAAAACCCTTTTCCCCATCCCAGGGCATGTTGTTTGGCCATCAAGGATGTAAGGCAGGCAAGTGGGTGGAAGTTGCCAAGCTGAGCTCAGGGACAGCATCATCTCAAAGCAGCGTGGGTGATGCTAGCCATGCAACACCCAGCTGGTATATTGTCATTTTCTGCTTTCCATAGGCAGCTTCCTTGGCCTCTTTGGAAAGGGTTCAACTAGTTTATTGTCCTTAGACTCACTACATTTCCTACAGGTAAGCACCACAGTCTTAATGTGCCACTGAAGTATTTTCTTTCCTTTTATAATGTTCTGTCTCCATGTCTATTCTTTTTGTAGGAAACTGATGTATCCACAAAATCTCACCCTTGCTCTATGGCACTGTAAGTAAACTGACAATAGTCCGTGGACTAAATGTACATGTATGAATGTGCAATGAAATTTTTTAAAGATTCTCTTAAGAATGCACATTCTGAATACTCATTAAACACCTGAAATGCTGCCTGCCTAAGTTCAGCAGATAAAATTTCACTACAAATTGTGTCCTTCAACATTTTCACACCCCCAGTTCAGCTCTATGCTGTCAAGGTGTTTAATGCTTGTCTTCCAGATTTCTTTTCTCTGGAGTCTGATCACAAGCAACAGAGATAATAAAAACAGGGCAGTACTTATTTGAGGTTAAGTGATGCTTATCTTTTGGGGCCTTAAATAAAATATTGACTCTTAAATGAAGTGTGCTTAAAAAATTGTAATATTGGTTCTATATAAAATATAGTAAGATCTCCAATTAAAATTCTAATGCTAGACACATAAGGCCATAAATCTTCCCTCTTCTGTTAAATTATAGGATGTGGTTTACAGCAAAATGAAAGGACTGCCTAGCCAAAACAGAATCCTAACCACATGTTGAGACTTTGTAGTGGGAAGGTTTCTTTGGGCTGTAGCTTTGAGATGGAAGTATCTTTTGTGAGATCCCACATTATGTTATGAACAGAAAAAGTGGGGGATTCCTTGAGAGGAAGAAAACACATAAATATGACTTCAGGCAATAACAGCTGGACAACTTATCTGGACCGCAGGATGTGGGTTTTGTTACTGGTTCTCCCAATAAGTCTAGGTTGCCTAGGCAGACCATCTCTTTCTGCTTCTTCTTCCAGTTGGGCATATGTTTTTGAGCAAATGTTTTATCAACCCAGGATCTAATTCCAGTTATGAATTAAGCCAGGAAGATATAGCAAAAGATAATAATTAAAACCCCGGATATTTCTGTGTGGACTTTTTTGAACAAAAGATTTTGGATTATTTTTTTATTTATTTTTAAACCTTATTTTTTTCCAAAATTTGCCTATAATTTAACAGTAAGGACAAATCCCCCAACATTTTGTTTCAGATTAAATTATTGTGATTATACTATTTTATTATGAAAATTCTAACTATTAATTTTATAAAATGCCCCTAATATTTTCATACAAAATTACTGTATTTCAAGTCAGACAAGAAAGGTGTCTGACAGAGAGAAGCTTTGATAAGCGACCCAAAACAGGTATCTAATTTTAGATAGCTAAAGTTGGATAAGGTAAACACTCCCCTTAGCATACAGCCCAACAGAACTTATTCAGCAGACACAAGCCATAATGTGAACTCCCTCAAAATTTGATGGCCGTGCTATCTAATGCTAATACTAACCCACAGCTAACTGTAGCTCATGCCTCCTAACCTGCACTGCTAAGATACAAGGTGGGTATTTTTCAAAAGTACTGGATTCGTCATTCTGGTCAGTTTTCCAGGGGTTATGAGAAGAAGGTATAAATAGTTAATGCTGAATGTATATTTACCTCTAGGAGTTTGCTTTTTGTCTGGCTCCTATCGGTAAGGCAAGGAGCTGCCACTTTTGCCTCCTTGCAAGCCCTTCTCAGTGTACAGGTGTCATAAGTATTTCCAAGGATCAGGCCTAAATGTCCCTATTTGCTGCTAACGTGCATTACTGTTAGCAAAGGATAACTTCCCCCAGTTAGAATAGTGTGTTATGCAATATCATGTTCATTTATTTTGCTGAAAATTTACTTCCAGCTTTGCTGGGACACGACAAGGAACAGGGATGTTGTCATAGCTAATACAAAATCCCTGACACATTTAAGGAGGCTTCAGCGCTTGCCTTTTTGTGCATATGCGAATCTTGCAAAGTTAAATTTACAAGTTTGAGTTATTTTCATTCTGTTTTTTCCAAGTACAAGCTGAGTTTTCAAAACCTCTGAGTTTTTATCTTTTTTTTTATCAGTTACACTTAACCTACCCTAAGATGTGAGCCTACAGTTTTCTATTGCTTTTTCATGCTCATCCTATTACAGCTGAATCAATTTGTTTGTCACAATAGTCACAGCATGGACAGATGATTTCCAGTCTCTGTGCCAGCCACACTGCACAAAAGGCATTAACGTTACATAGTAAGAAAAAGAATTACATTAGCATTTGGTATTTCTCTGAAACCAACATCACTTTTCTAAACAATGAGGATGACTTGCATAACCACATGATACAAATAACAGCACATACTTAACGCATCTGCAGAACACTCCAGCCAAACAGTGTAGAAGGATTCAGCAATAGGAGCACTGGACAGCAGGAAGGAATTTGTCAGAAGGTCTTGTTTGCCCCCTTGAACCCGAAGTACGCTAACTACACCTAGATCAATCCCTGCAGATACTTGACCAATTTGTTCTTAGAGTCCTGCAGTGGTGGGTGGATATGTTGCATCATTTGCAGACCGTGTTTCTGATACTTAATTTGTTTTACCTTTGTGCAGTTTAAGCCTATAATGTCTTGTTCTATAAAATGTGGATACAGAAAATACATTACTTCTTTACTATAGTTTCAGTTTTCTCTTTTAAACACTCATTCCTTCAGACCTTCCTTATGGGGAATATTTTCTAATCTTCTGAACTTATTTCTTTCTGCACATTCCTTACTGCTTCTAACAGCGGACAAATGCACATATATCTTATCATCTGTGCTCATCCTGATGTGACCAAATACGACAATACTGACTTTTGCACAGTACTATGATATTGTCCAGTCTTCTTCTGGTTTAATTTTCTGGTTTAATCCCCCCTACAGAAGTGTTATCTTAATAGTTTTCAATTCCAATATATACTTGGCTGATTATTTCTGCTCTACTTAGAACCTTACACTTTTTCTTAGTGTTTTATTTTTTACAGAAATAGTTTCTCTTGTTCGCCCAAATCATCCTGAATTCTAATTGTATCCTGCAACAGCCTTGTGATCTCCCCAGCTTTGTGCTGCCTACAGATCTAACATGCCCTCTCTTTCATCTTAAACGTCATGAATGAATATACTGATTGGGACAGACCCCTGCAGAATCGCTCATTTCATCCCTCTGATTCATTCATCCTGTTTCACCAAGTACTGCTGGCAAGTACTCTGAGAGTGGTTTTCCTAGCCTGTATTTTGGGTGACAGTTTATGAAATCTTACAAAACTCAAGCTATATGATACCTCCATACTGCTTCTCCCCAACATACAGAGCTTACTATCTGGTGATGAATGAAAATTATATTGTTATGACAGGATTTCTTCCTGACAAATCCTGGTAGGCTGCTATTCATGTCTATGTTTTCTTCTAGGTGCTTACAAGCAGAATGTTTGATTATTTTCCTCAGGATTCTCCCTGGTGTGAGAAAGTATAGGTTTCTCTTATGTGAAAAAGGAGAAGAGAGAATGGAAAGGAAATGCTGTAAAATGAATTTATAAAAGTTTCCAGATAGAATCAGAGGAAAAGATACTTGATTTGATAGATTTGGGACATGCACTTGTTGGGTGTGACTGATGACAAAATGCTTCAGCATTTTATTTCTCTTTTCTTTCTCCTCCCTGTACCTCTGGTAGCTGATCCAAAATACACAAAAGTGGTCATTTTCAAGTAATGTTTTCCTGTGAGCATTACTAGTGGATGGACATGCTCTTCCTTCAGTCCATGTCAATAGCTTGAGCAAGAGTGGGAAATGACTTAAAAGTAGACACTCAATAAAAGACTGTGAGGGTATTTTTAATTTGTCTCCACCTCTGAAACTCATACCTATTCTCTCACCACATCTTTTTGAAACTAGGTAGAGAGGTTTTTCAACTAAGAATTCTGGGCATTGCTTGAGCGCTCATAATGAAAAATGACAAGCAAACAGTGCTGTTTTCACTCAGGGACAGTGAAAGAAGAAAATTAAAATGCTTTGCAAAAATATGAGAGCTAAGAAATAAAAAAGATCTTATTATGGAAACGATTAAAGGAGAACTCAAACTATTTCTGTCCAATCACAATAAGTTACAAAAATGTAACTCTCTCAAAGTTTGCATGATGAGCAAAGCCAATATTGAAACTTCCTCAATGTTCAAAGTAGACCTAGTGGGGTCCTTCCCAACTGAATGTTTTTAAGGGGATGCATAGATACTTTTCTCAAACACAGAATGGCTCACAGAGGCAAAATCATTTTAGTGAAGTTTATGTCTGACATTCCATTTCCTGACAACCCGTGTCTCCGGTCTGATTAGAAAAATGTGGAAAAGCTCTTGCTTTTCCTTGGTCTTTGCCTTCTCCCCAGATGGCACCAGTAGGTAGCTGGGGAGGTTGGAGGAAATTGCCTTGCTCCTCCAGTGAGGTCTTGACAGAGATGTTAGCAAAAAAGAATTCTTAGAATCTGAGCTGAATCCTTTGTTTTTCCCTGAGCTTCATGGATCTAGAAACAAGAAAAGGCATTCCACTGGCTAAAGAATGAGAAAGATAGTTTTTGAAAAGCAGCTTTTGCAGAAAGAAAAATAACAGATTGGTGGCCTCTCTAGGTATCAACAAACTGTTTAGGAGATACGAGCGTCTCAGAGGGAAGCTAAACTTCTTTACAGCTGATTGCAATTATTTAGCATTGCAAAGTAATTTGAGGTATCTTCATGGCTGGAAAGTAAATTTTGTGCCTGAGAAAATGAAAAGGATTCTACTTTCAAAGAACAAAGTGGGAATCGCAAATTTTCAAAACACTTAAAGAAAAATATTTTATGTATTTTCAAAGTATTATCAGAAAGGAATACAAAAGAGTATGGCAGGGACATAAAACCCCCATAAATCTGCAGAGGATACAAAGGAATGTCATAGTAAGCTGTTTCATACGTACATTATTCCTGGTATGTCATTAAGTGGTTTGTTATTCAGCAGCAGCTCTGGTTTTTGAACCATACTGTAAGTTTTCCATATTTCACAGACGCAAACCAGAACTTGTTTCTGAAGTAGACAGAGGAGACCAAGGCTCACGCAACTACGTTAGGACATGCTGGGAGTGAAAAATGGAAGTTACTTTGAGAGGCAAAGGATACACAATTGTATTTTATTACAGGTTAATGACAGTCTCAGCTGTGTTCAATTCCTTAACGACAGACACTTTAAGATCCTCCCTGCATGCAAGAATCAATTGAGCAATCCTACCGCTTATGAGGTTTTGGAAATATGTAGTAGTAAACAATAGAAGATTGCTAGAAATAACGAATTTCCATTTGAATTTCCACTGCAAAGAGATCAAAGGAGAAATGGGAGAGGTGTGCATTATTATAACCTGTCCTGTGCAGTGAGAAACCAGGAGCGGAATAGTCGGTTAGAGGTATTTAAAGGTAGATCCCTAGAAAGCTTTTGAAACTGGTGCAAAGGGGAATGGATTGGTTCAAATCCTTTAATACTGTGAGATCTCCTTGATTCAGGTTAGTCTTATGTTAGTGTTATATTCCTTTTGAGCTTACTGATTTGATTGCAGGTCTTGATCTGTACACATCTTATAGACATGCTGTATCCTAGTAATGAATGAGTAAAGAGGTAGTCCTAATGTGCTTTGGGATATAGAAAGTTTTTTACTTTGAGCTTATGTAAGTGTATTTTTACTCAGTTCGGTGCATGGTAGTAACAGCGGCTTAATAAGCAAGAGGTTTAAATGAGCAGGGAAGAGAAATTTCATCTTGTCAGCCAGCTTGTTTGTACTTACAGTTGATGTTATAAAGCTAGTTGGTAGCAAATAAAATAGCGGCAGACTTTTTTGCATTTTCTGCAGATACTCAGCAGCATCTCGACAGTACATAATATGAAATCTAAGGCTTTGAGGGTATATATGTCAGGTTTCCATTTTTTCTGCCAGAAGGCCTCACATATTGTGACAAGCCTGCAAACTTAGATAATATTTTATTACCAAACCTGAGTAAAGTTTTTGTAGCTGAATTGAAAGGGGAAATAATTCTGCCTCCTGCCAGTCTGGGGTGAAGATATGGAAGATATGAATCCTGGCACTGGCATAAAGGACAATTAAAACACTTCTGTCGGCACAATATGTGACGTGCATATCCTTTATCCAGAAAACGGTTGATAAATTGACAGGCTAAACTGGTAGTCTCCTAAGAAAAGTAAGCCTCTCTAATCATGTTAATGGACTCTGTCAGTCACCCCATTGTGACTTTTGAATTTGTTGGGCTGTTCCAGCTGGATGTTAACACGAAGGAATATTAGAGATACTAAATTCCTACAAGTTTCCTAAAAGAGATGGATGATTGAGATCTGAAGAAAATTCTGGAGTGTGAGCTCAACTATATATTACTAGATACCAGGGAACTCGTACAAAAAATGACAGACCATCAAGTTCTGATCGGGTGAGTGCTGTAAAGTGGGGCTCAACAAATATAAAAGGGGAAAAGAAATCAGCACTGAAAATGTGATTTCTTGAGGAGAAATCTGACGTTTCCAAAGACCTCATTTTTGCATTAACCTTCTAAAGATTTAGAGTTATTTTAGATTTTTTCTAAAGATTTTGATTTATTTTAGATTTTTTAAATGTTTATTGCTAATCTGCACTCATCTCCTCGTGGTAGAAAAGTGCTTTCATTTCCAGCTCAAGCTGAAAAGAAGTGTGAAAAAGCTGGCAAATAATGACAGAAAAGTGCTTAATCTTTCTGAATCTATAATACTTAAAGTTTAGGTAGAAGTTTGGTTCACAATTGTCTTTGAACTAAATCTGTGTCATCAGCAGTATTTTCTGAACTTCTGCAAACTGCTAAAACAGAGGACTAGATTCACAGCTGGTGTTAAGTCATCGTCAGTAAGCCTACCTGCCAGGAATATATCTGTAAGGATTCTGCTAGTCAGATTTTTTTTATGTTGCCAATAAAAAAAATAGCTCATCATTTTGCACAGGTCAAGAAACTATCACGTTTCCACATATTTTGGCATGCTTCTTTTGCCACTGCTTCAACTTTGGAATATTATGAATTAGCATTTGTTACAAGGTGATGGGCGCATATTGTAGAACACATTGCCTATCTCAATATTGAAATTGCTAGCAGCATTATTTGATGGCACCAGCATTCCAGCTTCTGGAGTCTTTCTTCACTAATTGTCACAGGTTTTTCTACACAGCCACCCACCCTACCTCCAATGCATATAAACACAGACAGTTTGGGTTTATTGCCAAGACATAATGACACTTATGTGAAGCTTTTTTTGAACTTGAAAACAGTCAACATCCCTCAAAAAAAATCAGAGAACAATATTTTGTAAATCCATTTCTCCACCTCACGTGCAATTAGTCACCTCCACCTTTATGGTACACCTTTCCTTAAAAGCTATGTGTTTCCACATGCCCAAATGATTATACGAAAGACTGAACATGTGGATAGGCTACTACATCTATTTAATCAGTAAACTGAAATACCCCCTACACAGCCTCTCCCATTCATCTCTCTCTATCAGTATGTTAAAACCTGCCAGAAAATTCTAATTAATCAGATGCCACTGGGAAAAAAATACTCACCTACCCACTCATGCAGCTAGGAGTGGGAAGAACCGACTTCATGCCCTCACATTCCACTTCAAGACTGTGTACTTCAAGCCCGACAAAATAGCTTTGCATTGCCTCCTCCATACTCATTACTAGCTAGACTGTCATTAATCAGAACATTCAAAAAAGGCACTTAGTTCATGAACTTCTGTGGGAGACATTTTCAAAACAAAATTGATGCTTTAATCTCAACAGACAAAGAGCATTACACAAGGGATTGTGACTGATATTTTCCGAAGTTACTGGAGAAAGAGTTTCAGATAAGAAAAACTACAAGGCATCATGCCGTACTCATCAAATCTTTCCTTCTTTCTGCCCCTGTTCCACCAATACAAGTCCCAGTTTGGTAACTAAGTGAAAAATTCAAAGTAACATCTTAAAACAACAGGTCCAACCCCTTTGTACTTACAAGTCCACTGCAGGTGCGCTGGGCCTACAACCTGTGTGCTGTCCCTGGTCTTCTCCATGATGACCCACACTGTTACCAGGAGGAGCTACAACCCCGACGTAGCACCTTCCCCATGTACACTGTTCGGTTGTGGGGCAACGAAGGGCTGGGAAAATGGTACTATCCCATGAGGCTTGGAAGGAAAATAATGGACCGAAGCTGACTAAATGCTCTGCATGTACTCAGAGGAGCCTGACCGAGACTGAAGCTGGGCTATGAGCGCAGCTCCAGAGAAGAGCATTGGCTTCGTCTCAGGACCCTGGGACTCCTCAAACGGCAATTTCAAGAAGTCCAAAGATGCTAAGAGACACGGAAGCAGCAGAGCGGGTGATGAAGCCATGCGTGGGGAATTACCTAGGAGACAAGAGCTCTGTCAGACCTGATCGGACCTCTGTCAGAAGAGCAGAATCTACACTGCCAGCATTTCAGGAATGGAAAATGACTCTTCAGGCTGTGCTGCTTTCATGCTGTTTCCTGACTTTTCACCTTTAGACTTTTTATCTATTCCTGGGAATGCTGCCAGACTGAAGGCTTTTTGCCTGCAAAGATGTCTAGCCTTGCTGACTGTATCCCTTTCCAGATCGCTTAGGTGAGTGCCTGAACATCCACATCCACGTAGCAGCCTCCCCAGTGGCCTAGAAACTACTGTACAACATCCTTGACACATCCTCACACAGGACCATTCCCTCCTCCTGGCTGTTCTCCTACATTCTTTCATTCTCTCTAAAACTACATGGCAACACTGCTAAAAGAAGTCGGATGTTGAGACACATTTTGGCATAAGATCAATCATTATTTATTCTGATGAGAATTGCAGGCAGTAGATTCAAGCAAGGCAACTTGTATTGTCAACACCTCCTCCCTCCTCTTCTCTTCTACCTTCCCATACTCCAAAAAGTTATCAATCAGCTAAATGCATCAGTGTCTCAGTTGTAAAGCCTACCATGACCCGAGAGACTACTAAAGAGGCCCTTAAATGTTGATGAAGAAGGGCTGCTCAGTCTGTCTAGAGACAAAATGGTTAATTATCCTTATGCTCTTCCTGAGGGAGTCTCAGAACCTGGTAGTGAAATCGGAAACTTGAATCCACAGCTCTGGGTGCAACCCAAAGGGTAGGTAATCAGGTTTGCATGTGAACTATGGTGAGAACTGGGATGGTGGTAGAGGACTTTACAAAGTGAAGGTATGTTACTTTGGGGTAGGTGGACATTTACAGGACCACTGTAACCAGGCGGCATTGACAATCCCTGCTGTGATCATCTCCACCTTAGCTAACTTCTAGCCTTGAAAAGGCAGTGAAAGTTCATGAAGGTGCTGAGACGCTAATTCAGGCATCAGTATCTTCTACCACTTCCTAACCACATGCCAGATTCTTATACCCTATCTCTGGGTATTCTTTGGCTTTTCACCAAGGAATATGCTGCGTCTTTCAGTCTACCTGTACGTTTTAGGTTTCGGAGGTTTGAGTTTTGTCTGGTCTAATAATTTTTCTTTTCTTCCCCCAATGTTTAGACAACACATTGAACTTACCCTTTCTTGGGTCTCTGAGACACTGTCAGGAAAATCCATGAAAACCAATTAGAAAAAAACTATCTATGTCAAAGACTTGCATTTTTAGACGCCAACACATTGAAGGAGCTGAGGCCTGGCTGCCTGGTTCGAATTTGACTGGCGGGGACCATGACTGAGTCAGTGGGGGTGAGCAAGCAGCAGAAACAGAGGTTGCAAGTATGAGATGGAGAAATTCACCATGTGTAACATTTCTTAGCACAGTAAGTAGAAGATGGGGATTTTGCATAAAGTAGTTTATCGTGTGATTTTACTGGTTGTCCCAGAAGAGCCAAAAGGCTGTGAAAGTTGCAGGAGGCGGATATAATCTCTTCTCAGCTTCTTACTGCCAGCAATTTCTTCTTTCTCTGCACGTGGTGTGAGAGCACAGCACAAAAAAGGAGAGAGAGGAGTCAAGCTGATCCCAAGGACCTTCTGTCTCTCCTTCAGGAAATGAAATGCACATTTCACAGCATTCTTGCAGAGGTGGAGTTAATTGAAGCAATTCTTACAAAGGTTTCCTAAGCCAGGGTGTCAGAAAGTATGCACTGACTGTTATGCATTGGCTATTCAGATGATTTTGACCAAACATGAGAAAAATCTAGATGTCGTGTACCTTGCTAGGACACCTGGGAAATGCAGAGGTGCTGTACAAGGAACTGGTGCACTATAGGCAGAAAGATCTTCCTATTAATAGAGAAAGCTGTCTGGAGAGTGGACAGGAGAGAGGGATCGAAGTCTCGCTGAGGACACAGCACCTCTGGGGAAGACAGTGTAAGGGTGACGTTTGATCTGTGCACCCAAAGCACCCACAGACTGAGCAATCGGCTATACAGATTCACCTCCCGAACTGCCTTGATGGCTACTAACTTTTTGGTTCCAAACTGACTGGAAGAAAGCTGCAGGGGCTGGAGTCCACCAGCTTCCACCTTCTCACCACGACCCTCCCACCATGCCCAGCAGTGTTTTCACATTAACTGACTTCCACACCACAGAAGGAGTGAACCAGGGACACATCACTGGGATCACTTCCCTCCCTGTCCTACAGTTCTCCCTCCTCTAGCAATTCCCTTAGGTTTGCGAATGCCAGTCTGGCCTATAGTACGGTATTTTTTTCCAGACATCTGCAGAAAGCTGTCCCTAGGGTGTCCACCTACAAAAATACCCACAGTGTCACAAGATCAACTTTTAATGGTGAACAGGGAGGCATAAAAGTACTACCACGTGCTTTTGCTAGCCAGGCAATGCCTGTAAACATTGCACTTAAGTTCCCATGGCCTAAATCTGGACTGTCAGCTAATACAATGCTACACAGATTCAAGTTTAATAACTGAGACTTCAGCTTCAATTACGTCCTTTGCAGCATCCTTAGAAGACAGCTACACCTCTGCTTCAGTCCTCCCTGAATATACATTAACATCTAGGTGGTCAACCACCCAGCTAGAGATTGATGCCTGGGTTCTTCAAGCAGTAGAGCATGCTGTGATTTAGATAAAGGTATTCTACTCATTTTTTTTTATGGTGCCTAACCCCCATCCCATCTGTGGATGCTGCATGCAATTTAACTAGATGTTGTCTGCAGATACTAAATTCTAAAGAACAGCTTTTTTCCCCCTCTTAATTTGGCATTCAGCTATCCATCAGGGTAAGCAACAAGTGACTTGGCAGGTAATTCAGGACATACGGCTTTAAAGAACCGGTAATTTAAAAGTACTTGGACAAGTCTCCTCAACTCATTTACCTTAATTTGTGTTATTCTCTTCCACATGTCCCCTGGCAGCTGGTACAGCTAAAAAAGTGTAGGATATATAATGCAAGTGACAAAATAATGGTTTCCTGAGTTGTATGACTGTATACCACAAAAACCTCACTCACAAACTGAGTAACAGGAGGCAAATACAGTTCAAAGCTATTAAACACACATGCCTCCTCTGTAGTCACCAGGTGGCACCAGATGTATCCATATATTGACAATTAGCTTAAACCTACTGTAACCCACGTGGTCTTTGAAGTGAAAAGCACATCATGTATGAATATTAGGTAGAACCCAATGGCTGAGTGGCCAGCAGACTAGAGAGTTTAGATATAACTTTAACAAGATCTGACTTGGGTTTTGGGTTGTTGGGTTTTTTTTTTTGAGGAGGAATTACTGAAGAATAAACTTCAGTAGCATCTCCTAATTTTGAAGATACTTGTTGGAAAACTTTTCAAAAAATGCCAAAATATATTATTTTAACTAAATGCATTGATTCTTGTTCAGAATTAACATATTTTTACACTTTCCCCCCGTTTTGCTTTTTAAACATTTAAAAGTTTAAAGAATTAAATTTTGGAGACAAATCATTTATTTCAAAAGATACAGTTCAGCTGTCCTGAAGAACTGTAGCTTCTGATGATATAAGAGGACATTTTTTTCTGGCTTTCTGACACTGTCAATGAGCTCTTGAATTATGTAGGAAATCCTGTGCTTAAAAATTCTTTTGTTTTACAAATATAATTACATTATTTTATGAGAGTGAAGCTGGAATTACCTATGCATCATACATAGTATATTATCCTGTGAATATAAAAAAAACAGTGAGAGCAAGTTCATTTACTTGTAAAACATGAGTTGTATCAGGTTTTTTTCTGCATTTGAATGTTTGTAACTTTCATCACTAATGAAATATTTGGGAATCTAAACTGTTTGATGAGCTTGGCAGTATTTAGCATGTGCATTTTTCTTATTCCTGATTATCCGTCTCCTCTGTGAATAACTTTTCATCAGGGGCAGAAAAAAAACATCAGAAGGGTGAAATCTTGACCTCACTGTATCAATGGCAAAGCTCCCACTAACTTCAAGGGGCCTGGATTTTACCACACATGACCAGCTTTATACAAAGACAGAAAACCAAACAGGCAAAGATACCATGTTATTAAAAGCACAGAGTTTGAAAATGAATCGTCATCTAAACAATGCAGCAAATGTTTACAAATAAAAGTAATCAAAAAAAGTCAAGTTGTAGTTTGAAACAGAGTTTAAAAAATAATTTGATTCCCCAGGGAAAAAACATATCTCTCTGTCTAAACACTGAAAATATAAATTTTAGTATGTAATTCTAAGCATCCAGATTTTACATCTTTAGCCTATTGTAATGATTTCTGAGCCAGCAGGTACCTTTGACTACATTGAATGCGCACAGTTGTATCTGCTTCACTGCAAAAATGTAATCCACATTTACATTCTCTTCAGCATGGCCCATTCCTAAAAATGAACCAATGTGATTATCTACACATACAACACCCATAGAAGCTTAATGGTTCTTGAGGTCCCCAGTGCAAACAACAGCATGCACTTGTAAATAATCTATTTGTTTAAAGAACATTTTTTGCAAGCACTGGCTTGCAAGCAATATTTGCATTGGCAATGGGCAAACCTAGCCCTGAACAGACTCAAAAGGAGATGTCTCTGTTTCAAATGAATCATGATTATTTTTCATGCTTGATAGTAATGGAAAGACCCTCAGCAAGTACAAACAGAGAAACCAAGGAAGAGAAGGAGAAGCAGCACTCTTCATACCAGCAGTGGAGTCTGGCACTGAAACAATGTGCTTAAGCTCCAGCCCAGAGGGCTAACTTCTAGTTTGGAGCAAAGAAGTTTGTGGCTAATTTAACACTGTACTATGCACCCAAAATGTAAGCCTGTCTTTCATCTGCTATAGCATGAAGCTCACATAAAACGAGTTTTAGTATTGCATTCACACCTTTCCATTACAGTAGATGTGGCACACCCCAAAAAGCAGTCCTGAAAGTCTGAAAAACAGCCTGAAATTTAGGCACCTACTATAAGGTAAACTTGGATACTCTCTCTCTAGGTAGTCCAATAAGTTCTTTATGCTGTCTTAAGACAAATAATCAAGAAAGACAGCAGAAGTTGCTCTCCAGGTATCTCCTTCTTTTTTTTTTTTTTTCATTGATAAGGGGAGTCCAGGCAGCCAGATCAGAGATGAGACACAGCTTTGGACGGCTACCGTCAAGTGAGATGAACTCCACTCTGCAAATGGCAACTTCCTCTATAGAGGCTGGAGAATGGAGACACAGGTGCTTTAACTGGCTTGGCACAGGGCCATGCACTGATCCTTCCAGGTCCTGGTACTCTGCATTGAGAAATTCCCATACATTGTATTCTCATCTGCACTATCAGCTGAGAAATAATGAAACAAGACAAACATAGTGAATCTAGTTTTCTTCCCTTTCTCTGGCATAAATCTGATATCATTATACAGGAGCTCTGCTTTTACTTGCTAGAAGAGAAGGCAGACACATACATTTGTACAAAGACCTACTATCTTTCTTTCTTTCTTTCCATAACAAAAAAAAAAGCACAGAATTCAGGTTATTTTATCAGCAAAAATTATACTCTTTACCTATTACCTGCAATTTTATCCATAGCAAGTACACTATACTGTAATTAAAGTATATTGCATGCATTAGCTGTGAAAGGGCTGTAATCATTTCAACACACTATTCATTGAAATACATTAATACAGTACCTATAATACAGGAAAATGGAAATAGATTACAATAGAATACAATATTATAACTATTTTTAAGGTTTTCCTTCTGGAAGATTCCTAGGAATATCAGGATTTCTGGGCTATGTTATCCTGTCTCCACTAGTTTCTTAAAATGAGAAAGATAGGCAAGAGGCTAGTTACCTCCTAGAGATGTCTCAAGGCAGTGCAAGGGGAAGCAGAGTAGGTATCGTATTTATCATAAAATTGTATGTAATGATTTTTTTCCTTTGAGAGAAGACAGGGAGAAAGGGAGAGGAGTTTGTACCTTTCTAGCTGTACTTGATAGGATGGACAACCACTGGAGACAGGGCTGAAGTTCTGATCAATTGGGTCATGTCTCCCAGTGTTGCTTTGCTGAGTTGGGAGATGGTGACTTCCACATGGAGGGGTGGAAACCTTCATTGACTTTAAAGGGAGTTTAAAATCAACCACATCTTACCACTACTATTCTCTTTGGAAGGATTTCCCACTAATATCTGCAGGAACGTTACCATGTCAGAGGTCTCACAAGCAAAACCTAACTGTTTTGTCAGCTAGATTTTCCTGAGTGCTTTTATAGTGAATGCAAAGCTCTGACTTGAAGAAGTTGGACTTTTCTTACTGCACAGTTTTCCAAGAAGAGGGTTTTGTGCATGATCAGTTAAATGTGAGCCCAGTTCTGGCCTTATATAGAAGGCAGTTAACAATTCCCTCAGTTGTAAGTGGAAAACCTTGTTATTCAGGCTGGGGGTTAGAAGGGTGCAGGACGTTTTCACCCTTTCTTATTGGAAGCTAGATCTCATCTGACTAAACTACATTAAACTGTAAGCCTTATGGGCCCGTGCAGATTTGACTGAATGACAGAGATGACCTTGACAGGCTTGAGAAGTGGGGACCATGTGTTCGTGACTCATGAGGTTCCACAAGGCCAAGTAAAAGGACCTGCAGCTGGGCTGGGGCAATCCCCAGTATCAGTACAGGCAGGAG
>JANZLQ010000027.1:458231-470216 GCA_026212715.1 Elanus axillaris | reverse complement strand
CAGCCCAGAAAGCCAACCGTATGCTGGGCTGCACCAAAAGCAGCATGTCCAGCAGGTCGAGGGAGGGGATTCTGCCCTCCGGCAGTTCTGCCTCCAGCTCTGGGGTCCTCGGCACAGGAAAGACCTGGACCTGCTGGAGCGGGTCCAGAGGAGGACACGAAAATGGTCAGAGGGCTGGAACACCTCTCCTGTGAGGACAGGCTGAGAGTGTTGGGGTTGTTCAGCCCGGAGAAGAGAAGGCTCCAGGGAGACCTTATGGCAGCCTCTCATTACATAAAGGGGGCTTATGAGAAAGACGGAGAGAGACTTTTTACCAAGGCCTGTAGTGACAGAACAAGGGGCAGTGCTTTTGAACTGCAAGAAGGCAGGTTTAGATTGGATGTAAAGAAGACATTTTTACAATGAGGGTGGTGAGGCCCCGGCCCAGGCTGCCCAGAGAGGCTGTGGCTGCCCCATCCCTGGCAGTGTTGCAGGCCAGGCTGGATGGGGCTTGGAGCGACCTGCTCTGGTGGAAGGTGTCCCTGCCCAGGGCAGGGGTTGGGAACTAGGTGATGTTTAAGGTCCCTTCTGACTCAAACCATCCTATGATTCTATGATGTCTAAACACAAATGAATACAATGGAAAGTAATTGATTTTCTGATTTTAAATACTTGTGACAGTTGGTTTTGGTTTTGTTTTTGCTCACTTCCCTTGCACAATTCTCTTTTCATTAGAGCAGACTACAAACCTAGAGAAAATCCTGCACATACCTGTTTCTCCCCACTGGGCTTCTTGTGGTTTAACAGCAGCTCCACAGCACCAACTACTTCCTTTCGAATGGCATGCAAAAGAGCGTCTCCCACATACACATTAAAACTTAAGAGCAGCTCAATGAGCTCAAGGTTCTCATTTTCAATTGCAATAAGGAGTGCAGTTCTTCCCAGGGGATCAATGCAATTAATATTGATCTTGAAATAAATTTCTGCTTCCTCCAAAGCTTTCTTTACACTGGCATAATCTCCTTTCTCCACGGCGTTCAGATAGGCTTTCTCTGAATGAGACAGTTCAGACTCTGCCCGTACAATACGAAGAGGGATACGATCTCTGTAGGGAGCATTGACACTTCTTTTGTAGTAGAACTGGGCCATATTTTATGCCATTCTAATACTTTGTCTCTGCAATATGAAAAGAAAGATTAAATCAATAATATATTTTGGGGGTACAGTGCACCAAATTAGTATCTGCAAAATGTATTTAAAACTCATACTAAAAAGTGATGTTGAAACAAGTACAAATGATCTCGATCAATAGAACTTGTCAGATCACCAGTAAAATGTGGAAAGCAAAACATATAACCAAGTTGTTGCAACTTACGAACTCAAAGCATACCTGTCAGCATACTATTTACTTGTGTGTATCCCTTCAACCTGTGACAAGAGTAAGGCAATATGATACAATGTAGTTTGCACCAAATGTGTGGCTTTACTTTATCCTCAATTTCTTCATTAATTTCCACTGCCTCATGTTTCCCACAGTTTAAGAGTATTCTCATACGCAGCTGCGCTGCCGCTCAGTAGACTACAGGACACTTACACCTTTTAAGCTTGTTATGGTAGCGGTTACGTCGCACAGAGATTGGTTCAGTCGCCCACCTAAGGTACCTGCGCTTCTCGGAGCCGCGCTCGCTGTCTCATCTGCACCCCAGCAGGGCTCGGGTCCCTCACAGAGCCTGTACACACTGCGTACCTCCACGCAACCGTCTCTGGTATCCTAAAGCACGCAGGCCTCAATCCCCGCGTGCTGACAACGAAACACAGCCCTTCTCACCTGCTTCTTCAGCTTGGGCAGAAAGGACTTGTTAGAGTTGGAATAGTTATTTGCATTAGCATCTTTTCGTGCTGCTGAAATGTCCTGACTTATCTTTGGCAGCACAGATTGCACAGTTCAGTGGTGAGCTTTCCTACTGAGGTTTTGATTCAATCTCATCTGCTATTAGAAAAACGTTCATATGAAATGCTTTTTCAACCAGCACTTACTAGGGTATAAATTAGAATTCAGAGCTTAAAAAGAAAACCAAAATCCACATGAGATAATTTCCAAGGACTGGTAGATAATAATCATGGTTTATGATTCTGAACTCTTCAGTTCTAAACTGGAATTTATACTGAAACACTGCAACTGTAAACCAACTCTAAAGTCTTACATATAATAAAGCATTTAATGCCTCTGCTTTTACTCTGTATACTTTGTGCAAGGACTTTGCAAAAATTATTCCTTCTAACAGGATGACTCTCTCCTGGCTCTACCTTCTACCTGGAAAAAAAAAAAAAAAGAAAAAAAGAAAAAAAAGAAAAAAAGAAAAGAGGAAAGAAGGAAGAGAAAAATTGGATTTTAAAGAACAAGGTACACAAAAAATATTTCCTTCTGCAGTTGAATTAGGGGTTGAACAGCTTACTAGCCAAAGAACTGTAGTTTGTCACTTTCTCAGCTGACAATGCAAGTTGCAGTAACCCACTGCCTTTTCCTCCATTTCGTTCAGGAATTTAAAAAAAAAATCTCTGTTGAGATCCTAGTTTGGAAAAGATAATACATAAGCAGTTCTTTCATTTGTCAGAAAATGTCCACAGACCTGGGAAAGCCAGTAGCTTAGAGCTAAGAACAGCTGCTTGAAAAATGGGGGAAACTTAGTTAAATCTTTCCTCAGGAGGGTCTAGTAATTAACGAGTTACTGGATTTCCCAGCATCAATCCCCCTCTCAGAAATCCAGCATTAAGAGAAAAAAAAAAAAAACAAAACAGAACAAAACCTCAACCAAAATCTACCTATGATACTTGAAGACAAGATACTGGCGAAGACAGTCAGCTATCATTGGCCACAGCAGATGTACCGACTGAGGCGTGTGCACACCCACCCACTATATATATATATATTGCTTCCTGCCCTCTGCAGATGTCGGGGAAATACCATCAGCACCTTAGCAGAAGAAATATATAACAGAAGAAAAACGTAATACTTAGGCCGAAAATTGATTCTTATGAGAAAAGATTTCTTTCTTAGCAGGCAGTTTCATTTATACCTGCTACAGACCACTATTTCAAATGATATGAGACTGTATTTTTCATACACCGTTTTTCAGGGAGGCATGGAAACATTTTGCCTTTTTTGCAAACCTTTAACATTTCCACTCTATTTATCATTATCTGACAATTCAATATTTTTTAAGAAAAGCTGGTGTTATTAATTTTACTGATGCTAAAATAAATAATTGGAAATTGTCTTCTGCTGCTGTATCGTATGGGTATAGACATGCATATTACAACCACAGGTACACAGAAGTTTCCCCTCAAAGTTAAAGCTGAAAAAAATGCAATCAGAAGTCCTTGGCTTTTATTCAACCTCTGCTTTTGACTTACTCCCCTACATATATGATCATATCCTCACTATTTTTCCAGGGGACCCTGACTTGCATTTCCCTGGCACGCCGTCCCCTACCCCAAAGAACTACTGCAGCCGTGTGCAACGCAGGAGGAGGAGGAGGAGGAGGAGTATCAGAGCGACCCACCAGCCGGCACCAAGGGCCTCTGTGACCAACCGCCTCTATCGCCAGCTGCAGGAACTGGGCTCGCGTATCGTAACCCTCTCAGAGACAGGGAAAGGCGCCCAAAGACCACACATCTCCTTCAGCAGATGGGCTGCTGGATGGACACAGATGTGCTCCATGGTATCCACATGTGCAGCTTCTGAAGTCCTCGTTGATGCCACCCTTCTAAAAATACTTGGTTTCCACCACTGATCACTCAGGTAAGACGTACATAGCGTTATTATGCTATATAGCTTCTTCTATGAGGTCATCAAAAGTACACTTTTGATTTTGCTCATGAGTTTGCTCTTCAGACTATTTGTGTGGGAATGAAAAAAGTGAAACTTCATAAGAAGTTACTATGGAAGCACCCTGCTCAGGAAACCAAAACATTTATGACAAGTGAACAACATGCTGATTTCTCTCTGATCTTCTGAAACTATTTTATATGCACTTTTCATGGCAAAGGAAAGTTTCTGACATTTGTTATATTCATGAAAAGTATGAAATTTTCTTTCTAAAATAGATCTGTGACATACCAGCTTTAATGTGACACAGAATCATATTTGATACACAGTAAAAATGATGTTCAAAAGGAATTTTTGAAAGCGAGACTCTAGCTCCGATAAATCCCAGTCCAAAAGAAGCATGAAGTTCCTTCACTCTCAGCCACCAGGACAGACTGTTTCATTTGAACAAGAACAAAAGAAATGCAGGTAAACCTTTGATTTTTGAGCCCAGCATCAGTCCAGATACTGGTTTATAACCAAATGTCTAGACTAGTAACTTAAACATGCCTCTAGCACTGAAGTCAACTGAACAGGCTGTGCCCATACCGTTAAACTCTCCTGGTCCCAAAATAGGACAGCTGAATGAGAACTGTTACTGGGAATAATTTGAGGTCCGTGCTAACTCCTCAACAGTGCCTGGAAATCGCCTAGGAAGACGTTAATTGGCTTGAGCCAACACAATTCCAGGAACGGTTCTAACACCTTCAGCTGCAGGCGATGGCGTTCCACTGCCCACGCGTGCCTTCTAGCACTATTTATTTTACAATTGTTACAGCTGGCAATACAGTACATGCGGTCCTCACCTGAAAGTCATTTTTTCATTGCTACAACTATGATCAGCTTCAGACTTGAAAGCTAACGACAGCGAAAGTAGCAATTTGGACTTTAACTCGGAGTCATGCATGCAGGAGATAAACTGAAAAGCACAATATGGTGTACGTTCCCTATGAGGCTGTTGATTAACTTTGAATAGAGCTAAATCTCGTTTGTGCTCTGGTTTAAAGTACCCTATAATCCAAGTTGCAGTACAGCAAAGAACATGACATAGTATACAGCTGTCAGCACATGACGGGAGGCAGGCTGTCATGCTGTCTGCTTATATGTGTTCTGGCTTCACAATCAGCAAGGCGGGTCATCAGCCAGAAAGAACAACTTTCAGGGGCCAAGACACAACAGATATATGACAAATTAAATTCTACCACCGTCTTACATTAGCAGCTTCAGAGATCGAGTCCCAGGAGAGTGCAAATGCTAATACTCAGTGAATGTCATAAACCTTTACCGCGGTGACACCGATTACTTGCCTAGATGGTTTTTGTCAGTTTTAAGACAGGATGCAATTTCATAGCAATTTGGGGGGTTTAAAGCATTGTGCTTCATATATAGTGTAAGGATGTTCTGTAAGTTCACTTAGGCTACACCAAATGGGAGGAAACCTTCACCTTCTAGGTCTGACATCACATCAAATCTTAGTTGAGAATGACAGGCTCCTCTTGTAACAGCGACCTTTAAGGTCAGGACTGGTATCAGCCTGAGGTTTGAGAAATATCAAAAGACCAGTTTTAGGAGATCATGGAAAAAACATCATTGAGAGATATGAGAAATTATTAACAGATCATATAGGGGTAGGATGATTTGAGGCCAGGTACACAGTATTGAAAATCTGCGTAATTGTTAAAATCAGAGGTATTCAAGAACTTGCTTCTTCAAATACAGCTGAAACTGAGCCTAATTTCACTTACCTTATAGGCAAAAAAACAGGTATCTCCACACATGAAAAAAAATGAGCACCACAAGCTCACAGAAGTATCATTAGACGATTATAGCTCTCTAGAACATAGTAAATTAGTTCATCATCCCAGTTTCATTTAAACTAGAAAGAGATACTCTTTGAAAAAACCAACATGCATGTTTACCTCTTGCTGATGGGTAGCAGTAGGCAAATATCCTTGGGGAAGTGCAGGAACGACCCTGAAGCCTGAACTGTTTGTTCTTGCTCAGACAGGAATACTGAAGCCTTTAAGCCTGCTACCAAAGCAAAGGAGAGGAAGGCTGATTTCCACTGACTGACGTGAACTTGTTCTTTGAAATGATGGAGCATGAATGATGTCAGCCCAGCCTACACGCAGTAGGCAGCCAGTTTGGGGTGGGAAAGACAGAGAAGGCAATAACATAGATAATGATCTTAATGAGCAGCTGCACCATCCAGCTGAGCTGACTTCCCCGTCTCCTTGGCTGGTGTTATCCTCCTGGGTAAACTCAAGGAGCTCTCCAAAATAATTTTCAAGAGAAACGACATCAGTGTCGTCCGGCTACAGAGAAGCCCTTCTTCCAGCACGGCCAGCAGCAGTGCTGACCTGACGCTGGGTGGGTGCGATCCGGCAGCATTCCTACAGCTCGGCAGCATTTCTCAGGGGACGTGGGGAGCAGGCTGTCCCCTGCTCACACTCGGGCTGGGTGGGCTTCCTCCGAACGAGGAAAGCATGGGAGAAGAAACAAGAACACAGGTTCTGCTGAGAAATGAAACGATGGCTGGGCAGAAAGGGTCCGGGGTGCGAGTTCAGCTGGGGAGGAAAGGGGAGGGGAGGCGAAGTAGCCTGGGAAATAGAGGACAGGAGCACTGCTTGTGGGAGGGACGCTACGAGCGGCACTGACTTTTCCACGCTTCAGGATCTGTTTACGTGCAGAGCCACGTTTTCCCATACTGCACGTGATGAAGCTCCAGGCAGCATGCAGTTTGGCCAGAAAAGGGAGGTTCTGGGCAGACCGCCCAAATACCTTCCGTAAAGATTTTCTAATAAAAACGCTCCAACGTGGGTCCATTTTCAGATGTACAGGCTAAGCCACCCCGAGGGCAAGTTAAAACACTTCCTAGCGTTTAGGGCCAGTAGAAAGCCGGCTGTGACGAGATCTGTCGACAAACATATACGCTTACGTAAACATTTTAGTACTGGCTTCTGCCCTCAGAGTAGTATGTATTTTGCAGGGAGCCTCGCAAGAGGCTGAACTAAAATAAAACAAAAGCTTTCAAGGAATAAGAAGTAATTAGAGGGAACTGTTCAGTGTCTGGAATTTATTGGCCTGTGTCCACCCAGATACTCAATGGTTCTGCCCTCACCCTGCTTATTCAGAGACAGGTGATTCAGTGAATTTTAATATATTCTACTATAAGACTTCATAAAAAAAATAAAATCAGAAAAACTTATTACCTAAGCTCAGCTACCAATAATAACACACTAACTCAAGTAAAAAGAATAATAACAATCAATCAAATAAAAATCAAATTGATAGCAAAGCAAACCAGTTAGACTCCATAGCAGACGATGTTCCACAATCTAATTAGTTAGATAACACAAAATGTAGTTATACAAGTCTAGAAAAGATGGTTACCCATTGGCTAGAAACCCCAACAAAAGAATTTGATTGAAACCAATCAAATACATAATTTGGTTAGTTAACTAGCTTAACACCAGAACCTAATTACTATCTGGACCAAAGCCTGACAAAAATAATTATAATTTTTTTCTCAATAAATTCTGTTCTTATGTGATGACTAACCCCTTCCTGCCCATGTAGCAATAAAGACTTCAAAGAACAGAATAGAAAAGCAGTAGTCTGACAACTCCTATTTATCACAAGTCATTAAATGACAGCTTTGTGTCACTCAGGGCCTTTAAATGTATAGCACAGAACATGCCCTAATGAATAGCTTGATGAGTTTATTATATAAGGCTGCTTAAAACCAGGGCAACATTTCTTTCCAGAAACGTGCCTGCATGGCCAAATTGTCATTTATGCATATGTCCAATCACAATCCAGGATAAAAAGTCTGCTGCTAAATGGGAAAAGGAGTGAAAAATATAAATAGCAACAATAAGAGAATTCTCATTGCCAGGAATTGGTGAAACCACAAAGCTGCCATGTGGATTCCCTGGCTTACAAAGGCATGTCTATTATAGTGCTCTATAGATTCCTGACCCAGCAGCAATTATGTGAGCTTGGTAATAGCTCAAATGCTTTGAGCACCCTTCAGGAAGTTTGCATTTTCTTCCTTGGGTGGGAAAGGGTCAGAAGAACGTACATCACTGTATTACAACCCAAAAACTTTAAAAACAGATCACCTGAAAACCTTAACAACAAAGCTAGCTCCTCAACACTCACTCATGAGCTGCTTTCTGAAGTATTATGTAAAGTCTTTTCTCCTAAATAATGACTCCACTCCCAAATATGTAATTGTTCCAGCTGGTTATTCACAGGAAAAATATATTTGACAGAGATGGAAATAGGAAATAATTAATATAGAGGATGTGCACTGTGGAAAATGATTTCCAACTGGCAGAGGACTAATTCTGCACTCTTTTAGGCCAGGTTTTCATTCACCTAGTCTAAAAAGTAATCATTCAGATTTCTCTCTGGAACTTGGGAGTAAGAAACTTCATTTTGAAGCATCTGTGTTATGTTTCCTGCAGCTAGAGCCAGAGTGGACAAGTTCACCTAAACAAAAACCAGCCAAACTCAGAGCTGCAACCAATTCCCAGCTTGGGAATACTTGCTGGGCAAGACAGTAAAATAAATGCCGAAGACAACAGGAAGTGCTATTAAAATTTCAGCAAAATGAAACTTAAGTTACTAGGAACTCTTTAAAACATTATTTTGGCCCTCAAGAAGATGAGATGCTAGGAGAGATTCACCGACCTACTGCAAATACCTCGTCTGAACACTGCCATAAGGCAGGTCAGAAGAACACTGGCATTGCTTCCCAGTCCTGAGAAGGCAGAACTGGAAGAGGCTTCCCGGGCCACCAAACCCAGCCTCTTCTTCATGGGAAGCTCTCTCGGACAATCCTTCCTCGTCCAGATCAGACTGCCTGTTCGAAGTAGCGGGCATCCCCCTGCTTGACCCACCTCCCCTCCGCCGCTTCCGAGTGGTAGTGGACAGAGCCCCACTTCTCTGACGGGATCATTTCCTCCATCCTAAATTCGGCTCAGCTGTTGAAGGCTGCTGACAGGATTCCCGCTCCTCCACAGCAGTTGGAGAAAAACCTGCCGTTCCTTTAGACTTCCTTCTGCCGGGCTGCAGAGCTGGGTCCCTGACAGCCCCATCCCGCGGCTCCCAGGCTGATGCCCGCGGAACGCCCCGACGCTGCCCGGAAGGGGCACGGGATCTCCTCCAGCTCCTCACCCCCAGCCCAAGGCCCTCGGGCCTTCGACTGCTAACGGGTGCCCACAGCTGGGCAGCCGAACTGCATCTCCAGCCTCCCTCCACACCCGCACTCTTCCCCGTATCACTTCTTCTCCGTCACCTGAAATGCGTACGTTACTTCCCTGCCTCCTCGTACAATTTCAACACTTCTCTACCTCATCCTTAGATTATTTTGCTTGATTAAGTTCTAGACGTACAACCTACTTGTTCGAGGCTGTATCGTAACCATCACCTTCAATCTGCGGGTAACGCATGTTCTTTTCCTCCTCAACAGTTTTCAGTCAATAAGCTTCCAGTGTAAGGAAAAAAACCCACCTTTTTTTATTGCTCTAAATGCTTAACCTTGTCATTTGCACTGCTAGATAGATTAGAGTAACCTTTCATACTTTGCTTTCTGCAGCAGTGAAATAACTGGTCTCAAGGGCAAAGCAAAAGAAACCTCATGATGCATGTAACTTAATTCTGCAGTGATGCATATATGTAAGAATTTTTTTCTTCCAGCCTTGCAGCAATCAGCTTCCTTACCAGTTTTTGAGTTTTAGTCAGTTTTCTCTTCACTTAAGTGCATCACACAGGTCTCTGCCTCTGTTAGTACTCCGTAAGTTTTTGGCTCTGTGATGTCTTGTAGTTATGAATGCCAAATGTTCCCTACTACAGGAACTTTATTCTTGAAAACTTTGTTCTAAATATACCTGGCACTATTTTGTTTTATTGGGTGGGATGGGTGGAACATAAACATGAGCCATTATTTTGTTCTTTCTTTCTTTCATTTCACTTTATTTATCAGATTTGCCAGTGAGGCAAGACAGAGGCCATCAAGTGGCTAAAAAGAGAGGGTTTATAGTGTTTACTGTTTTCTTCAAGTAAATAAAACGACATCCATCTCATACTAGTGAATGTAGGAGGTGAATACTGTAGATATTAACCACATTCAGTGGTGCTGTACCAAGATTCAACAAACCTAAATTTAGACAGCTTGCTAAGGTTTCTAAGTTGGAATGTATTTATCTTGGACCCCCTCTACAGTTAGTGGAGAAGGAGAAGGAAAGTCCTGCTGCAAGCAATTCAGTCAAATCTCCCATTTCTTTCTTTTGACTGGCATAGGTGAGTACGAATCTAGGCCTGAACACCTGCATTTGAAGAAGTTTCTGAACCAAACATGTTCAGAAAGTTCATTTTGAAAAGAAAATATTGCAAATAAATCGTATTTGGTCAAAACTAAAGGAAGACAAATGTACAAAGGAAGACACGCCCCTACCTGGATTAGGAGTATGTCCTGACGCATGGGATATGCAGGTTCCTGTCACTAGTGTAAATCAGATACAGCAATGACCTCACTGCAGGCTAAGGGCCAATCTTGTTTTGGAAAGATTTCCCTTTGCAGAAAACCTGTTTCTTACTCTAATTCCCTTCTAAGTATGAATAAATATAGCAGCAGGTGATGGACTGCACTGTGAGTTGCGGCACATGACCCCTTTCAGATACTGTGCTAAACCAACACAGCAAACCACTGGTGACCACTAGAAATCTTATGACATGTCCTGAAAGATTAAAGAAGCTCACCCATGTTCAAGGGGTATATATGTACAGTCCACTATACCTGGTAAGGGAAGTAATGCCTATTTTTTCCTTTAAATTAGTCTTCTATGAGGTGAAATTGACCCTAAGCTACATAAAGAAGATTACCTTCAAATACCTATGTGCAAGCTATTACAATTAATCATCATTGTGCAGAAGTATCCTACATTCTCTGTAGTCCCCTGCCTGCTGATGTTGTAGTTACGTACTGAGTGTATGAATTTCCTTCACCCTCAGTTGCTAGCGATGGAGTTTCCATTTGCAGATATTTTCTTCTTCTAAAGATGAGACTTTAATATATGAAGTTGAGCACAATCCACATAAACCAAAGGTAAAATCAGGTATTAGTAACACTGCTATGTACTTCTACTAAGTAATCTTCATGCTGTCTTGAAAGTAATTTATTTCTTGACCCTATGCATCTACTAGAGTATCATTACAAGATACACTTTTTAAAAATCCTAATTTTCAGTCTAAAATTACTCATAGAAAATTCATATGCTTTCTTTCTTGTTCTAGTACCTGCTTACAGAATAACTTTTTGAATTCCCCAACATATACCTTCACGATGCATTTGTAGAAACCAGTAGCTTAGGCTCTTTGACTGGGCTTCTGAGTCACTCTGGGATTCATCTTAAATGAAGGATTAAAGTTATCTTTAGCAGAACCAGACAGACTACCCGCATTGTCACTTTCCCTTTAAGAAGGAATTCAGCTTGCTTTCTGACTTCAGGGAACAGGAAGAAATTGAAATAATGCTGTTTCGATACTGAACTTCTGAAATAAACTTATTCCTGTGAGTATTACTAATATGGATGAGAACAGTTTGGTTTAGCTATCAAAAACAATGAGTTTGTAAAGACAATGTATGTTCAGATACTATCTAATAGCTGCAGCATTTTGTATTTGATCTTCTCACTTACTAGATTGCCATGTTAATATGAGATTAGGTCAATGTTTTCAATCATCAGCACATTGTTCCAAAGCATCGTGGTTCTAAACCATTTAAGCACCTTTTAACATGATTTTTAAAAAAATAAAATCAGGTTCCATCCAAGACAGTGCAGGCTCTCAGAAAATTCTGTTTTATAAAAACATCTCAAAGCATTTATACGTAGACTTTGGAACACAGGAGACCAACACCAAATAAACTGGTTTCAGGTTCCAAGTAAGTACAAGACAGAAGACAAAGACCCAGGACAAGATGAATTTCAGTTGCCAGGAAAACTTGCTAGAGTAAAAGAGAGAGGCAAAGCAAGAAAGAAAATTGTCTACAAATGTGATGGGTTGACCATGGCTGGACGCCAGGTGCCCACCAAGTCGTTCTATCACTCCCCCTCCTCAGTTGGACAGGG
>JANZLQ010000027.1:441724-458131 GCA_026212715.1 Elanus axillaris | reverse complement strand
CCAGCAGCTTCTCACAGAAGCCACCCCTGTAACCCCCCCCCACTACCAAAACCTTGCCACAGAAACCCAATACAACAAAGTAGGTAGGAGTGGACATATCAGCACCTGACGAAAGACAAACAAGCATCCAGCATAGACATATAGGGAGAACAGCAAGGCACAAACGAAACTGCAGAGAAAATGCTGAAAAACTAATGATGACTCTATTAGAAATTCCATGTGTAGGAGGTGCCTTAACTAAATAAGGAACAGATTATTCTGGCCTGACAGTAACATCTTCCCTGAAAGCACAGCTAGCACATCACCTTACAGCAACAAGCCCTCCGGCCAGCCGCTTCCCTACAACCGAACTGGTGTCCCGGGCAGGGATCTCCATCGGTCCCCGCCAGGCCGGGCTGCCCCACGACAGACATCACCACCGGGCCAGCCACAGCAGCTATGCTGAGCACTGCACGCTGCTGATCTTCTGGCCAACACTGGCGGTTTCTATTCAAGGAAATCTAAAATTATGTAATGACATTCTTTCCATCAAGAGCCACAGTTCCAGCCATGCACTAGCCCTTAACAAATAATCAGGAACTGTCAACGTAACATCATCCACCATAAAAAGAGTTGATACTGTTTTACCAGAGCTCTGAGGAGAAAAGCGGACAAATAAATTAAAATAGTCCCATTTAAAATTAAGGCTTGTGAATGGAAAGAGGATACCCTTTGGGAAAGAGTAAGAATCAAAACATTCAAAATTATTTTTTTTACAGCAGCAAAAATGTAAGGCTCTCAGATGCCTGGGACAGCGTGTTACTGAAGCACACATCCCTCAGTGCTCTACTCTAATTGCGTGGAACAAGGGGGAAAATGCAATTGCCATTGGTACGTGCTCTGCTTGAGTGCTTACTCAACTCTGGTTGAGTAAGGAAATGCTGGAAGACGTTCTAATGTCGTTTGCAGTAACCATTCTCACGGTAAAAATGAGCAACTTTGTTTTTCAGAGTTTGAACTGTTTCTAGACTAATCACACTCGGCTGCTTAGAGAGTGAAACAAGCGGGACTAATTCAAGGGTAGTATAATTTGGACGTTGCCTTTGCAGAGTAGTTCCACTGCTCATTGCACAGTCACATGTCAGGAAGAATTTAATCAAACTAATTGTCTGAAAACATAAGGTCAACCTCAAGGTAGAAAAACCAGCTGGTAGTAAAACCCTCTTCTCAAACACAATTATTCCGTTTGACTGAACAAGGGTTTCTTGGTCCTGCACCTTGTGGAGGTGAGTAAGAGTAAAAAATGTTCACCATATTTAGCAGCAGCTTGGCAACTGACAGGACTGGGCCAGAAAAGAAATTGTACAAAACAACAGGGCAGTGGATCAAACCACAGAATGTGTCCACCTGAATATGGTAGATTACACAGAACTGAGAATCACACCAAGTGGTCGGTGACCCAAAAAGTATACTCATATTTATTTCTGAAAAGCAAACAACTGTTTGGATGAGAGCTGTGTCAAAGTGCTGCGAATGTCTGACAACCATTTACTGGCAAGTTCTTGGCATTTTGCTTTAGGCAATCTAATGCCCTTAGACTACCTCTTTTTGGAGGATAAAACTGGGGTGGGATTCAGTTCAGGTTTAAGACACCTACGCTAAATGTCTAAATGTAGACATTGGCATTTGAGGTAAGTCCCTAAACTCCCTCTGTTGTCAGTGGATAGCCAGGATGGGATTAGATTTTCTAAACAGAAATTCTAATGACCTTTCAGATATTGTACAAGCCTGCGACATCCCTGCAGACTGGCCAAAAAGAGACACTTCTTTGTCCACAGGTAGAAGGCAAGCAGGGTACCATCTCAGATGTCAACAGACACCTACCTTTAGGCAACTTTATCACAGCTTTAGTCAGTAGAATTAGCAGCACTTGCAAAGTGATTCAACTCACCTTAGGTATCCACACGCCAGTCAGCTGCAACACTTTCTAGGCTATGCTCTCACCTAGCATAATTATGGACGCCTGCAGGTAGGCCCTGTGTGGGTCTGGAGGCAAATCCCACACGCTGAGCAGAATTCAGTTGCCTGAGTATTGGTGCGTAGGGGCATCAGATGATACGTTAGGGTATCAGAGATGTCCATGGGGAATTAACAGTTACGACACAAGCTCTGTGGAAGACCCATGCCCTTCTGAAGCGACATGCCAGGCATGTTCTGCTCCACACACATCCAGAGCGTGGCTCTGCGCAAGAACCGGTGATGCTGGTAAGCCAACCTGGGTCTCAGATCACCAGTACAAGCTCCTGCTCCCTGTGGCTCCCCACAGTCACCTCTAATTAATGGTAGCTGGGCACAAAACATCGGTAGGGAAAGAGGAGTCAGTTCACCTGAACCGGGTCAGGCGCAAGCGATGACAGAGAGGAAACTGGCTGCCTCTACAGCAGGTATCCTCTGCCAGGTTACTCATTAGTAAAAGCCAAGGAGCACACTGAGTTTAGATATCTGCTGGGGAAGGAGGAATGCACACAATGTGCGGGAAGGCAGCTGCAACGCCAGGGGCATTGCTGTCAAACTGCTCCCTGGCTGTGCAGCCTATAAAAAGCCAAACACTGGGTCAGAGGGATGGAAAGGGGCATGTCTCTTCTCCCATGGTGTCAGGTCAGCAAAGACTGAAACTTCAAAGATGCTGGCAACGTACTGGCATGGGTAGGAGACGCCTCTGTAGTTCCACCTCTTTGCACGATCTAGGGTTTGCTGTGCACTTGTTGCTACTAATAGTGAGGTCAAGAATGCCTCCCATTAAATTCACATCTGATGAGAAAATGAAGATATATTAGCAGTCGCCACTTGGCACATGCGAGGCTGTTACAGGCACTGCTCCACTTTTGGGGCAATTAAAGTTTTGCCTTGACACAAAGTGCTAGCAGGCAACCAGGTGTCATCATCCCACAGTGTGGTACCCTGTTACTCCACATTTGAGCAGACGTCAGAGCCCTTCTGGGCTGCCATCTGTTTATTTCTGATCTATGATACTTGGCTCACTATTTGCCCCACTAGAGATATATACTGCTAAGATTAAATCAGAGGCACCAAGATTTCCAAATAATTTTCATAGATACATGATTATCATACCACATTAGAAAGGCAAACCAGCATAGAATATAAATGATGAATACATATGCAAGTATTTCAACACTAGGAGAGAAAGTTTCACAGTCCAACACACTTCAGTACTCAAAATGCTTTCCAGATATTTAGCTGATACTTTGCTAACTTTCACCCCATTACTTCTAATTATACTCACACTGACCTACTTAAGTAAATTTTACTAACAGCCTGCTTAATGACAAGCATTCATCCAAGTTGTTTTCATCTGACATCTATTAACTAGAAGGATTTGGGGTATATTGGCTGTATGTCTGCCTTTTGCTAGGGGACAATGGGTACAGCTTTCTACTGCACTCACAACTTGTTGCTGTCATTTTCAGGGGTGACAGCACAAGATGACTTCAGTATCATGTGCCACCTCTGAAGCAAAAGTCTTTATCCTTACCCTTACCTTCACACTTCTTCAATCAAATTTTCATTTCATCCACATTCCTCCTCCCCAAAAAAACCCAAAACCAGACTAAACCAAAAATAGCAAGTGTAAAGGACAACAAGCCAGCCTTCTTGAGAAAACTGTTAGCAGCGTATCTGCCAAACTTCAGTTTGTGTCAGGTGAGAAGGTATAAGTGAAGAATCAAACTGGCTGGTGACCAGCTCTGCTTCTACTCTACAAGTCCAATCTGATTTGATGAGAGCAGCTGAGTGACTGCTAAAATAGCTAAACACTGCTTTTGCTTTTAACTGCGCAAAGCAAGCCTGATCAAGAGCAACCACCAAAGAGGAAGCAGGAGCAGGTGTACCTGTGCCTTCCATGACAAAAGCCCTGCTGTCTCGGCTATATTCAGAAAACCACCTGCTACTGCAGATCTGCGTGTGACAGAACCAAGGCATAAGGAAGGCACCAGTTTGCTTACTGAGACTTGCTTTGGGCTCTGTAAAGGCATCTGCAAGCCTTCAGTGGGTCATGAGAGTGCACTGGAGCTTGAGCATTCTTTTTTTCTTGCTGTGATGCCTAGAGGAATTGACACTCTTAAGACTGTACCTGCCTCAGCAAATAACGCAGTCCAACAGGAGAAGACCTCTAGAGTGACACAAAAATTGCTAAGCGCCCTGTATTTCATGAGATTTACCTCAGATGAGCTCTATCCTGGTCCTGCGAGCTGAGTGTTAGCAGCTAGAGAGTGGTAGGCACACTCCTGGAATGCATGGTCTGGCTTTGGGTCCTGCGGAGGAAACTAATCCACATGCTCCAGGCTGCTCTGCAGTGCCAAACAAAGAATGGTAGGAGGAAAATCAGGAGATTCATTTAGAGGGTACTCTGCTGATATGGTACCAGACTCATGTAGATGCAGCTATAATAACTGAATCTATTGTTTTCAGAGTTAAAACGCTCGTACTGACGTAAATTTCTCTGATCATTAAGTACCTAAGAAAGTTTCCCCTGGCTCATTGATACTTTAGAGTACTGCAGTTATTTTCATGGGTTCTGGTGGCCATTACATGGTACTGGTTATTTTTTAAGAAGCACTTGGCTTGATCAAGGGAAGGATTCAGTTACCTATACGACAGCATGACATTTAGTGCATGAATAGCTTCTTACTCTATGTGTTGAAATGCTTAAATCCTTCAGGATGGGGTCTCAAAGTGACAGCATTTCAAAAAGATATAGCCAAGAAGACCACATCCGTGGAAAAGCATGCAGGAAGAGTGTCATCACCCTACCAGCTCAAAAGATGAGTTCAATCGATAGCCATCACCCTCCCAGAAAGAGCTTAGCTATGGTATTCACCTGGCAGAAATCTGTCCTCACCAGAACTGATGTGGCAACCCAGACAGAGCTGCCATAGGAGCCAACAGGGAAACAGCAGTGAAATACCGCAGTGGAATTAAGGGGTGTTCCTCCACGAAGGTGACACGGCTGACAGCCCAGCTGAAGTGCCTCTACACCAATGCACGCAGCATGGGCAACAAACAGGAGGAGCTGGAAGGACTCAGTGATGCTGGCGCATGAAAAGCGGGACACGAGCCATCAATGTGCACTCACAGACCTGAAAGCCAACTGTATCTTGGGCTGCAGAAAACTAAGCGTGTCCGTCAGGTCGCAGGAAGTACTTCTGCCCCTCCACTCTGCTCTGGTGAGATCCAACCTGGGACACTGCAGCCAGCTCTGGGGTCCTCAGCACAGGAAAGACATGGACCTGCTGGAGTGGGTCTAGGGGAGGGCCATGAAAAGGATCAGAGGGATGGAACACCTCTCCTGTGAGGAAAGGCTGAGAGAGTTGGAGTTGTTCAGCCTGGTGAAGGGAAGGCTCTGGGAAGATGTTATGGTGGCTTATGGTAAAGACAGAGAGAGATTTTTTACCAAGGCCTGTACCAAAAGGACAAGGGGTAATGGATGAGGGTGGTGAAACCCTGGCCCCGGTTGCCCAGAGAGGACAATTCCAGGCCAGGTTGGACGGGGCTCTGAGCAACCTGGTCTGGTTGAAGATGTCCCTGCTCACTGCCAGGGTTGGAATAGATGACCTTTATAGGTCCCTTCCAGCCCAAACCATTCTGTGATTCTAGGACTCTACAATTTTATGATTTAAACCCCACTCTTTTGTGGGAAGATAACTGCCACCCCCCCGCCATCGATGTAGAAATTATTCCTCTTCAGATAAGACTCACAGTCTTTCTCCTGAAGGGAAGACATTGTAATCTGTTTTTGAGGAAAGTGAGGTGGGATCACTGCTTTCAAACCAGAAAGACCTGTGATTCTTGCTTTCTGCACAGTGGTTCAGTGTTCAGAGCACTGTGCCAAATCTTGAAAGAAGCATCCCGAGATGGTTCATACCCATATGTCCTAATCACAGTGTTGTTCTAAAGGATCATGTTTTTCAATATTTCTTCTGAATTTTGTCACGGAAGAAGAGATTCAAAATTGACTAGAGCAGGAGGAAGGGACGAGAGCGTGATGCTAAAGACTAGTGCTTACAGCACTTGGCCGGTAGACTCAGCGTTCAGGCCTGCATTCAGGGCCCTCTCGTACTAAAGGGTCAGGACATAAAATAGAAAACTGTCAGGGAGAGGAGGATTTCAAAACATGCCTTTTACCAAGCATGATGTTAGAATTACAGCAGGACTGTAATCAGACTGTGTTCGAATTTATGACATGATCTGCAGAGAAAATGAACTGAAAATTATAAAGTAATTTTTGCCCCATAAACTCTACATGGCTAATTATGTAGCTAGCCATAGCAAAATGTTGCTCTGCCAGGATGTAATCTTGACTCTGAACATGCATTGAAAAGAATGTGGATTTATGCTTTCTATGCATGCTACAGTACAGATCAAGTAAAAATAATATAATCATTAAACAAGGTGCAGTCATTCTATTTTGGATGGCACTACAGACTTTTAAATTCTTAAATTCTATCCACGATTTGCACTGACCTCCAGAACAAGTCAAGAGTGATTTGTCTCTGGCTACCTCTATTTTTTTTTCCTCCTTGATTGAAAACAAACCTCTGCACTGTTTTGTTGTTGGTTTTTTTTTTAATTTTGCAAAATGTTTATATATATTGGACCAACATGGGCAGAATGCTATGAAAATTTCATTGGCTTTTTTAACTATTCTTCAGAAATTCTGCAAATTAACCTTGGTAGTGAAATACTGCTTCAGATGGTAAGACAAGGCAAAACTACTTTATGCTTAAAAATATCTCCAGAAAAGTCTCATAGGAACAATAATTGAGAGATTTCCAATTGCTTATGCTCATTTGCAGGTCAGAACCAACTCTGTTATCTAGAAAACCATAAGAGTTGCTGAATTAATTACCATGTGGCCTTTTTAGAAGCAAATCTGCTTAGTTGCTGCCGCTATGTTGCGTCTGAATAAAGACGCTTTGTATATTCTTTTTCTTAAGATAATGTTCTTCACATACCACCTACAAATGCCTAAATGGAGCTACATTGTATTGTGATACTATTTCTGATTATTACTGAAAGAAATCTAAAAAAAGCTCCTCACATGAGGGAGCTTTGTTCTTTTTTAATGTTTCCTTCAGCAGACATGGCAGTATTCAAAATTACAGGGATCATATGGATCAAATACACCTTTAGCATGGATGTTTCCTCTGAAAACACATTCATATGACTTGAACCTTCTACTCACATGTTTGCAAAATGCAGTTGGAGGATGGAGACAGAGATGTCAAGCAGTCTGGCAGGTTGCCAGGTAAAAGGGACGTGAGATGTTTCCTGCTGTTTAAATAACCTTTAAAGTGGATCAAGTTATGACTTTTTTAATAGCTGGACATTTGGAGAATAATGAAACTCCAAGGACTATTCCATCAAACTTGCAATATAGTGTTAAGGGGAAAAGGCTGTCATCTTGCATCGAGTTAATGCACTACAAATAATTACCACTCCTGTAAGACCATCACTCTCCACCTCAAACAGATCAGTTGCCAAGTGCAAAATTCTAAGCTTTTGTCAGCCACTGGTGAACACTTCTACCTCCTCCATTCCGAGCTTGTAAATCAAGAAAGAATGTAGCTAAAACAAGATGTTCTGAAGTACATCTTCCATAGTGGTCTAGTCAACAAATGAAAAATACCTCATTTCTTATATAAATATATGTCTTACTGGAATGCCTAGAAGCTAATACCTGAAATGCAAAGCCATCATGGTAAGTATTACAAAAGTTACTTTGGAATGTAACAGATGATGTATGAGAAAGCAACAGAACTATAAATCCCCAGTATCACATACTATGCCAGAAACATACTGGCGGAAAAAAGAACTGAGATTTTTCTGTACTTTTCCTGATACCTGGCCATTAATTCACACTGCAAGCGTAGCCAGGGCTGTGCAGTTTGGAGTATAACAAACTATTCACCCTGAGTGAAAGGATGCAAAGAAAATCATTTAATCATGACAAGATGACAACTATCCATCAGTTTTAAAGTGAACTGCATGAGGAACACAGCGGAGTGACGCCCGTTTCCAGTAGCTTCTCAAAACAGACTCAGAATGGGGCAATTGTGAAAGCGTCCCCACGTCCTGATACGATGCCTTCACCCTCACCAAGACAAACAGCCAGTTTCGTGTTTGCCCACGACAGTGAGATCATCATTTCTATCTGGCATGTAAACTGTTGTGGAGGAATTCCTCCCACCTAAGTTTAGTTGCCTAAATTTAGTTGTCTACAGCAGGCTTAGTTAAATTTAGTTGATTAACTAAGGGGAGTCCTCCTTTACAGTCAGTATAGTGAAACAGGCCACTACAGAGGGAGACTCCTCCTGATATCTTAGATGCTTCCTTTAGGATCAGAGTAATTCCTCCTGGAGATCTTGGGGACTACAAGGGAGGCTGACGTTGATTTGCTTAGATTTAGACATGCCTAAATGAAGTAGAAAGACTCTTTGTATGTCACCCAGAAAATGGATTTAGCCCACAAATTCTGTCCGTGTGGGACACAGAAGAGTTATGAAAGGCAGCAGGAGAAGGCTTAATAATATATTAAAACGTGTTTTGGACAGGTGGTTGTTTAGATCTGTAGTACACATTTTTGTAGTTCTAGAGTTTTCTGCATACTGAAATTTGTATTAACAACAACTTTAAGAATTATATTTGTTAAAAAAAGTGTGACATGCCAAATTTTAACACTTCCTGAATTATTTGTAACTTAAACCTTAATTAAAGTAGGTCTTAGTTTAATTCATGTTTTGAAGTAGTTACTCTGAAGCTTGACAAGTTTTATCAGTTTGGGGAGACTGCACTATAGTATCTTTAAGGAAACTTTCTTTACATTTTCATCTATTATAAAATAAATTCCTATTAACTTCTTTGACCCAAACCCCTGTAGCCATTTACATACACCCTTGCTATATAAAAGGAATGATGACCCTTTGGAAAACTTATTTTTCCCTTTTTTGTTACATGAACACAATGTCCCTGGTACATCACGTAACTTAAAATTACAGTCACCATATGACAATGCCAGGCATGCTGGAGAACTCAGATCTAAAACAGTACAATTCTTGGATTTTAAATCTTTCATTCATGCCACTGTGTGAAGGTCAGATGTTCATGTTTGAGTTGGTTAAGGACTGTGGAATGTTTTGCTTCTCAGCTGAGAATATTCTTCCCAAGCAGCCGCAGGGCTCCTTCCTGGGCCTAAATCAAGACTCAAAACATTCCACGACCCTTTGCCTTGTAAACTGAAACATCAACATCTGCCCCACATACCACCCCCCAGAAAGAGGACACACAGGCTGAAACATCATCAGAAGTATTCTTACGTATTATTTAGGAAGAGCCATCTTCAAGCCATGACAGTGGTCATAAATAATTAATTGGATCAAAACCCCCATCTGTTTATTAATAGGGTTTTCAGCTGGTATAGCTTTGAAAGAGCAAATTCCAGGACATGTCAGCTTCTGCAGATTTTATTTTTATTTTTGTACATAATTTGGTCATGAGAGTAGCCAGAAGGAAGGATTGTCCAGCCCTCCTACTCTAACGGAGTGTGCACTACAGCTTTTAAAACCTGCTGGTGGGAAACTTTAATTTACTACCTTCAACTTCACATCTTTCCATAGTTTCTCCAAGACACTTACCTTACTGGAGACAGAACGAATAAACTGTTACTAGAAGTGAATACTTCAGTAGCACTTCTACCACCATTTCCTATTTTTAATAATGATATGCATCATTAGGCTTTGTATTTCAGATGGTTGCTTATGTTCAGAACTATTTCTTTTCTATTTTTGGATCTGATCCTTCAGCACTAAACATTTCATTCCCACACAACAGCCTTAAAGAGACACTGAGGCCACACAGGAATCTACAGAAACAAAATGTTTAGAAACAACTACGCTTGCAGCATGGACACAAAGTGCCGCTGCCATGTAACAGAACCTCAACAGCTCTAATATACCACGGCTTCTTCCTTGTGGTTCCATAACACAGTCACGGTCAACCAGACGACATGTGCACCCTGACAGCAGGCTGTGAAAATGCTTATTACTGAGTCCACGGCATATGCCCTGTTTAAGCACAGAAAGCTCTTCCACAAAGACAGTCACGTTGTTGTGAGAAGCATCTACCTCTATTAAATCAGGAGGCAACAACACCTTTGATTTTATCATGAGATTCTACTGACCAGCTAGTTTAAATTACAATATATTCAGTAATGGATTGGGATCAGGATGAGTCCGAACTGAGACAAAGGAAATGTGCTCACGTGGGAAGCAGTCACTAATTCAGGTCTGCAAGGGGACGGGGAGAGATCCAGGAGACTTGCGGAGTGGGGAGCAGGTGATCCAGGACAATGGCTCGGGAAGTTCAGATGCCAGCACCCAGGAAAACCAGCTGCCGAAAACTGGCAGAAAAAGGGTGCGATCCACTGCACACTGGAGAAAGGGTGGAGAAAGAACACCTTTGCCATCAGGAAGGAGGAAGACAACGGTGCAGGAGGAGACCACCAGAGCCATCGCCGCCTTCCCGCAGAAGACTGCACCCTGGACAGAAATACGCTACGCGAAGACTGGGATGTGGGACAGGTCTCACGTTTCAGGGGACTCTTCGTCCGAAATAATGCCAGTACCTCCCTGAACCACCTACTCTATGCCAACAAAAGCACTTGGCTGTTGCCATAGCATTTTTACAAGTATAGGGGTGTTTTCTGTTGAGTATGGCCTTTCTCATCCAGCTAAATGACATAAACATGCAAGGAAAGTACCTTAAAAGACATGTCTCCAAAGTTAAGCAAGAAGTCTGTGGAAGCACTGAAGGCTTCTAATTAAAGGGGTTTCTTTCCTCTCTGCATCATGTCAAAATTCTTCTCATCTGTATTAGAGATTTTAAGAAACTGCTCTGAGATTGCTGCAATTTTTTTTTGATGGATCAGTGACATTTACACACTGACTGGATATAGTAGGTTCTCTCCAAATGAACATCACTGAAGGCAGTCTTGAAAACACAACTAAAAACACTGACTGACTGTTACCGGCACCACCTTAATTACTAAATGTAATAGGACACAAGGCTGAAATGATTATCAAATTGATTACTAAATGATTACTAAATTTCTTTGTAGTAGTCAAAATATAGTAACACAGAACACCAAATGTGATATTATCATGTACAGTTCCAATAGCTGGTCTTTAGTGCAAGTCTTACTCCAGAAGTAACATAGATTAAATTTTGACTTAAACTAACGATGATAAATTTTTGTCTTAAAAGGCAGGAATCGACAGGTGCTTCTTCTTTGCTGCAGTATCTTTTAAATAAGACATGGAAGGTGTTGATTCCACTGCCACGAGCATGAACGTATCTCTGCCTGCTGAAATAGCTTATGACAAAAAGGTTTTGACAAAGAAATTCTTTTCTAAGTTGTGTTCATTTTGTATAATTTTTGTTCTAAACAAAACACCCAAATTTGAAAAAAATCAAAGTTTTTTCACATAGAACTAAGAGTATAAAATACTAATAGCAAGTACTAATAGTTTAGATGAGAATTTATTATTTTAAAGGGCTTCTGTAGTAGTTCTTGCATACTACACCTATTTCAACAGAAGAGTGACAGAGGTTGAGAAAGTTAGTGGGGGAAAACAATAACCTGAAAGCTAGAGGGTGTGGAAATATCTAATTAAATTCGGAGTAATAATCTCTGCTTTGCTGCTTTCCTCTGTATGGAAGAAGAGAAACCGAGTAATTATCACCTAAAGTAAGTCACGCTCCCTGTAGCCTTCCTGAATGAAAACAGTGTGCTGTGTTGACACATGAAAACATGACCTACCCGTGTCCTTTGGACATGCTTCGAAGCTGTGTCACTCAAAGCAGTGCCAATGGGCTTAGGGTGGGTTTAGTCCTTCGTTAAAACCAGGAAGCATCCAGTACCCCTGTGCTGAGGGGTGTGAATGCCAGCACATGGCTGTATGGTCCTTCCCCGGAGATCGTATCAGTGCCTACGTGGCGTATGTCCATGTCAGATGACCAGTGCGTAGACACACACCTCCTTTCCTCCTCTGTGTTTTGATCAGAGCTATGTTTGGTGCTGGATTTTTTTTGCTGTCAGTGGATTACATACAGAGCTCCAGCTTGTGATGTGAATATGTCGCTCCTTATGGTGTGGTGCAGGAACCTGCTGAGCTGCAACAGGAATGGCAAAATAAGGGGGGTTATCAATGCAATTCCAGCTTGTGGAGACTGTAGCCAAGACACTATGTTGTCAAATCTGCCTATAAAAATAAACTTCCTTCTTGGTATTTTTTCTCCTTCTCTTTCTTCATATCATTTAAAAGTTAAATTTTCATTAGAGAATTTGTTCTTACATTTCCCATTGTAGCTACTTCTTCCACCTTGGTGTAGCTCCAAGCAGGGAATATCGCTGCAGACAGAGCTCCACGAACCATTTAATTTAACCCCGGTCAGAAAAGAGAGAGGGTGTAACAATTAAATTGCACTAGGTAAACTCCACTCTCTTCCCCAGCACAGAAACAACCCAAGGAAACGTTCAGGAAAATAAAGCTAATGTGAACAGACTGCCTGTGTACTTACTTTCTCCTCTCCCTTGCTCTCTCAGTACAGAAAACCTTCAACTCAGAGGCACAGAGCCCTGGGCACTGCATTTCTTTGGAAATTTATGCAAATTTAGCGCAATGTGCATTCAGTTTGTCCCTCACTACTTTGTTGAACTTTTCTATTACTTATCAAAAAGTGATTTTGCAGGAAAATTTAATAACATGCAAAGACCATGCTAGATGCGATAGCTTCGCCCCAGAAAGCCAGCCTGAAACGCACGACACTTGTAATAACTAGTTAGTCTGAGCGCATTATTTGGGCCTTCTCTTCTCTGCAGACTTCCGCATGTTTTATGCCAATAATTCATAACTCAAATTACATTAAAACTTTGTCATCATATCAACAGTCCAAGCAGCTAATGAACGTGCTAATCAGCTCTGAAAATTTACAGAGTATTACACAATGTGCTGCCAAAAAATAGGATGAAATCTGCATGTCGAAATACTGACAAAGTCTTATAGTTTAGGGTCATTATTTAATGACAGAATAAGGCTCTGCAGAGGATCAAAACATCATTTTACAATGGATTTCAGAGTTTCAAAATTGAGCTTTGCTCCAAATGAGACTATTTCAATATTCCTCAAGAAGATAAAATGCTGAGAAAAGGAAGTGTGGGGAGAGAATATGTTGATGAAACAAAAGCTTAAAAAAAAAGTTACAAATTTGACATTAATAGTGCATTTAAATAATTTAAAAATTAAATAAAAAATCAAATAACTAAAACTTCTTGAAACATTCTTCCAAATATATCAAATCTGATTATTTCAACATTCTGAAAACATTAATCTTTCCCTGCAGTTTTCATCCAAAATATAATTCTGATATCAACTATTCTGCTAAATGTTGGACACAATTTTAATCTGTCTTCTTATTTTTACCATCTCTAAATTTTACTGACTTTGATTTACACTGAATGGCAACTCATGAATATCATTAGCAGAATGAATTATATTCATTACTTTCTACTTCAGATTTCAGAGGCAGCGATGTAAATTTTTTTAACTCTTGATTTGTTAAGTGCACTTTACCAAATCTATGGACACAGAACAAACTGTAATATGAACTATCTGAAAAAAATATTATTGCTGGAGTTGCTCTTACCATACAACAGGTCTGCATTCCTACTGGGATATTTATATTTTTATATTTATCTTTGAATACTTACATGTATATTTATATACACTATTAAAAGTGATGACATTTCTGTTAGGGATTACATATTTAACGACAAAAATCAATCACAATTATGTTTTAAAAGACTGAAATAGATCCAAATCTCTGTGACACTAAGCAGATTTTTGGACCAAAATGCAAGGTAACAAGTATGGCTTGTATAACATTTTATGTGATTTCATTAAGAGCACTCACATCGTCTTTAAGTCACGTAGATACCAAATTATATTAAAAGAAGTGTCTGTACTTCACATAACAGGAATGCAACCTGGGCACCTATTCCCATAGAAACATTCCATTATAAATTAAAATTAAATAATGAAAACCTCTGATTTGTCTGTGTGTTTGCATGCGGGGAAATTCGCTAGTTCTTGCAAGGAAGTTGATCCCTCCCTCTTACTATCTTCATATTTGTTTCATGAAGTTAGAGGAACGCCACATGCAGATTCAGGGTTCTTTATATAAAATATGCAAATAGCAGCTATAAAAGATTCAGGTGATCTGCATAAAGCGCCCTCAGGCAAGGTTCATTACACCTTAATGGAAGTAGAAGTTTGAAAAAAAGTCCCGTGTGGCCACGTTTAACTGCCTGAAATAGACCAAGAGCCGAACCGTGCAACGCTAATTCATCTCCTCAGTAGGTGTTTTGCTCCCATAAAGACGCTCATAAAGAAGACAGAATTAGCAAGAACCTAGGACACACTGCAGAAGGCACGGCGGCAGTGCCACTGACGAATTTCCATAGAGCAAGAAATGCTGGTTCTGGCCTTTCTCTGGAGCTTACGGACCCTTACTGTGCCTTCACTACGCTGGTCTGCCACCACCCTGCTCCCCGCGCAGCTCTGCCAACAGTCCGCAGTCGCTCCCTGCAAAATGCTCTCCCGAAATGCTCTCCCGGGCGCTCTTCCCCCGGCTGCGGCGGGAAGGGGAGGCTCCTCCTCCCGAGTCCCGGGCTCCGAACACGGGGACAGAGGACAAGGAGGGAGCTGAGGACCACAATGCCCACCCTTGGCCAGACACGGCCGCGCCACACCGCGCCTCTGCCCGTCTATGCAGAGGCATTGCACGTCTCCTCCTCCCTCGGCACCTCGACGATACAAACAAGGCCGTGACCGTCCCTGGTGGTTTGTGTCTTGACCACGGAGGCAGGTAAAAGAACGGGCTTCAGCCATACTCAGCCTTCTACTGAGGAAACAGAGAGCCACGAAATCGATGTACCATTTTATTTTCTCTATTCCTCCCTTTGGGCAAAGAGGTGCAACCAGCCTGCCTGGGCTGGGTCTTTAGAATAGAATGGAACAGAACAGAGTATTTCTGTTGGAAGGGACCTACAACAATTACCTAGTCCAACCGCCTGACCACTCCAGGGCTGACCGAAAGGTAAAGCAAATTAAGGGCACTGTCCAAGTGCCTCTTAAACGTTCCCGCAAGAAGCACTGCGCACCCTGCTGCTCTACGGGAGACTTCTCGTCCGGCGAGGGAGCGCTTAGGTGCCGCACGCCTAATACTACTTTACAAATGAGTTTTCCTATCCACAAAGTGCTGAGCAGCTCGAGCTGAGGACAGTGTCTTCACACTGTGTTTGCTGACAGCTTGGGTGGGAAGATTCCTTTTTGTTTGGTTGTGTGGTTTTGGTTTGCTTAGTAAAAATTTATCTCAAGGGTACGTGAGGCTGCATGACGATGCGAATTGCAAATTAGCTAAATGAAAGCAGGAATAATAAACAGTCTCAGTAAATTCAAAAGTCTTTTGACAGGGAAAATGTCAGCAAAAGGCAGAGGTTTTCTTTCCAAGTTATTGTGAAGAATGTAACAGTTAAACATTATTTAACCATAAAAGTTAATTATGAATGACATGTTTTTATATTACATCTTGAGGAATAATCACAGAGAAAAGCAAATCAAGAAATATTGACTAAACTGCTACATTTTCCTTCATTTACTCTAATATTGCAGCTCAAATAAAGGTACGATTTTGTAATATTTTGAAACTCCTGATACACTTATTGGAACACTTTCCCTTAATTAATGATACTAGAAGAGGCACAAGCTAGATGCTTGAAAGGGAAAGCCTGTAGCTTTCATTTTAATTTCATTTCTATTGTTCTAATTATTTTTAAAGGAAATTACTTCCCTGATTGTGATACATGGTACTGACATTCAAATGTAGCACACTGAAGTAACATGACAGTGACGACTTCAAAGTACAGTCACTGCGAGACATACATTCAGAGAAGTTCCACAGTTTGTGCTGTTATTACTCAAATCAAGAAAACATGATAAATAATGAAGGAATTATAGTACTTTGTTGTTTGGAAGGTACAATTCTGGGCTTCACAGTCTCTGTGAGAAGTCTTACTTCAAATACAGTTGGAAATACAAATGACAAAATGTGCTTATTTTCAGCTCTGTCTTCAAGTGCTTGATACGGTGTCTCTGCTACAGCAGGGCCAAGGGGACATCCCTCCCCCCCAGAGGGCACAAGGCTAACGAGGCTAACGGTCTTTCTGCCAGCTAATTGTTGTATTGTGGTGTCCATAAGCCAGCAAACCTCAGTTGAAATTGTTCCCTGAATGAG
>JANZLQ010000027.1:415376-438872 GCA_026212715.1 Elanus axillaris | reverse complement strand
CGGGCAGGGACACCTTCCACCAGAGCAGGTCGCTCCAAGCCCCATCCAGCCTGGCCTGGAACACTGCCAGGGATGGGAACAACAGCCTGAGCCTTCTACTGTCTGTCTGTATCCTTGAGGTAGGGACAGTACACATCTCCCAGCTGCCTTTCTGATACTTACGCACAAGCAGGAGATCTGTGGCCTGACGGAGTTCTCTCGGTGCGACCTTGCGGGGCAGTGCATTGGCACTGCGACCCTGCGGACAAGAAGGGCGAAGCGACAGTGGAGCTGGAGCATCACGGGGGACACGGCACAAAACGAACATGCAAGTTTGGCTCTTCTCTACCACCTCCTGTCATCTGCTCACACCTAGCTGTGTGTGCGTATGAGTAGGGCCAATGGCTTTTTTTCTAAAATGGCACCTGTGATGGGTTTAAATTTAGAGGTGACACATGAATATAAATAGTAAATGTATTTTCATAAAAACAGTCCCACAAACAGAGCTAGCAAAAGACTAGCCTTGATCCAGAAAGCACTCTGGCACTTAGTTATATCTCAGTGGGGTTTAATGGGGTTTAAAGGTACTCTGAAGGCTTTGCACTACTCGGCCATTACAAGTCATGTTGTGAAGGCACAGGGCATATAAAAGATTGAATGTATTTGGCTTACAAAAACTTTCTCATCTTTCCTTGACTTGTACCACTTTACATGAAGCAAACCTCTAAGGAGACCATTATTTCGGGTCATTTTCTTGCCTACATTTACTTACTAGCTTTCTGGTTTACTGTTTTACTTTTATATCTCTCCCTGTCCACCATATCCTGAAAAGCAAAATATCCAAGACAGAAAGGAAGCTACACAAAAATCTGGGTTAGACTCCGTAATACATGCCAGAATTTAGCTACAAGATTATGTACAGGACTGCAAGAAATGTGCCACGTTTTCAGATCCTTAAATGCCAAGTGATATAAAGTATTCAGAGGAGAATTTCTTCCTGCACGTGCAGAGATTTCTTTCTTAATGGAGACACTGTATAAAAGCAACTTCTAATATAAATGAAAAGCGAATTTCATTTGAAATGCAACCAGTGTGGCCAATTAAAAGGAATTAAATGTGTAGTCAGTGAATCTAACTTTGGCCTCTCTAACAACCTTTTTATGGAATTGTTCCACTTACAGATCACATTCCCATATTTAATTTTTTTTCCTCCTCCCTAAGATGTTCATCCTGCACTATTGAAAGTAAAGGCACCTCTGAGTTCACTGTGTACATGAATTAAACCCTAAGCACCTGTTTAGGAATGGCAAATACATTTTATTTCCAGAAGAATGGTGGAAATAACCAATCACCTCCATTCAAAGGGACAAAAAGCCACAGATATTGCAAGGCTGAATAAAAGAACTCGTGCATGCATTTCCACATTGCAGAACTATATATACACTTATATATAGTCACAGTTTTTCTTGTATCAGTGAGAAGTCTGATCATGCTTATATAATGTACTTAGGAGAGACTCTTAGGAAGGGGAACAAAAGATTTCAGAATAGCTGTACTTCTGTTCACTTAGCTGGTGAGCAAAGCATTGGGCTGGAATTCAAGATACTGGGTGAGATTGGGTGAGTCATGTCACCCAGTGACTCATGGAATTAGGATTGTAAAACTGATTTTACCTGGGACAAGCACTGCTTACAGAAGAGCTATTATTCTCATTCCTGATGGGGGAAGAATGTCCAATACTGCCCTTACTGAACTTAATGAAGAAACTACAGATCAACCTGATTCAAAACTCAAAATGAAGTCAACATTCACTAGTTAGAATGAAGCTAGGATTAAGCTATTGGACCTACCTGTACATGTATCCAAAATGCACACAGGCATACTGAACTGGCTCAAAAATACTGGTTTTACCCATTTTCAAAAAAAAAAATGTTAAGAGCTCTAGAAATCACATCTACTAAAACTAATACATTTTAAAATTCCTTTCAGACTCAGAGAAAGCCTCCACAATGACAGACACCGTATCCTCATTACAGCACAGCAGAAAGTTTCCAAGAGTCTCCATTTGTTGCTCTCAGCCTGCTTGCAAAAGATTTACGTACAGGGTAGCAATTACTTCAAATATACCTTTTTTAGTAAAACCTACTTACATGCATTTTCCTCACTTTTATTCTGTTTTTGATTTATTCATTTCAATTTAGCTGTCACATCAACAGAAAACTTTTTAACTGTAAGCAGATGAAGAAAAGGTTGGAGAATCACCATAATCAAAAGTATTTTAAAAATGTTTTAGATAAACAACCATCATTAGCAACACAGGTACAGTAGGAGGTGTGCTTTTTGTAAATATGCTTCTTGTGGTCACTTGGCATTGTCTCTGTTCCTTGATGAAGTAAGCCTAGCTCATATAGTCAGGAGCATCTGTGAAGAACTAGTTTTAAACACTGACATGCAAAATTTTCATGGAAACTGAACTGAACTAAGACCGTAAATTGAACAAATAGTAGTGAGAAAACATACTTATTCTGAGAAAAAAAAATAAAATCACCAGATTAAAACAATTTCCTCTTATTAGAGGCAATCAAAATAGCAGTAGCAGTCTTGACTGTTACTAGATCAGACCAGAAATATCCATCGCATGTTTATGTCTATGTGATGGTTAGGAAACCTGGAAATTAAATATATACGTTTTTCTTCTTCCTTTTATCTCACAGAGTACTTTGCAAATGTTCACCTTCCACTATCAACTAATCATTGCAGCATCCAGGGAACTTTCATGTGGCTCACAGACTCCTACTGGCAATAAACCATTGGCTTGTCTGAGACAGAAGAAATCTTTGGATCAATACCACAGGAAGAATTTTGGACACTATCTGGCACTCACTATGCCATAATCAGATGCTTTAATACATACATAGATGTCCATACAGTTGTAGGTAATTAAAGGTCTTTGTTTGTTCTGTTCCCCAGAATGCTTCCCCCTCATCTTTAGCATGTAACAGAAGAGAATCTTTGTTGTTTTCACAGCAAAGACCAGCCTGAAATGAAGTTATTAATACCTGAAGCTTCTGTTAAGTTATGAATGTTTGTGCTCATATGAGCCTACCCACTGTGACTGAGTAAAAAATGAGAGGGGCACCCACTTTATAAGACAATATTTTGTTCTTAAGCGACTAAACTGTTGAGTCACTGTGTACGTATATTGTGTGGTATTTTTACAAGCCTCACTACTTTGAGACAATTAAAGCAAGTTTTAAAAAATGTACGTGGTTACTGCATTTTTGCTTTGCCCAGCACATAGAGATTTTCAAAACTACAGAACAGTTGTTCTTGTCCTATGAAACATTTGCAGTACCTTCTAAAGATTAAGTTAAAATGTTCAGAGATCAACAGAGTTATTGAAAGGTGACCTCTCTATGCAAGAAAAATGCTGTTTTCCTCTAACAATTGTTAATAAAAGGAAGCTCTACACAAAATTAATCTCTTCTCCCAAACTACTTGGATGCTATCAAATTCAGGGGCCAGCACGTTCCTTAAGCAGTTATATAGGAAAAATTTCACTGGCATTTGCAGGTGCATTCAGGTACTTAGTATCACCTGTGTGAACAACAGAGGTGTGATTACTCTCAAATAAAGGTGTACACCTTTTAAAACTTTTTCTCATTGCATAATTTCTGCATATTTAAATATGTTGAAAAGTCTAGAAATTTTGTACCTAAAAAGTAATCCTTTAATGTTAGTTTCTCTAGCTATGAACAAGCCATATAGTACCATTTCTAAAAGTTCACTGCTTGGTCATATACTATGACATTTATTTTGCGATTTTAAGTATTCTTTCTCAAGCAAAAGTGAAATAGTTACTGTATATGAATGGCAGAAGTAGCACCACCCACACAGTACAGTGTTTATTATACAGTTCACTGCTATAAGTCTAGTACAGTCTCTGGTTTGGAAGTAACTGTTGGCAATATTTTTTATATATATTGTCTTTTAGTTCTTAACTTTTCCTACTGCACTCTAAAATTACTACGAAAAATCCAAATCATGACTCTCCCTTTAGGTACTTTTCCATGCTACAGTCAGCTAAGTGAAATGTGCAGTCCATCCACACTCATCTGCAATTTTTATGTCCCTTTATAAAGTATGATAATTTTTTCCAAGGCAGTAGTTATCATCCACACCTTGCAAATGCATAGCCTGATGATTAGAATGAAATACAGCCTCACCTCCCCTAACATAAGCAGTCCATTTCAGGAAGGATGACTTACTACCACGTTCTGCTAGTGCTACGACTCCTGCTGTTTTGTCCTGCCTTCTGCCTCCTTTTTCTCTTCTAGTCCCAGCATTAACATTTATGATGACTATAAACAGACCATACTTGGCAACTGCAAGATCCAGATGCCTTGCTTGGGAATATATTTCCAATGTCTGCCTTTGCGGTTTGTTCCTTCATTAGCTACGCTTCTAGCAGTGCTGATAGAGCAGAGAGGTCTATCTGGGCTGGCTGATACGACTTCTCTCTTCCCCTGTTTCTCTATGACTCATCCTCAAATCTCAGAATGACACATTTATCTTAATTCTCATATACAAGATAATAATTTCTGTTGATAATTACCTCCAAAATGTATTTGTAAATAGTTTTCATCCCAATCAGCCTTAAAATGGAAATACGCTTAGTTTTTATTTTACACCAACAAATAATTAAAATTTTGGATGTCTATTTCTTTATTCAACTTTGTAAAACTAGATAAAATTTAACTAATCACTGACCAAACCCTGTCATATAATATGCTATTATTCATAATACAAAGTATGCCATTAGGAAATGTGATTCTTCACGGTAAACAACATCTACTTTGGACCAAGGCAAGGAAAGTACAATGATATCAGGAAGAAAAGGGAGAAACTGGTTAATCAGAACTGAGACCTCTTAATTGTAGAGACATTAAGATGTAATGTGAGGAGTGCTGGTTTTGAACTAGTATAATAAGTTTAGTGGGTCAAGCATTAGATTAGTCTGGGGCTCAGCAGAGCCCTAGCTGGAAGGTGTAGCTGTCATCACAGTAGGCATGATGAATTTTAATGAAAGATCATGAGATTTTAAACAATGAAGCAGCAACATTCTTTGCAAGCAACTTATATTCACTAGAGGAGAAAGCACAGGTCTGGCATCTAATAGATTCTTCCAGGTAAACCATGATTTTATGAAATACCAAACAGTCTTGGATGCATCAGTGGCACAGAGACAGTTCAAACTGTCTGACTGGATCAGGGAAGATAACACATCAGTTCATCTAGAGTATGAATAACACACTTGTTATCTTCTGTCCAAGAAGGTGAAGAGCACAATATTAGCTCTTACTATAATGTACGCTGAAAGAAAACAGCATCACTTCTATGCTGAACCACAGTACAGAGCTACTTATGTGCGTACCCCAAAACTGCTGAGAAAAGGGTGGGTATGTTCTACTGGCACTTTGCTTCATGACACAGCGAAGAAAGCAAAGGAATACCACGCACGTAACCGGTACCATCGGAAGGCCAGCAGCATCAGCATGAAGTAAAAAGGACAAAATCTAGAAACCTTTTTCTGCTTTGCCTTCTTTCAGTTTGCCTTTCCCTAAACGAAGACTTGCTGGCACATTGTCCAGCTTTAGTGAGCTGATTTTATCCAAACATGGTACGAATTACAGTGGGAATTCAGGACTTTGTTTCACAGAGAGAACTAAAAACGTGAAATTAGCCACTAGGACGACTCCTAACAAAATGGCTCATTCAGCAGTTTAAGCACGAGGACAGCACGTGTTAAATTATCTGATTAAAGGCTAATGGCAGTAAACACAGTGACCCACGAGGAACAGAAGAAACGTGTCAGCTGGAGGAACCCCTGCAGCCCCTGATGCCAAGGGAGCACCCGGACCCGGCTGCTCTCTGGGATCCATGCAGGGAATGACTCCGTCACCGTGCAGCGTGAAGCCCATTCAGAAGAGTCAAGGCAGAACACTTTCCCAGAAGGGGAGTTAAACCCTACAGGGCAAAGGACTTCTTCTGAGCTGCAGGGGGGCGAGATTGTCGGGACTGTGCAAAACTTATTACGGGATGTTTTAGGGTGGGCTGGGGAACGTGCAAAACTTACTGCGGGATGTCTAGAGAAACGAACAAAAGCAGTGAAAATAAGGAATTGTGGTGGATTGGGAAGAAACAAATAGGGAAACTAAAGAGACAGTGGGATAAAAGGGGCCGGTCAAGTTTAGGCAGGTTGCTGGCCAGTACACTTGTCTGACTGAGCCCTGCACTTGATCGCCACAGTCTGACCCTTCTTCTCATTGAATCCCAACAATCTTCTGCGCAGGCGTGCTCTCTGCTCTGCGTGGGGGACCGAACGCTAGCCAACTTCAAGCAAGCTAGCAGGGTAAGACATACCAGCACTTGGAGCGGGACAGTGAGCTTAAGGGGCTTAGAGGTGCCGATGCCAGCACCGGGGGAGATGGGGGGACCTGGGACCAGCTCCTGGCTACACTCGGTGCTCAAGGCCAGCAACCAGAGGGAATTCCATACAGAGAAGGAACAGGATCAGACCTTCTGCACCTTATGTGAGTGCTGGGTGCAAGTGCCGGTAAAGGCACTGGGTTGTGCTTGTGCTGGTCTGTGTGGCCAGCCATGTTCTGTACGTGCGTGTGCCCACGTGGACATGTGTCTTTTGGGAATATATGCTCAGCATGGCGACAGGTTGGAGCTGGGGACATGTGATTGCAGCCTCCCATCCACTGGGTTGGACAGGAGGAATCCCCCTGGGTCCTATAACCAGAGTTGAGCACCTCCAACAGTAAGGATTATTCGTGATCAATGCCCAAGACAGAAAACTGAGGACCTCAAGGACGCTGTACTTGTCACCATTTCATTTCTATTTTCATCATTTTTTTTTTCTTTAGTCAAATATGACTAAAGCTTATCTGTGGTGTTCTGTAACCCTGTCAAGATCTTCAGCAAAACTCAAAATGAGCTATTGCAGGCTGAGCCTTTTACCTTCTGGAAGAGTAATGCAAATGTGTGATGCCCCAAGGGTTTGCATGGAGAAATGTTGTCAAACAGTGTGATCAGTCTCAGTAAGATCAAGAAGCTGGGTACTGCTGGAATCAAGTGAGTATCCAAATTCCAGATCAAAACACAACAAAAGCAGAATAAGCTTTGCAATGCAGTTGCAACACAACAAAATGAAAAGCACAAAGGGGTGTTTTATTCAGACTACATAGCAGTGACTTGAGTTATAGGCTTCGTGGCACTTCCGAACTACAAGATTATCGTCACCAATGCTCCGGCACAGATACGCGTGATAGAATCATATCACTTTTGTATTGTTTGTGCTCAAAAACTGATTATAAGACAGGTTGGGGAAGGTAGACAGTGAAACACTTCCAAGGCTTATGATGGTTCCCCAAAGTTTGGAAATGGTTCAGCCATGGGCCTTCTGTGTGGCTTTTGCCTGCTCAGCCTATCCTCCACTTCAGCTGTTCATATACAATAACAAAGGCAACACCCTGCAGTGCTAGAGAACTGACATCACTCCTTGGCACGTGTGACGTTTTCAGACACGACTCTGGTGAAAATCAGAATCGCTCTAGCCCACAGCTCGGTTATGTTTCTGTCAATGCCAACTGAGTGGGAACTTGGCTATGAATGTATCTCAACAGTACTGCAATACAAATTCTAGGTTTTCCAGGTAGGTGTGAGAGAAATGAGATTGAATGACTCCTTTCCCTTCAATGCGCAAACCAGAAAAACAAATTAACTCTTAATATTTTGTTAAAGGATCTCTGATTTATTTTCTTTGTATGTCTTGAAGAGAAACCCATACACTGAAATTCTATACTTCAAGTCTGAAGAAAAAAGGGGATTGTAACTTTGTGATAAATGCAATTAGAGTGCGAAAGACAGAAAAGAACAGTGGATTCTGAACGGCTCAGTGGGTAGTCTCCCTGCTCTTATTTTCAGTATTAAATGACTCAGTAAACTCCTATTCTCTTAAATTCTACAGTTCCACAGCCTGACTGAGATATGTTTTTAACAAATGAAAAATGACAAGTTCAGCTGGGCAGAGAGTCATTAGAGTGCAAAACCAGTGAAAGTTCAAAGTGAATAATGAAAGTTCTTGTACAATTTGCATTAGATCCATATGCTACAGTGAGTAATAAGCAGAATTTTAACTCACATAGAGGAATTAAAAGGACTGATTACAAGTATTAGCAAGCATTTCCACAAGATAATGATTCAGGTTTTACAGAGCTGTTTTGATTTTTATTTCAAATAGAAGAATAGAATTTATGGTCCCAGCATTGAAATAGACTTCCATAAACAAAATAGAAGATATTTTATAAATCTTCCTTTCTTGTCTAAGCCTAAATGAGTCATGACCTGTTATATTCCCACATGTCTCAGCCACCTCTGCCAAGTTTGCTTCAGGAAAAAGAAAGTATTCTGTAACTCTTCTTTTATAACAAGGGGCAAGACAAAGAATTTGGAGTCATGGTTCCCAAAAGGTAAGATTAATGTTCTCTAATTAATATGCCCCTTTCCTATCAAAAAGAATTTGCTTCACTAACACTAATGGAAATGTATATGTGTCTTCAGTTTCAGAGTGGCACAAAGGATTGAACATGCATTTCTAGGCTCCTAATCTCAAAAAAGGAGCCAGTAGCACCGGAAAACATTCAGAGAAGGGCAGCAGAATGATTAAACTTACAGAAGAGCTTCCAGAAGTGGAATGACTAAGTTACCAATCTTCACTCTGTAAAAGAATGACAGATGGAAGGTATAATATAGGTTTGTGTAATTATGGGTGTGAAGAAGAGGACAGAGATGCATTAACTATTCACTGGCTTTTCAGGTACAAGATCCAAGAGCAATCAAAAGCAGGCAGCAGGAGTCAGGTTCAAGAAAAACAAGAGCTGATGAGTCTTCAGGCAGTTACTGGATGAATTCATTGCTGAAGGAAAGCGTAGATGCTAAACGTATATATGGGTTGCACAGAAGACCGGATGAGTTAATGAAACAAAAACCCGCAGAAGATTACAAAGCACACAGAAACTGTATCTGGCAAAGAAAGACCATGCACTGAAAATGGCTGGAGTCTGGGAGAGCACTACAACAAATGATAGCATATGCTTCCTCTGTTCCTGTACTCCTGTCTAGAAATATGCATTTTGCCACTGTCAAACAAAACTGTCTTTTAAGCTACTAGGCTTAAAAGAATTTCAATGGAGGCAGTAAGGCTGTGGCTGTATTCCAATTAGTTGAAAAACTTCCATTAGCTTCAACACAGGTTATTTTCTTCATTTCAGTTATTATCTTTCAGGTTTCAATCCACCACCGTTTATGAGTTCACTGTATTACATCACACAAGTAATGAGATTTACATACCCTATACTTAGGAAATCAACACTTCCTTATAGAGAAAGTTAACACCGCCATTTTTACAGCACTTTGAAAAACACAAATTGTCAAGATCAGTTGACAGCTGAAATGGGAATCTTTCACTTTCTGTTGATTTTATTTGAAAAAACAATTGTTTCCATTGCCCAGCTTCATCTAGCTGTTCAATTACTGTATAGTCATTTTAAGACATCTGTTACAACTCCTCCTTTGTTTGGAGTCTCTCCTACCTGGCTGCCAAGACTTGGTGTAGATCTTGGTTTGTGTTGCTTCTTATTCATCAGCTAGAGAAAATTTGAGAATTAAATAAAATTAAGAATTTTGTATCACCCAAATACATGATTCATTTGATTTTCAAAAGCTGCCAGCACTGCTACAGTTCAGCAGTTACATCCATGATACTACATAGCTGACTGCTGGTGTCACCCAGATCATGTTATTCAAGGCTCCAGTAGTGTTACCTTATTTTGGGGCTTTTTCTGCTTTCCCAGGCAATTTTAAGCACATTCTCCTGTACCCTTTGATTTCTTCCATGTGAAATCTCCAAGATGGTATATGGTAAAATGTTCCACCCTCTACTGCCAATACTTCAGTAAGCCAGTTTGTCCCACCACTCATTGTATCTTTCAACCTTGACTGTTGCCAAAATATCAAAGGCATTATGACTACTCAGTAGTTGAAGTAGTATCACAGCTGAAGTCAGCAGCAAAGCAAACTTGATTTAGCTGGACAGGGGATCACTCACAGTGCATTAAATAAATCTTTGCAGGGCTAGGGTTAAGGAAATGATAAATTAATTCATTAATCTAGGATTCCTGTTTAAATGTGCCAGATACTATAGGTCAGAAAGCAGTGAAGACATACAAGTGTGTAAGTACAACAATACTGGTACACTACAAATGTAGTTCAATAGCTGTGGTTATTGTATACCCTAAAAACTACTGTTTGTCAAATTACTACTACCCATTTCAGTAATCGACACTAGCAAATAACAGAGCAAGTGATTTTCTTAGCTTTTTTGGCTCACTGTGATTTGGCTTTACTGTACCACTCAATCTTTTAACCTCCTACTTCAAGTCCTCTCTTCCTTCTTCAGCAAACCATGGTTTTATCTACTCTTAGAACCTCTTTGAAATCTCTTCAGTATTTGTCTATTCCCTGGTGTGCTTCCTCCTGTTCTGTGTGCTTTATTTAAACAGTTTCTTAATCTTTTGGAATTGAACAGCTATTAAACGTTCTTTTAAATGAGACTTTGTACGATTGCTTTTTGTTCTCAACTCTAATCCATTTTACACCTGTAATACTGTAGCAAATTCTTTTTTTTTTTAATTATTATTATTACATAAAACTCGATACAGACATTTTGGAAATGTCTTCTTCTTGGTTTTAGCATTATAGGAAACTTGGGGGTGCCTGTAGTTCAGTCATGTTTCTGACCACTACTAAACCCCAGAAAGGCAGCAGATAAAAACGGGAGAGATGAGGCTTGCAGTTGTCACTCTTTTTGCAACGTCAGCCCTCTGATTAGGAACAGATTAATTGTCAGCAGTCTAGAGAAATTAAGCTATGATTACCTAGGATCTCTCACTCAATAAAGGACTTTCAGAGGTTGTTTCAGCCTCTAGTATACCTGAAGACAATGATTTGCCCCTGAAGAGGGCTATTCAGTTTCTTTGCATTGGCATTCGAGGTTTAGACTGCTGGAGGAAGAATCCAAATGCCCTCAGGTCTGTCTATGTTCCAACAGTGGGGCAGACCTTGCGTATTTTTTTTTTGGTATGACACAGTAAAATAATTATAATGATTAAAAATGGAATATATTACTATAAACAACAAGGAGAAAAGCAGTAGACTATTAAAGGAAAGAACTGTGAAAGAAAACATGTCCGTGAAAACCTATCACCCAGTCAACAAAGAAAAGAGCCTGCTTTCTAGACCCCAGCAAAAATGAGTCTGTGCTTTATCTATGCTCTTCGGAACAGCTGCTACTGACTTCACCTGAACTAGCAAACCTATTTTGTGTACAGCTTTTGGCTATCATCTTCACTTCTGACCTGGCAATCCAGTAAAATCCTTGCATTTTGTTAATTTTGCCTTGGTATTAGCACTTATTCTTATTTGACCTGGGAAGTTACCAGTTCCACTTCATCACTTATCAGCTAGCACTCAAAGGAGCTGGATAAATTATCTACAGATGATAAATATTAATGATTAATGAGTCAGAAGTCATTAACCTTGCTGTGCCACAACTCTGAAAACTTTATTTTTTTTAAGCATACAAGATCAAGATCTGAAAAGTAATTTCTAAGGACCAGTTTGTGACTAGCTCAACCATGGTTATCTAGAGAAGTCAAAGGGATTAGCTGCCTTTGTCTCCTTCGGTTTCTTTACACTCAAATAACCCTGTGCAGCTACTTCACAGGTCCAGGCAAAAAAGGGGCTGCTTGTTCAGGGTTTTGTAGACAGGTGACTACAGAGGTGATCAAGAGGTTTAGGGCAAGAAGATGGAATATTGGTTATGTGTTTCCTGTTTATGTCAACAAAGGTGATTTAGCAGATATTTCATGTCACTGCTTTCTGAACCCATCAACGAGGACCATATTCAGGTGCATCTCACAGGGGGACTGAAACTGTCAGGCCAGGTTGGTGTTTTCTAGATTGTCTTAAATGATACACACGGCTTCCTCAAAAATGCCCTTTTTCATTGTGCCTGTATCCCCCTCCTCCTCCTCTGTTCTCGTAACAGTTCTTACACTAGAGTGCAGATCACAAAACACAATCAGGTCCCAGGCTTCTGCTGGTGCAATGACTCTTTGTGAAACAGCCAGCAGGATCCGGAAGGATCAACCACATTTTCTTTTTATACCATGCACGCTGTGGTCTCTACACTCAGAAGCAGGTTTCTGAGGAGGTTTTGAAGCAGCTTAGCACAAGAGTATCCTGCCGCCTTTCAGAAGCTTTCCCTGACAGCTGCCACGTGCAGTTCCTCTAAGTATCAAACAGTTAAAAATGTTATTGTTAGACTTACATGAATCTGGTAATAGACTGCTGTGATTTTAAATGGATGAGTTATTACTTCTACATAGAAATCTACCAAAAAATTTCCTTCTGGATAATAAGCAAAGTAAAAGACACTGGCTCAGTCCTAGTCAAGCTGTATTTGCTACTAGACTTAAAAAAAAAATTCCTTAGTAGGAGCAGTGTCCAAGTTTGCACCGTGTCAGGGCTGTCAGCTCAATGCCCAGACGCTGCCGGCTGTTAAGAAGCCTCCACCTCCTGGGAGTCTCTGAACTCCTGAGGAAGGGAACTGCCTCCGGACAGCTACGAATTTTCCACGTCCTGGTAGGCTGCCATTCCAGTTAAATTCATAGCTCTTAGTTGCTTGGGGTGGCAAAGAAGCCATCCTTGGCCAAGAACTGGAATCAAACACTCGGCATTTAAATCACACAGGCAAGTGCAGAGAGAGAGCTAAATATTCCCAGCCCATGAGATACAGGTAACTCTGCGTGTACACATACAAGAGAGATACTTTAATGGGCTGTATTCCGAACCTCTGGATAGCTCTTCTCTTTCACTCCCCAGAGAAAACACTGACCTTTAACGTGTCTCAGTCACATAGTGCACATAAGTATCTTTACATATGTAAGTATAAACATGTGTTCTTCTGTTATGTGTGTATATAAAGATGCGTGTTTTATGTACATACACACAAAAATCTAAGTATCTAGAAGCATATTTTGTCACAGAATACAAGTTAGGGATCCATACATCTGCAAATCTTTCATATTACAGATGCGGACACTACCATTTCCTTCAAAATTGTCAAAATGTAAACAGAATTATTATTTATTCATTTATTTTTCCTATAAAACGTGGCAGTGGAATGCCCACGTTGGAAACAGGTCCAATGCAGTGTTTTGAGCTATTACTTGGAAGAACTATAGAGATGCTACAAGAAATTAAGCAAAGTTGAGGAAACTGAACAAAAATTTTGGCAATTCCTTCATAACACAACACCTGGTTTCACAGTTGACAAGTAGACAAAACACTGAAACAAAACCGTGTTACCTTATGTTCAATGAAGTATATGTGATCTACTGGAAGTTTGACTAACAGAACATATTGAGTATGTTATAATACACTAGATTTCTGCTTATAACAGAGACTTCCAAGACTGATTTTTTTTTTTTTTTGCTTTGATGTGCTATAATCTTGAAATGGCAATCAGGTTTCTGGCAATTCTATAAAAAACTGTTCAGAAAGGTTCCTGAATGTTTTACAAACTATTAAAAAAGAGGTTTGTTACCTCTAACAGGTAACAACCTCTAACAGGTGTCATTGCCTACTTAATTTTCATTCTTAAAAGCCAATTTCTCAGCAATGGAAAGATGCAGGAATTCTTATAATCAGATGCAGCGAGATTTTAGTCCTTGTCAACTACAGCAGTATACTTAAATCAAAGATTCACTGCTTCTTTCCATGAAAAGGTTCAATATATGAGCCTGTGAACTGCAATACAAAAAAAACAGATAGAGAATGGAGAAAATGATTGAGAGCCATCCCAACATTATACAGGGCAAAGGCAGATGAAGGTTGCAACCATGGCAATGACGGCAAATAGATTAATGTTTTAGGCCTACATATTTTCCTAAAATACTCAACAGCAGCAAGATTTTGGACTAGATTCTCCGTAACTTGTAAGTGCATTGACTGCATCGGAGTGGAGAAGTAGACACAATATATTTTTCATAAAATGCTAAATTATTGAGAAGAAACAAGAAGCTGCCAGAGCATTACAATTCTCTTGGAACCAAGGGGGCAAATTTTCAAAATTACATCTTCCATCTAAACCAATGCATGTATGATTGATGAGAAGGCACAATTGTTTCATTTTGTATTTTGTAAAATTTCACATCAGGGTGCTAGAATTTCAAATTACTTTGACCATCACCGTAATTTTAAATTCACTTGCGATCATCATATTTCTCTAAGCCCAAGGAGTACATACAGTTGCATTCTAAAATAAATAAGAACGCAAATAAAATCGAAAAGTAGGCAGTTTGTGGGATTATAGGAAGCTTTAAGATACGGAAAAGCTGCTGAAAGTGTTTTTGAATATGGCATCTTTGGCTATAAAATGGGCTCCCTAAATGACAGCTACCTATATAATAAAAGTACGTAATAAAAGGAGTTTTCTCAGACAGCTATGATGAAGGACTGGAAGAAAAAAAAAAAAAAATCAAATAATGAGTTGCATCTCTCTGAACCAAAGTAACACTTCCAAAGGAGAATGCAAACATGCATATAGAAACATCTTTAACAGAATTCTAGCATGTGTGAAATTGCTAAAGTGATGTTGGATTCTCTATAGGAATTTGTATAGTATTGATATTTTTCTTTGTTATCATATATAAAACGTTCACTTGAATTTGCAAATTATACTCCTTAAACCTGGATTCAGGCAAATATACTGAGGAGAGGATTGAATTCACTGCTTAACAAGAAGCATCCTCTGAAGCACTGCTCTCAGTAGAACACCAAGACTTTTTACGTTTGACTTTCTTGAATTAAGGTTAAATTACAAAACACAGGTAGCATTTCTTCAAAATGAATTCCATCATGCGCTGACCACAAGGCTTTGCTATTATGAGTCATTGATTGGTTTAGGTAATTTTTATCATAGGCTTTGTTTTTCAGCAAAGGGTTTAAGTAAAGAGTGTTAAAATAACAGTAAATAAGGAATTAGGCAAGAAAACAATAATGGAATGACGATAGTGTCATTTTGGCCCAGTATACTTGTCTACCAAACTACTATGTTTCCAGAAGGAAATCAGTCCTTGAAAGATGTCTATTATCTAACTGTCAATGGGAATATCGTGCAGATATGAGCATGAGCTGACTTATTTGAATGCTCTAGTGTCTCTGAACAGTCATGGTCTTCACTGTCCTTTATTTAAGTGACTGCTTTGAAATAAAAACACCTACTCTTTTGTCCATTTTTGTTTTGAAATGTCAACTTATTTCTCTCTTCCTCAAAGTCCCACTCATGCCCTTGCTACCTTGCCCAAAGTCAGCAAAACCTCGGTTTTAAGAGAAGCCCATTTGTATATTATCACTGAGGAGAATTACTAATCTGCAGTGATCCTTCCTGAAAATAAGGACCCTGACATGTAGGCTTTGGGTAGTGCAAGATACAGAGTGCCAAGTCACTCGTTCCTCGGGTGTTACGAGCAGTGCCCTGAAGAACTACAGGAGCTCTGAGGGCTGACCAGCTAACGAGTTCTGCGAAGGTACCTCGTCAGTCAGACGGACGCGCAGACCGACACCTGCGCACAGCTGCCCTACACCCCTCCTCAGGGTTAGGTGGGCGGCTCTTCCCCAGAGACTGCTGCGTCGTAACGCTGAAACCAGACGAAATCCTCCTCAGTGCCACCGAGTGCTCGCCTGCCATTTCTGGGCTTAATAGACTGAGCCAACGAGTGGGAAATCTGACCGTAATAAGAGAGAAGGGTGAATGCGCAAGAGCGCAACATTAAGATGACACTGGTGAAACACTGTGGTGCTTCACCGAAGGTGCTCACCAAGGAAATAGCCTGTTACAAGAGTAATGTTCCTTTAACAAAATAAAGTGACAGAACGGACTGAAGGCATACATCCAGATCCTATCTTATGCACTGGTTTTCTGGTTTGTTTTTTTAAAATTATAAAGATCTAAAAAGCTAGATCCTGTCTGCAGTTAACTGAAAGGAATCTTTCAGATGGAAGACAGCTCCCATCTGGCTTAAAGCCAGCAGAATCAGTAGCAAAATGAAGGCGGTTTCTAGGAAGTGAGTGAAGAGGAAGCACGCTAGGGATGAGTAAGAAATCCTTCTTTCATCCTAACCCATCCCTACAAAATCCAGCCTTGTGCTGCCAGCTAGTTCAGTAAGTCAGCGCAGCTCTGAGGCTGGACTAGTGCCTGACCACTGAAATGCAACCCAGCTCACTGAGCATCCCCTGCTTCCCTCCCCTGTGGACAAAGTCACGCTCAAAAGAAGGCAGATTTGAACCCTTGCTCAGTGTGCTTGGTTTAAGTATTGCGGAAGAAGCAAATCTTCAACCAAAAAAAAAAAAAAAAAATCTATATGGAAGTTTAGTTCTACGCAAAGACACTACAGCAATAAATGTAGACATCTCAAATCACATCAGTATTTGGTACGACTGGCCTCAGTGTGTAAATAAATACGCTCAAAGTTAATACCACTAAGTTAAACAATCATGAGTAAAATATTTTTATGTAAGTAGGCAGACCAAAATATTATTTTGCATTTGCTTTGTGCTAAGCCTGATGCCTTTTACAAGAAAATACAAGAGTAGTCACAGCCCAGGACGTGGTACAAATACCCACCTCTGCCATCAATTTGCAACATGTGATCTCTGTGCCATAGGTGCCACACTCCCAATTAGGTTTAAAAAAATAGTATAGCATATTCTTCATATTAGACTTAGAAAGCTTTATTAATCATTATGTGGCACAATGATGTACTTCAATTTAAAACATCTGAAAAATAAAGGCGAGGTTCGTATTTGCTAACCTAGGAATCCAAAACACTGACATCCAAGGCTGCTTTGTCATCCCAATCTTTCTTCGTTACAAATGGGAAGAAATGCACCCCCTGCACAGGACAATTAATTTCCTTCAAGACAGGTCACATGAATCATGCTACAAAGTTACTAGGTTCCTTCTAAAAGCTGTAAAGACTAGCCCTGACTCTCAGCTCTGACGTTAGGGTGTCTAGATGAATTCAAAGACGAGCAGTTACCGCCTTTAGAATGACAGTTCTGTAGCCAAGAGGCTTAAGGCAAATTAGACAACTGTTCTGTAGGCAACTTGGTTTTATTCATGGCCAAAACTCCTTCTGTAGGGCATCTGCTAGATAGTTAAAGCCATCATAGGGAAAGTGTATGTGTTTGAAACTGATGGCGTTGCAGGTACAAAGGTACTATGGAACACAACAAATGTGAAAAACAAACACCATGCCAGCATAAACGAGTTCAAGGGATTGACTGCAGCTCTAATCACTTTAAGTGACTACCATTAAAAATGAAAGGCAAACATCTCTCCCAATCTAACCTAAAATGTTGTCAGTATAAGCAAAACACAAATGAGATGTTATTTTCCCGTGGAAGATAGGCAGGATGTATGTAGCAGTCAGCGCTGAAGCGTAGCAGAAGGATTTGTTTTGAACTGTTTTGATAATTACGAAGATATCCACATGAACAGAGATTAAAACACCTATGTCATCACTGAAAGATAATTTCTGTTGTAATTATGTATTCAGCAGACTAAGGCACATTGTGGAGATGGCAATGTTGAGAGCATTCGAAGAGAATCTGTGCTTGCTTTCCCCTGCTCTGCAGATACAGCACGTCCTCTCCAGAAGAGAGGCATTGCAGGAGGCGGGACACGAGCACCCAGAACTGGGTGTTCTTCTTTTAATAGGGTCCAGTTGACGCTACTGTTTCGCTTGGCACAGCTACAAGCTGTATGTCAGCTACCCAATCTGATCACAAACTCCTAAAAATTCTAAGAACAGACAACAGGACATTTGAATTATGTTGTAGTCATCTGGATATTGTTATGATGTCTGCATCAATACCATGAAGGTCAACAGCACCTTGAGATACGTTGGAAGAAGAGACATTTTCTGTCCCCTCTGAGCATGTTTGTTTATTTTTTGATCCCACTAGGGTGAGATTCATCCTGCCTTACTTCAGCTGTGTGAAATTCAACAACAGTCAGCAACAACAAATACCTGATTCCTTCCACTCTATGTCAGGTGTATGAACTAGAGGGATTAGTTTGTGCACTGAAGGTTTCTGTCCCTCCAATAACTGCACAAGGAACAGAGACGGTTGGTTTACAACTGGCAATCAAATCTATGGTGGCTAGGTGAAAAAAAAGTATCTGACCTTTGGTGCAAAAATCCCTTTTTAGAGCTTTTCAATATTTGTCAGCAAAAATGTTTTTGACATAAATTGCTATATACAGATGTACTGAGGGTAATCTCAAATCAGACACAATATGACCCTGTATCTCCTGCTGCAATCCTTCCGTTCATTCCTCTACCCAAAAAAATAAAATAGCCTGCTCTACTTTTTACAATGAAAATTATTGTAGCAAACCAATGCATGAAATAAAATATCTATTGGCAAGCACAAACTAAATTTAAAGCATATCAAATTTTAGAAGAAAAAAAAATAAATACAGAAGACAATGGAGTTTTCACTGGGAGTAAATTGGGTGCTCTCTCTTCTTAGTCCACTACTCTCAGGTCTGACACCAAACTACTAATCTGCTAAAGACATCTGTATGCTAGGGAATATTACAGATTTCATCTTCAAAATAGAATCCTTTAGTAGTCTTCCCCTGATTTAGGGCAACACAGAGGAAACACAGCCAAAGCATGTCTGCTAATCTAAGGAAGACAGGACTACATTGATTTTCCTAGGACTGCTAACCTCCTCTGATGTGAGTGGGTACTTTGATTAAATGACGGTTAAAGTGAGAAACTTGAATTCTCGGTGGATCCCACATGCAGTCTACTGCAGGAAGGTCCTTACCGGCAGAATGCTCACATCTCTGTCATAAGAAGCAGCAAAGCTCTCAGGCCAAGCGAACTTCTCACCATCCCTTTTGGGCTAGACACAGAGTTGTATTAATGCTCCTCCCCTACTTTATGACCTGGGTTAATGATCAACCCCACTACTTGGCCTTCACCAAGAAAATTGTTGGCTCTTTGGCAGCTGCTGCCTCTCTCTGACAGACATGAGTATCAGACAGCCGAATTGAAAAGTGACAAATATTTCAGGTAGTTATTGACAGTTTGCATAAAACTCTACGTTTCGAAGAATCCTTTGTAAGAAAAATGGATTGCAGAGGTGGCAGCCCAGAAGCGTACATCCAACAGGCAGTTGTGAGTTCATGCTATGTACAGATAGCTTCAAAATTAGTACAGCAGCCTGGAGCACGTGCATGTGTATGCATGTTTTGGTTTGTTTGGGGTTTTTTTAAATGTGCATTTTAGCCTGATTATAGCAACCATTTGTCCTGGATCTACTGATCTCTAAGCTTATTTAACCTTTTTGCTGCACTACCACAGCCTGCTCTGCACAGCTGGGATTCGGCTAACGTAGCTGAAGAAGGAAGGTTTCCTGTCCTGGGTCTCGCTGCAGAGTTAGCAGAGACAGGCACAGAGGATGGTTCAATCTCTGCTTCTACCTTTCTCTTTCCAGCAGAGAGACACTACAGGTTCACCTCAATAGCTGACAAATAGGTATTTCATATCAGTTCAGGGTATCAGATGTAGCCTCCAAAGGCTAGCCTGTATGCTGCAAGACCGACAGGAGACTGGTGTCCTGCCGGAGCAGCAGCTGTAGAGCCAGCTGCACTGTGCTTCACATGACTCGCTGGCAGGAAGAGGTAAGGACCCTAGTACCTGTTTTTCCAGTCTGGTCTTAGGTGTGAATGCAGGTAGCATAAGCTTTACAATTCTCTGAGCCAAGGAAGGATGTATTTTTGGTCCTTAAAACTGGTATTGGAAGGAATCACTTCAAAAAAAATTTAAAAAAAAATCTTGTGTGTCATGGAAAAGCAGCATATGCTGAGCAAGGACTGGAAGAGCTTAGGTGGACCACCACAGGGCTTGGATGCTCACTGACTGTCCGTGCCCCAGCAGTGGGATGGGCACCTTTGCCTCCTGGGGAAAGGCTGCTCGCTCCTCAGAAGCATTCAATGGTATGTGGACAGGATCTCCAGAATAATCCCATAACATCTGTCACAGGAAAGCCCAGTGAAAAAGCTTTCTCGATCTGCTGCTCCCCTCTCTACCCATTGCATAATATACCTGATAATATTATCGTCGTGACATTCAGATGGTACATCTGACATGCACAGGTACATCAAGAAGCTTTTCAGATGCGTGTACTGAGCACAGGCTCAGTGACCAAGAAATTGCAGAAGCTGCCATAGACTTCAGAGGTTAGGTTTGAGTAGTTCATACTCTTAGGCATATGTACAATCCGTTCAAATTTAAGGAAGCTTTCCTGTCCCACTTCAGCCCACATTTGCTGAAAAATAGCTTAGCTGTAAAAAAAAAAAAAAAAAAAAAGGTAGTTTTTATCCAAGGTTCTTTTCAGTTTTTGTCTCACACCAGTCACTGTCTAAATTAGCACTAAGTGGTTGCAAAAGACTGGAAGAAGTACTTTGAGATTTTAAACCAAAACAGTCAGAAGAGAGAAAGAAAAAAAAACAACCCACAACTCTAAGAAAAACCTGCTCTAATAAATAATTTTAACTTATTTTTTTGCTTTTTTTGTCTGTGTGGCACGCTAAAAGCCTTTAATTTCTTTGACAACTTCACTGTGCAAAGCATTTGCATCTTATTTCCAGATGCTCCTCTTTTAACAGTTTCAGATTCTATTTGACTGAAAGCTAATGCACCTGTGAAGGATTTCTGCATGGGTACCCGTTATAAAAAAAGATTTCATTTGCTCAGCCTTCCTCTGTGTTCACTACATAAAACTATAATAAATAATATGCATTTAGACAGGTGAATTTGTTTTGCAGCAACAAATCACAGTGGACATGAGGATCCTGGCACCGTTGCTGCTGGTGTTACACTAACGCTATGCTACACTACTTAAAGTAGTGTCAGTGTAGTAAAGTAAGGGCAAGTCTGTTTTATATCCCTCAGTGGATTCAGGGACAGTTTCTCAAGTATTGTTTGTCACAAAACACAGTGATGGAAGACTGATTCCTACACAATGTTTTACCTTCAACCTGCTTTCATTAAAGTATTATATTTGATAAAGTAACCAGACTATAAGCCAATGCAACTAAAATCTGAGCAGAAAAGGTAATGGCAAATCTGACACTCATAAAGCCATTAAGCATCTGAATAGAACAGTGCTTCCTCTATTCTTGTCGGCTTTTTCTTGAAACAGGTTATAGCGGAGTCTTTTCTTCCTGCTTCTACATTGCCTTTCAGTAAGACAAGCCATGGTGACTTAGTCATCACTTGCAAAAGGAATTCAGTTCCTTTTAGCACTGATTAGCAGAATCACCAGAGGCAGGCAGAGATGCTACGCAGCCTTTTCCCTGTTGATTTTGCCACCTCACGCCAGTGAATCACATCCCAGAAAAAGCTGACAGATTAAGCAGCGTACTGGCACGGAGGCAGGTCTCAGGTGTTCGGAGAAGCAGTCAATGCTCACTTTTACTTGTCATTTAAGTGAGGCAATATACACATACATACAAAGGTGAAAGCTAAACCCTTAATACTCTTCTCTACACGTGCCCTTCAACATACACTCGGTGGGCTCTCCACATTGGAGTAATGCAAATCCACTTCCACCAAGAGTGGAGCCACATTGCTCAGGACCCAACTATTTTCAGCAGGCATACCCAGATAAGCAAAATCATACCAGATCTGTAGTGACCTCAACTGACTTAAATTTCAACTAGCAGTATTTGGCTCTAAATAAGATGAGATAAGAAGAAATGGAATTTCTTTCTGGAGCTATTTTAGGGGCAATGACTACTATATATAGCGTCAGAATAAGTAGCTGAAGTTGAATTTAAAAGACAGACATATTTTTGTTTTGCTCTTTCCAAATACAGTCTCATCTGTTCCAAAGTCCGAACAACAGAAGAAAAAAAAGGAAAAACTATAGCAAACCACCCCGTCCTTCTGCAAGCAAAACCCAGGCTTTTCAGTATAGAAAGCAACACCAAGGGAAAACCAGACCGTGCCATGAGAGTTTCAGCTGTTTTGATAGTAAAGGACAAAGCCTATTTCTGAGTCTTGCCTGAAAAGGGGGTGTAAACTCAGACCTTCTCTAAGTCCAGAATTTCTGCTATTCTAAGACAGTTCTAAAGCAGCCTCACTGGTGCCTGGCTTCTCTGACTGTACGTAAAACTCTTGCTTACGTGACCTGAGGTTAAATTATGTAAAAATCTGTATGCTTGCATCGGTAACCTTGCTAAGCTACCCAGGTGTAGGCTTTGGAGAAAGTAATGTAAACACTGAAACGTGCTATGTCACCGCAGTACAATTAAATTCGAAGTAGACTGGATTTAAAGTCGCTGCAACATTGGGACTGAGTTTAGTGTGCGGGACTTAAACTACGTCCCATTCTCTCTCTGCTGTATTCTATAGGAAGCCCATATGCGCACTGACTCTCATTAAAAGAAGTATTTCCTTCTCAGGTGAAACCAAGGTGCAATGTCTGTTTTATCTTTTTTGTTTTTTGTTTTTTTTTGAGAAGTGCCCATTCTCTGGAAGAAAAGACGCAGACGGGAAAACGTTTTCCTGTACTTCCACCTAAAGGGCGCTTTGGCCTTGGAAGAGCCATCCCGCTCACAAGGACCACTTCGGGAAACAGAAGTTTTGGTTGCCATGCTACCGGGAAATCGCTCGGTTCAGTCCAGCGAACAAAACCGCAGAAGCGACATTTTCTCGTAAGAAGAGGGAAATGCCAGGTTAAGGACGCCGCAGGCTTCGCCAGCTGCAGCCAACTGCACGGTGCCGCCGGCCGCGCGGCCTCCAGAGCCTCAGCCGCCTCCTCCCCCGGGACCGCGGCTTCTGCCCCGTCCCCGCCGGGGCCCGGACCTCGCGAGGGAAAACCCCACGCGGGGACGAGTCCCGCCAGCCGCCTCCTGCGCCGGCACACCCGCCCTCCCGGCAGGACCCCAGCCTCCCCGCGGGGGGTCCCTGCCGACCGCGACGGCGGGAGCGCCCTGAGGCGCCCTGAGGCACCCTGAGGTGCGCTGAGGAGCCCTGAGGTGCCTTGAGGCGCCCCGAGGAGCCCCGAGGTGCGCTGAGGTGCCCTGAGGTGTCCTGAGGAGCCCCGAGGAGCCCCGAGGAGCCCCGAGGTGCGCTGAGGGGCCCCAAGGAGCCCCAAGGTGCCCTGAGGAGCCCCGAGGAGCCCCGAGGTGCCCTGAGGAGCCCCGAGGTGCCCCGACGTGCGCTGAGGGGCCCTGAGGCGCCCGGTCCCGCCACGGCCCCGCCGGGTCCGGCAGGTGCGGAGCTCCCGCCGCCCCCGGCC
>JANZLQ010000027.1:394342-412201 GCA_026212715.1 Elanus axillaris | reverse complement strand
CGGCGCCGTCCGCGCGCTCGGCGCCGTCCGCGCGCTCGGCGCCGTGTGGCGGGGGGAGCGCGCCGGCCGCCTCCTGCCGGTGCCTGTGGTTCCCAGTTCACCTGACGTCGGGATAAAATCTGTGTGGCGGCACTCAGATGAAAAGGAAGTAAATGGAGTTTTACCTCTGATTCGCGACAGCGGGGCCTGGGCCTTTGCCACGTCCTGCGTGTGTGGTACCGTATTTTACCTCTGGCCCGTGGCCAGCTGCGAAATGTTTCTCAGCCCTAAGTACTGTGGCAGGGAGACGGAGGCAGAGGGGGAAAACTAAACGTTCTGCGAAACCCACGTCGGATAGTGAGGTTTTAGAGGTTATATGGCGAGAGCATGATTGGGCCTTCCTTTGACCTGCTCACGGGGCCACACCGAACTGGGACGTCCTCGAGATCTTCCCGTTCCTCCGCCCGCGTCGCGCCATTCTCCGCAAAAGCACTGCTGGTGCGTGCCCAGCAGCTGGCCGTGTGCGAACCAGCTCAGTCTCCCCCTTCTCGCTCCAGTTTGTGCAGGTACCACCAGGTGTATCGCTTGTTTTACTTCATGAACCGGTACAAACAGAAAAACAAAGCTTAAAGGCATCCTGAGAAATCAAGAGAAAGTTGGAGCGTTTAGGAAATACTAATTGATTTCACCTTCTAAGGTCAGTGGGTACAAATACGAACACCTGCAGCAGGCGCTGATCAGCGTACCTTCACCCGAATTGGTGAAGCTGAATTGGCTTACCTGGAGAGGTGGGTCATTTTCTTGAATGAGGAAAGAAAAAGCAATACAGATATTTTAAGCAGATTTGCTCAGTTGCTACCAGGTAAGAGGTGCCATAATATTCCTGTGTCTCAGCATCTTTTACTTTTGTATTAATGACAGCTCTTCTTACTAGTAGCGTGAAAATTTAAAGGATTATGAAATTTTGCCTAAGATGGAGATTTACATGTGTAGGACAGAGATTTAGTGCAATTATGTAGAATAATCCTAGTCAATTAATTAAAACGTGAATTGTATTAATTTTTATTCATTTAGGATAATAGAGGAAGATCTCCTCAGCTTTCTGTTATTTTCGTGTGATTTTAAATGTGCTTGTACTGATCAGTTACTCATTAGCAATGATGCAAAAACGTGAAATTGCACAGTACAGTAGTGTCTCTCATTGCAGTTTTCTGTGTTTGTTTTGGAGACTAAATTGTTACAAAGAACAAAGATTATCTTTTTTTTGTCTGTATTAATCTAATTTATGGAATCTGTAACAAGTTAATTCCATTAGTTCTATTGTAACAGGCCACGCGCTTCCCCCAGCCAGAACTTTTTGCAGGCAGTAAACTGTTCTTGCCAGCCCACAACAGGCATTCCATACTATTAAGTCTTTCCTTCCACATAACTCAGTGTATTGCCATTTATGTGCTTAAATACCATTAGTAAAAACTCAAGTTTCCAAGACTTGAGAAAAAGAGATTCCTTTTACTGAATGATTGAAGAACATGAGGAATTTGTGAAAGAAAGAGGCGGGGGAGAAACAGCAGAAGTCTTTCAATTTTCTTGAAACATTTGTTGGTGGAGAAATTGTTCTTGTGAAGGTTTAGTGGGGGAAGAGGGTTGTGAGCGAATCGAGAGACAGGAACATGCGAGGGAAAGGAGAAGTGGAGGAAAAGACATGGATGCAGGGAAGCGAATAAATAGTAATGCTTTTCTTAAAGCAGGCAAGTACTGACCTCAGCTGCGGGACCCTTGGACTCGGGCTCTTTTTCTATGCCAGGTCAACTAGAACCTTGAACTGTATTTCTTTGTTTCTTTTTTGGTTTGTTTTCATCAAAAAGGAAAAACAAAAAAAACCAAACCACACAACCAAACCCAAAACCAAAAGCAACAGGACAGGGCCAAACACAAGTGAACTACTGGAAGAAATTTCCAATACCGAATTTTGGTATTTGCCCAACCTTAATTTCACGTCATGACAAGTAGGTCCTTGTCTGACTTTCTCGAGACTTCCAAGTTATTATTCAGGTGAGAAGATATTTGGGGTTTGTATTTTAATAGAGGAAAGCAGGCCCCTTAGCTTTATTGACAGTTAAATTGTTGTTTAATTTTATTTTTGAAGCTTACGTTAGAAGTATGCAGAGTTCTAGGAAGAATTCTCATTTTATTATAATTTAAATCCCAACAATTCCTATTTTTTAGTCGACAGCAAGCAGTTAAGCTTCCTTTACCTACCTACATCTGTCAGTTCTCCAGAAGTCATCTCTCATTTTTACTGGCATGATACAAACTCTTTCTCCTTTCTCCTACGTGGAGTTTTTTAATTATTAAAGCTTCTGACATCAGAGGGTGGAAATTGGTGCACTAAGGTTCAATGTTTTCTTCTGCAGTTTTTTTAATGAATAGTAGAATGACGTCCTTTAAATTTTTGGTGTTTTTCAAAGCCGTTCAGTTTTTGTCCTCCATGATTATTTTCAGGTGTCTGTGCTTCCAAGGAAAGACTTGTATTCTTTCAGAATACCCAGCTATTACATTTTTGAGATTTTTCTGGCACAATCTTTCAGTGTCGGGGCTTTAGGAAGTCACAGGTCTAACAGATCAAACCCAGTGCTGGAGTGGGGTTCAGCTCCAGATTAGAGACATCTGAATTTAGGTGTACGCCTTTGAACTGCCGAGTGTCTTAAGCTCCTTTTAGTGGCAGTGGAACAGTCATGTGTTGAAAAAGAAAAGTTTAGCTCTGAATGTGGGTTGCGATTTCCTTGTGAGCTAAATGGTCCCCAAGCCCCCTACTGAAGGGGACAGACACCAAAGAAGAGGCGCCTGGTGCTGTTGGAGGTTCCCAAGGCTATCCAAGAGACCTGCAGAAGGCGAACGGATAGTTTTTGTCTTTCCTTGCCTTGCCAAGGACTTTGTCTTGGAGATGACCTGTACCTCTCTGGAGGTTAGACTGGATACCCCGTGACATCGCACAGGGTGTTGGACATCTACTCACAGGCACCCGAATCCACACTAGATCCCTTTTGGCTCTAGCAGGAGATCAGCCCCCCGTCTCACATATAAACACCAAGATCATAGACACACAAAATCAGATGTTTCAATCGTGACCCTTACATTTACATGGCAAAAGCATTAAGACAGCAGTGGCAAAGCAAAGTTTGTTGAAGAAGAGTAGAATGTCAACCAAAACACTGACCTCCCTCTCATTTTCTGAAAGAGTTGAAACCTTCACCTGTGTTTATAAGGGTGGTGACCTGTTAAAAGACCTGAAATCTTGGAAACAAATGGGACCTTTCATTTGGGAGATAAAAGGAAGCAAGAGGCTGGATGCCAGGGAAAACAGCCAGACAGTTTAGGTATCTCTAAGAGTATGTGGAATAAACAGAAAGAACGAGATGTCTTGCTACACAAACAAAGCTATAACTTAATTTGCAAAACAGAGTCTTTGAAGGATAAATCAAAGGATTGGAGTGTTGTTATAGAAGGGTACAGGCTGTTCAGGAAAGAAAGGCTGGGAGAAGGAGAAGGCAACATTATATTACCAAGAATGTGTTTATGATCGTCTGAAAGAGGAGGCAGATACATCAGAAGTCTCTAGGGGAAAAAAAAGCAGGGTTGCATAAGAGAGGTCTACCTCAGATCAGTTTGGGAGAAGAGGTGGTTGGACATCTTAAACATGTTCTAAAGCACTAGGAAAAAAAAAAAGAAAAAGGAAACTTTTGTTGGAGTTGTCGCGATGTGGTTTTAAATCCTCAATGGGTAGCGTGTGTAACTAGATTTTATTCTGTCTTCATGGGGTGGAGCAGCTGAAAACGGAAAGGTGGAGGCCTCTCAGATCTGATAAAAGTGAGTTTGAAATAATTGGAATTAGAACAGCAGAAAACAGCACTTCAAAAAAGGAAGGTGGTGGCAAACTTAGATGGCTGGTAGGAAAGGTTGGAGGTTTTGGAGGAACATACATTCAGAGAGAGAGTCAGCCATAAGAAGCTGTTGCAAAAAAAAAAAAAAAAAAATTGCAAGAAAGCCATAGTCATTCAGAATGTATTGGCAGGAGCATAACACATGAGAAATCATTGTTTTTCTCTAGCTAAGCAGCACTTTATGTCAGCTTCAGACCTCATGTTTGACAGTGGTGTAAAAAAAAAAAAAAAACCACCTGCAGGGAGCCTAGAGGTCAGCGTCATGGATAATAAGGTAATGTGACTTTTTAGAAATATTTCAACTGGGCTTGTTCTACCTAAGAAAAGATACCTTTAAGCTAGAGTTATGTAGTTCATAGTTGTGTAAAAGGCAGTTGTAAAGAGGCGGCTAACTTATTCACCAGAAGTAAAAGTAATCGATTTTTTGTCTTAGCAAGGAAAACCTAAACTGTACATAAGTAGGGTATTTCTAACCATAGAAAGAGTTAACTACTGGAAGATTTCACATGAGAAAGTTGTGGAATCCATATCTTTGAAACGTGAACTTTTTTCCAAGAGTAGCTTTTTTCCTATTTTAGGATTCTCTAAGTGGCTGTAATGAGACATTTTTTTCTCCAAAACTTGGTGTACCCCTTTTTACGGATGATATTTTGGGAAACTGAGTTTTCATGCTTTTAAGAAAGACATGCGGCCAATCTGTTTGCACCCTCAGATGCCATTTGAATAGCGTGATTCAACTTTGAAAGCATATGTAGCTCGAGAGCCAATACAGTTTCTGTCCTGGCCTTTACGTCTGAAAATGGGGAATTCTTCCCTTTGGGCAGAGTCCCCTAAGAGTCAGCAGGGCACTACTGCCTGTTGGCACCGGAATTCGCTTGTGCCCATTGTGGTTTAAGACAATAGGGCTTTGGATGAGGAATTCAATTGCCTAACTGTAGGCTCCATTTCAGATTCCTTAGAGTATCCCAAAGGTCCACGTAGGGCCGGCAGGTGTAACCTCAGCCTGACAGAGGATCCATACCCACCCAAAGGATCAGACGGGAAACCCCTGTGGCCGCATGCTCCACGGTCCCTGAGGTGGCACCAGGCAGCTGAACCCTGTCCTAAAGGTGCTTTTTGGCAGTTCTGTCCCTTCCGTATTTTTTTCAACTAACTTTTTGATAAAGCATACATATTTTTCCCTATTTGTAACTGTGTTTTAAATGCAGATCTCAGGCTAATTACCCAAGCCTTAAAACCCCCATAATTCTCCTTCTCTCTCTGCCAGACAAATACAGCAGTATTGCTTTTAACGTGTGAGAAAGGGAGATGTTTTTAAAAATGTATCACTTTACAGTATATTAATGATCTGTTTCCTAAAATCTGCAGAATAACAACAATTAAGCTTGGTGGTGGGTGGTGTTGAAAGTGTGTAGAACCTGAGAGAGTGTGTAAAATTCACTCATTTTGCAGACGGACGCTAGAACAAGTAGGGGATGGAAAATATTCAGGCTTGAGACATCAGTTCTTTCTACCTTGGAAACAGGTCTTTTGTGTTGTTTCTGAGCCTTGGCTTTCTTACTTACAATGTGGCAGTCACCCTTCTTTATCACACCAGTATGACCGTGCGCTCAGTGTCCAGGAAGAAATCGTAAATACCTGTAAAACCATTAAACGCCCCGTAAGTAGTAGCAGTAAGAGATTTGCCTAGAATGGATGCCGCACTGAGTCTGCATTTTAGATAAAAAATAGTTGTCTTTTTTATGAGATGTGTTCATGAATGTAAAGCGCTGGAAGAGGATTGTTTCTGTGTATAAAGGATTGCTTATAAACAGTCTTGCTATGCATACTGAGTCTCACTAATAGTTAAGCATAATGATCGTATGTATTTTTTTATGGCAGTTCATACTGATGACATTAAGAGAGGCAGAGGGTATCAAGATATCAAAGGAAGTTTCAAGACTGAAGTTGCTTTCCTTTAATGGTTAGAAACAATTTCTTTTGCCAGATCTTTCATGCTTGTATACAGCTAGGCAGAAATAAACTAAAAGAGAATTGACTCATGTTTTTATTGTTATAATTTTAGAGTGCTTTTGTAGCTTTCTGTTTTGTTTTTTTTTTTTTTTTTTTTTTTTTTTAATTTAGTGTGTGTGTGTGTGATGGAACAGTATGAAATTGGCTTCCTGGATTTCAAATCACTTAATGCAGTCTTTAGCTACATTTTTGTTATTATATTCTCCAAGAGATGTTAAACTCAGAAGGAGATTTACTTCACATTTGATTATGTGTAACAAAAAAGCAAGATAATTTTTTGCACAGATTTTCAGAACATTACTTAATGAGTAATTCTGAGAGAGTGAGCTTGGTTTTATCCTGAAATAAATGGATACCATTATATTTCCCAGTTACTCCAGTTTGTTGTGCCGGTGATTATTAGCTGAAGTGGCAGAAGCTGGGCAGGGCTGAGGGAAGAACAAGCACACCAAGAATATGGCTGGATGGCCTCAGCCCGGAGGTGTGGAGTTTCTCGGTGTGCCTTTTCTGTAGCGTTTTACAGCTCGGGGCGAGGCAGCGATAGACGGTGCTCTGCGGACTCTTTGCACTCCGGGCACAGCTGTGGAAGGCTCATACCCTTCCACTCCACGCGCCCGCGGGAGGCATGGCGTAGGCTCTCACAAAGAATGACTTCTACCCTTCTTCTATTTCTTCTCTCACACGCTTTGTAGAGTTTCACGCCCAATTCAGAGTCAACAAAAATCATGCATGATCTTACTGAAAAACCTGTATTGCGCATGTGGGTGTATGTTGGTAGGTATTTTTTGTTCAAGGAGAGAAGCTGGTCAGTGTATTCTTTCAGTTCAGTGTCTTTTTCTGGCACTGTACTCACCATCAAATAGTTATATAGCTGTGAGTTTGATTTGTTCGGTGAACGTCTGTAGTTCGGGGTATCGCCTCTCCGGGTGTTTTGTGCAGGTGTGTCTGTGCACAGAGCTTTAGCCCCTTCTCCCTTGCCGACTGTGCGGGAGCGAGGGGCGACGGCTTTGCTGTGCCCTTTCCCTGCCCCCGGTCGCCGCTTGCTGTGGGAAGGGTGATTGTTTTACGCAGGAAGAGTTCTTTCTCCATCAGTGCTATGGTGGGACCATCGCTGGGGATGAAGAAAGTAGAGATCTGTCGGAGCTGGACTCGGGGTGGGCAGGCAGCTCTTGTCGTGCCTCTGCGGCCCGTAACCTAGACGTGCTCTGAGGGAGAAGGGGTACCGCGTTTTCCGGAAAGAAAACTTAGACCTTGAGACTGGGTAAGCAGTGAGGACAGATGCCGTAAGGGAGTAACTGCGTTTCATGGCAGCATTTTTCAGCTGCGGATTTCTGTGAGGCAAGAGCATGATGTATCGTTTGGGCCTGTACTGTCTCATTCTAGACACCCTCTGTGGATTCAGGTGGAGTTACTGAATTGCCTCTCTCGGGGTCTGTAAAGACTCTACAACGGCTTTTACTCGGACATCAGGGGCAGAACTGGGAAAAATATTGAATTAGCTATTTCATCTTTTTGAAATTAATTCTTCATTCAAAATCAGTTCCTTAATGTTTCTGTATGGTAACTCCAGTTCATTCCAGGTCAGTCTTGAGTATCTAGATTTTGTAAATACTCTGTTGCATTCTCTGAAATTTACTAAATTTCTGAAAATTCCTAACTGCGAATACAATAATTGGAATGGTCACACAGATGAGCACACAAAAGGAGAAGATGGAGTTAATGTAAATACATTTCTAATATCAGAATGAGAGATAATGAGGATGTATTTCTAATTGTCATCCAACTTTACTCGTGATACTTTTCTAGGGGAGAGAAATGTTTGAAGCAGCTGTTCAGATTAATTTGAAGTAGGGCATAAAGACTGTTTGGAATGCTACTGAAGTTATACATGTTGTTGCTGTCAAAGAATGGTAATAAGTGTACTTACTAAACAAGGGATATTTAGTGCTATAGAATAGTCTGTGTTTGTGTAAACTAGCACAGCGCTGTTGATGACAATGACTTATAAAAGCCAATGCTGATTTTATCCGGTAGGACTTGCGGAGAAGCACTTAGAGACATGGCGAAAAAGACCTGAATATGAAAATCCAAAAGCCCTATCAATAACTGCCTTCTGGATTGTGGCTGGCATCATATCCATTGTAAAATGTAATGTAATGCTGGCATTTTCACTGAGTTTATACACTTCTCACCACTGCTACCCAAAGACTTTGCCTAAATACGTAATGTAGTTTTTCATGACTTGCTAGAAATCTTTTTCTTTTTGTTTTTCTCTCTCAGATAATTTTGTGGGTGGAAATACTCCTCTGTAATTTTATCATTTGTGCAAGTGACTGTCAAGGTTTTCAGGAATTTTTAGGTTTATTATGCATGTTAAAATTTATGAATAGTTTCCTAAAACTAAAGAAATTGCTTGAACTATGGAAAAATCAATTTTTCTAATCACTGAGATCCTGTGACTGTTAGATCATTTTCTTTCTTGAAGTGACTTCTGTAACAATTTTATGTCTATGGAGACCTTTCCCTCTGCTAAAATATTTGTATTTGTCATCATTTAGTTTTAATGTTAAATCACTTCATAATGTAAGAACCATTTCATCTGTCACCCTAGAATAAAATTCCTGTGCACTAGCTGCTTTCATACCTCACATATTAATACAGAACATTTTCATGCTTTGTCTCCTAAACAACGGTTTCCAAAACAGTGGATATTGACCATCTAAAATGCTAAATTTGGAAGTGATTTAAAAAACCATAATAATAATAATGGCACTTTCATGTCTTGTTTCTGTCTGGGAAAACTGCTGAGATCTGATGGCGCATGAAATTTGTATATTTAATTTAGAGGCAATAAATCTTTTAAAAGTAACCTTCTGCGTGATTAGTCTTAATAGTTTACTGTTGGTGAAAAGAAATAACCCACGCAGAGTAAAAAGGAAGACATAACGCCATTATCTTCCAATAGAGCCAAAAGACGTTGCAAAGCATGGATGGTTAGACTATTTGTGGCCTTTGGGGAAATCCTACAGGAGAGGAACGGGGTAGAAATCCTCTTCGTGGTGCACAGCCTTACGTCTCCCAGTTCTCCGTGATTCCAGTGTCCGTGCCCCCTGGGAGGACCGCGTAGGTGCCGGACAGCACCTGCTTCCATCTCAGCAGCACTGTGGTCATGGAGAAGGAGTGAGTGCCCCAAATCCTTCTCCTGACGTGGGAGACACCGCTGGCTCCGTCGCGACCACCGCCCAGCGCCGCTCCCCTACCAACAACAGCAGGGAAAATCTCTTCTTGCACAGACTTCGTCCTCAGTTCCCTCTCCTCCTCTCTTCTGATTCCAAAAAAATGTGCACTGTGGGCAGCGCGTGCTGCACTGCAGTTGTTTCTCTACCACTTAAGGTACAGAAAACTATTTTAGAAGCCCAGAGTGTTTTGTTAATAACCCTGTTAGGAGCACTAAATCACACACACATGCCTGAACTTCCCTGGCTTTTTAATTCTGGATTCAAACATTATACAGAGAACTATTTTCTTTTAAGGAAACAGATTTTTTTGATGGTTTTTTTTCCCAGTGGTATCCTCTCTCACAGTTTAACTGGCTCGTACTAAAAGATCAAAAGCTGTTTAGATGAGCAAATTTTTCACCAGGAGCAGAACCAGTAACTCTGAAAGTCAAACTCAGCTGACCTTCCTAGGTAGGCTCCAAAAATACTCTTTAATTTTGCTACTTTGTTTGACATGTTGCTTTGAAGTATTATTTTCAGATGTGTTTTCAGAAATGTCTTTCAAAGCTGCTGAAGCTCATGAGAAGGTTTGGAGGAAGTCAGCTTAATCCAGAATTGCCTTGCATGGAAAGTTAACCCTCTATTGTGCATGGATTTATAACACACAACACGGATTTACACCCTGAAGAGACAGTGTTTCAGTTCTAGCATTTTGTCCAATGTCTTTGTGTCCCACCTGGAATATTTTAGTTAAAGCTATAAATTAAAAAGCTTGTTGTTTTTCTACTTTCTGTTTTTCTTCATTCATCTTCATTAGGCAACCTCCGACCAGTGCTCTAGAAGGACCCAGACGTTAACAAGTGCGTTTTCCAGACTGGGACCCAATCTGCTTGAAGATGTGGGTGATGTCAGACTATTTATAACTGTCTTGTTCAACAAATAGCCCTATATTTATAATGGCATTTGTAAGGTTTCATCTTATGTCATTAATGATACACAGAGAGCATCTGTATTTTTAATCAGAGCGTGTAATCGCGGAATCTCCATGCCTGTCCCGCCGTGCCGAGTTTTGTTGCGAGAGGAACACGCAGAAAAGAAATGGCAGCATCAGATGACTTTAAGGTTACAGGGACAATCTGTGGGAAAAGGCCCAGGACTGCAGTGAAGAGCTGGTTTTTGACAGTGCAGAAATGGCCAGAGCTTCACAGATAAAAGCTACCACGTCTCTGCCTTCCACTGTTTCTAAAATAGTCATATATATGGTAGCAAAATAAATGTAAGCGTGGTGGAAAATGCCCTAAATAAAAGGAAGTCAAGGAATGAGCTGGAACACTGGACTTCAACTATCTACACAGCTTAGGTTTTTTTTTTTGGACCCCGCTAATTAGCTGTAAAACAAATGACACCAAACACCGCTGAGTATTTACCCACCCTCTCACTTATACATTTCATTTTGTCATCTCTGTGCAGGGAAGTGCCTGCTGTAAGGAAACGCTGTGCATGTTGATCTATTACATCAATCTGAGATGAATAAACAAACTTACTGTGCTTGAATGAGCATAGTTTGGCTATAATAACGACGTTTATATGCGCTACAGTGTGTATTTGGTGATCCTCATTTTCTCAAATGCATTTGCACCTTTCTTTTTTTGTACTTGAGTATTGCTGAGATTCCTTGAAGCAGAATATATTTTAGTTGTCTGTTGTGCTCATTTATTGAAATTCAGAGCAACTATATTGGTTGTTTGTTTCTTCATAGATTTTTTTTTTTTTATTTCTGTGGGGGATAATTCTGTTAGTCACTTGGCAAATATGCTCATAAATAAAGTAATGGAAATGCCTCATTATCCTAAGAATAAATGTTATAACACTTTAGAAAGCCAGCAGTTAACTTTATTTATTTCGTATTGAAGTCACCAATATCCATTGCAAGATATTTGTGTAGGTCTATTTTTGCATAAGTAGTCTTTACTTACATTAAATTAATTGCAAAAATTTAAAGCACATAAAGTATCATTTACTGTGCTTCTTTATCCTACTTCGTGTAGCTTATTGTTCAGATTTTATACAGTTAAAGTCTTTGATTTTAAATTATTTTAACAATAAAGTAATTCAGAGTCAGAATTTATACGGCATGTTCATACATTATTAAGTGGGTGATTGCATGTATTTACACAGAATTGTGTTAAATCATTAGTTCATCATAAAGCTATCACATTCATTTTAGCTTCATAAGAAGGAATCTATTTATTTTTCTAATTGTTTTCCTTTGTTATGTACTTTCTTTTCACTCTTTCCTTATTGTTGCTGTCTCCCTTAAACTCTTCATTTGAGAAGCAATAAGCACACAGAAACACACTCACAAACACCAGTTACGAACTTTCATGTTGCTTTATTTAAATAAACACTGGGTCAATGTCCCCATTTAAAATAAGAGAGTTTTGAGCTATCTGAGTGAAAAACTACAAACTTTTTTTTGAACTGAGGATGGCCATGCTGACTATCTAAGCATGTGTCTAGGAGAGCATGCCCGTGCGTGCAGGCATGCTAGCGTCGGAATGAACTGGGAATTACTGGCACGCGGTGCCAGCGCTGGCTGGGACTGTGGAGCTATGGTGCATGGGCTTGGTGTCCAAAAAATCTGTCCCTGTATAGCATGCAAAAATAAGAATGCATAAAAACTTTACAGTTCCTAGTCAGTGTTTGGTTAAATGGGATTATATACAAAAATAATGAAACTTTTTTTAAAATTATCTTTTTTTAAATGGTTGTATTTTGTAATGAAAGAAGTTTTCTCTCAGCTGGACAGCCAGGCAGCCTGCTCAAAGAGCAGGTGGTTTTCTAATGGATGTATTTTAGCAATTGACCCAAGCATGGGTTACACCAGCATGTTAACTCTGGTTTTAGGCTGTTGACTGATGAAACGATGCTTTTCATTCTGGTACAGGTAGTGTGATGCAATGAAAAAAATTATAGCCCTGAATGCTGCTGCTGAAGATCATGTTTAAATAGCCTGCATGGCCATTTTACTAAAGAATTCTGGAAATGCATTCTGTCTTGCAAAATACTGGGACTGCATGTTTTGCTATTGCCGAGGGCAAGAATCTCGGTAGAAATTGCTTTCTGGTTCAGTACCTCTTTGAAGGGAGAAAATTAAAGACCTTCTTACCGTATCTATGACTGTAGCTGGTTTTTGCCCTTCTGCACCTTTATGCCTAAAAGAAATATGGAAATAATGAGTGAAGGAAAATATTTGTTCCTTAAGTATGATTTGCATCTTTCCTTTTGAAAGCAGTCACTTGTCTCCTTTCTTTTTATTTATTTAAATTATAAACATTACTGAACACAGACATTCTTTTTATTTTATATTTCATGAAAAAATCCAGAATAAAATATGAAAATTATAGTTAACAAATAAGAACTCCTTCATTTACAAGGAAAAAAAAAAACCCTGAAACAACACAATACGCTATTTCAACTTCCATAAAAAATTTACTGCTTTCACATGTTAATGAAATTCATGCTTCTGGACAAGAATTGACTGAGAGAAAACATTTCTTACCAACAAAATACAGATGTCTGTATTAGAAACAGGAGTCAGAGGTGGTCATTAAACAGAACATAACAGCTATATGCAACTCAGTAAGGCAAGAAGAAGCACACGCTCAACCGAACCTCAAAGATGTTTGTGACATGCAAGGTGCAATTATCCCACAGAATTTCCCACCAAGAATCAGGTCTATCACTCCATCGGTAACGAACAATTCCACTGAGGAGTGTTTTTATAACAGGGCTTCCTGCTTCTGTGGGTTTTTTGAACAACGGTGCCTTCTTTCCACAAAACAGCAAGGGTCAATCTTCACATTAATGTGCGACCAGTTACAGGGTCCTCTCCCTTTTTCTGGTGCTTTAAAGCAGCTGGTGAGCTTTTGGAGGAGCTATTGTAGGATGTGTAGCCATAGTAGAAAAACCTAAATCTGTACTTCTGAAGGTAATTAGGAGCTGTCCAGAAAAAAATGGCAGTGACCCAGGAATGGTGCTCCCCAGCCAAGATAACGGTGAAGACAGAGGCTGCTTTATTCACCACGCTGTAAAGTTTTCCTGAGTTGCAGTATAGTCACATGGTCCCAAAGATAAAGAGAATGTCTTTGACGGTCAGAGATGAGGGTATTCAGATTTTCACAATATAGGTTATTTGCTAGTGGAGGGTAAGACAGAAGTCAATGAATCAAGATTCATTGGAAATAAAAGGAAATCTGCACATTTGCTTGGCTGAGTTTCTGAAGGGCAAGTAGGACCATGGCCAAGAGAAAAAACACAGACAACATATGCAATCCCCAGATATGCTAAATGGAATCCCACCCTTCTTTTTCCAGCACTAATGAAGCCAATGGAAAATACATGCGGACTGGCAGAAATCGGTTCTGACCCAAGGTCTTGAAAACTTCAGTAGTCATTAACGGCGCTGTGTGACAGTCATCAGGTGGCTTGCTGAACTCCGTGTAAGCTTTTCCTTTTGTTCCTCGGGTTCACACTGGGAGTTCTGGCTTCATAAAACTCTTAACGCTCAAAGCAAAACACAGGCCGATGTGTTACGTTCCCATGTAAAACTACAGAGCTTTGTAAGGTTTCCAATGGAAACCACAATGCCTCCCCAGCATATCCTCCCCTGGCGTCAGCAGGTGTCGTGTGTTGTGAATTATTTAAATCTTATTGGTAGGCTATAGTTAGGAGCCAGCGTGAGTATGAAGAAAAGGAACAAAAGAGTTTCAGTAACTCTTCAAAACTGCTATTTCAACTTACACACAGAAAAGAAAAAAACCGCCTGAAAGTCTCTCAATAACTATTGGCAAGTGAATGAGCTTGATATAAATCAACAAAGCGCACCTCATCATATCCTGTCACTTACTAACACAAACGTTCTTACTATGCTGGTAATAAGGATGATGATTTCATCTTGCTGACTGTGGTGGATAATGTTAGATATTCTATTCCTAACTTTACAGTCAAATGATAGAAACGAAACTTTGAACTGGTGATAAAAGTATATCCCAGTATCACTTGCCTTAGAAATCCGACACTTTTCTAAATGCCATTATTTTTAAAAATAATCTAATTCGGGACTTCTCTATTAAGAAGTCTGCAGTGCTGAAGAGACAGTTGGAAATGCAGACTGCAAAGCAGAGCTCTCAAAGAGCGAGAAAGTATTTGATAAAGATTAGAGAGAAGGCAGAGGCATGCCACTCCCTCCACAGACACCTGCTGCCATATGCAAACAACACGTTAGTCCAGAAAAAATGGCATTGGCTGGTTCCGGGAACTACTGGAAAGGAGGAGGGAGTTGCCTCTAATATTTAGGAAACAGTTTGTTAGGAGCGGAGCAGTCGATCAGCCTGCTGGCACATCAGGTCTCAGAAGTGCTGGGTTGGAAACTCCTGGGAGGACATGAGGGTGGTGGTAGCCGCGAGACCCCCTAAAAGGGATTAAGAAAAAGGAGGGGGATTATAAGAATTGTAATTTTAATGTTTGCTGCGGGAGTCAGACAATCCCAGGAGGTACCGTTTCTCAAGGGTGCCTGAAACTTGTGTGCGGTTACATGATTATGACCGATTACTAATTAGAGCCTGGGCTGGCTCAGGATGCAAAACCAAGACCCATCAAAAGACCCCAGAGGCAAGTTCCATGGCACAGCGAGAAAAGACCGTCGTTCAGTCTTGGTTTTGTTTGGTCACTGAAAAGGCTGAAGGCGGAAGAGAGCTGAGTGTCAAATTCTTCTGTGTTCTTGCTTTTCAATTTTCTTTCTCTTGATCTCTGTGACAGCGGCACCGGGCGAGGTCTGGGGGCGGAGGAGGCTCGCGGTGGGCTCCAGCCAGCTCCTGTCCTGGAAGTCTGGGGGACCTGAGTCCTGGGCCTCAGGACCACCTTCCCCCGAGTGCTCTGCAGAAGCAGCCTGTGAGACTCCATTGACAAAAAGGCCTTCAGGTCAGCTGAAGTCTTTGACTGCTCTTTGAATATTATCTTTCGCTTCGTACCTACCTTACAAAACCACTGCAGCCAGATCGTAGATCTCTTATTTTGCCTACAGGAATGTAATCCGGGATACAATAAAGCCTTACTCTATGGCAAGAAAAAAGGCAAATTCATTCTTTTCCATGTCAGCGATTTATTGTTTGTCTTCCTTACAAAGAGGCCCATACTGCTCTACCTTTTCTAATGTATTTTGGTTTTTTTTTTTTAAAATTATGTTTCTTTATGTATTTCATTATGTTCTTTATTTTTCCTTGATTTTCTCACAGCAAGCTTGTGCTGTGCTTTTCTATGTATCTTAATACTCTGTCCTTGAGCCCCCTTTTTACATGCCTGTTAATTAATGTCATGCTCATGAAAAGTCTTTTGGTACCGCAGTGGTAACATACAACAAAAGGGCAGTTTTCTCCTTCACATTTAATATTCCCTCCCTTCAAAAACTGTGTGCTCATCTGAACCGTGTTATCCTTCGGAGCACCATCTCAGGAACTCATTTTCTTGAGGTTTTGGGAGTTTCTTTCTCCTCGTTTACAATCACAAACACTTGTGTTGGAACTGCTTTCACCCAAATTGCTTTCCGTCTTCATATTCTTAGTCACGTCCTCAGAATCAGATCTAAACCAGCAAAAGCCTGATTCCTTTTTCCAACCCCTGGGAGAAGGGTCATGCCCAATCCTTTCCCGAGTGTTTTGGCCCATTCTCTTGCAGGTACTGATGGTCGTGAGTATTTTAGCTCCCTCATCATATCATACATAACAGCTTGGCAAGAAAGTGATAGATGAAATAATTTCAAGGTAATGTAGTAGAGTGTCTTGTTGAAGACCAACATTTTAAATCTGAATGTTATTATGTCATGGAGATACCAAGCGCTGTGCAGCAGGCTGCTTGACTAAAAATGGATTAAAGCAGGCAGCTCCAGATGTCAGAGAAAAAGGTTGGAAATCTGTAGGCTTCACAAGGATGACAGAAGGCATTTGAAAACATATGTGTAAAAAACCCTTTTGAGACATGATTAAAATATGATAAAGTGTCCAACAAAGAGTAGGAAGGAGAGATCTGGTTGAGGTCCAAGGCTGGAAAGGTTTGGAAGTAAAATTATTACTATTTTAAATGTATTTCAAGGAAATTAAAAAAACAGCGGGGGGGGGGAGGATCACTTTGAAATATTTAGGTTTCTGATCTATAGAGGAAAATACTTTTGAAAGATTTTGCACTTTCAGATACAATCAACAACCATCTTATGCTGAAATAAAAAGAATGTATTTACAAAGCTTTTGGTTACAAGAATTTTATTAAATAAGCTTTCTTCTATTACTTCTGTGCCAAGGCAATCTACAGTACCACACTTTTTGTAGAGCCTGATACAAAGACCACTGAGATCAACAGACATTTTTACTGACTCCAGTGTTCTTGGAGTAGATCTGGGAATACATTATAGGCCATCTTTTGCACTACCCTGTAAAAATGCATGTATTGTACTAACTCCTGAAGAAGAGAATTGTTGAATTCACTATGTTAACAGTCAGAGACATAAGCAAAAAGTGGTAGGAGCTGTGGCTGGAAGAGCAGGGGAATAATGTTGGGGTTTATTTACTCATCACTTAAATAAGTGTGAATTCCATAATAACGGCTTATAATTAGTGATTTGATATTTTCAAATTATATCAAAATTAGTAAAACATAGTGTGAAATTGTGTCCTTAATAGTTGCCATAAATCAATAGAATAATGACAATTGTTCAGCATGATTTTAAAAATACCTTCCTTAAATCGTGTTCAAGTTCATATTGTATTGTCTTAATTTTTTTTGTGAAAATAGAAAGCATTGATATGGAAAGTCTTTTGCATGCTTTTTAAAATAAGTTTGGGTTGGTTTTTTTTTTTGTTCATTTCTATTGTGTGAAAACTATGACCATGTACAACTACAAGGCCCTCTTCCTCTCAGGACAGTGGAGAGGCCAAAGAAGGTATTTCGTGCCCTTTAGGATTTGTGGGAGCAGAGCCGAGGATGTGTTGGAAATAAGTTGCCGTGGGAGGGGGATTCAGATAAGCGCAAAAGGGACCAGTCTATGCTGGTTCTGCCTCTGTAAAAGTACTCTGTAGAGTTCAGCAGCTTTCAAAGCAATTCTGCCATGTTTTCTTCTTGAATGCTACATCTAGACTTTGTAGTGAAAAAGAAAAGAAAACAAAACACAACCAAAAGCCACATTTTCCTAGTGGAAATCAAGTTTTGATTAAATGTATTTTTCTTCAAGACAGACCTGCTTACATGAAAAATTCTAACTTAAAAAATTGACAGATTGAAAATACGTATTTCAATTTAGAAATGCCTCTGTCATACAAGTCCTAGTGTGCTTTCCTGCTATCACCACGGGCTCCATTGCGTTCCCCAGTCAGACTCAGCCTTCAATGATTCACTGAAGACAGAAGTCCCAGGAGCGGGAGGCAATAGTGCGTTACAGGAACATGTACTCCAGCCAGGGAATCTGTCATATGGAGGATGGTAATAACAGAAAGCATGTGAACTATTTTTACTATCAGTCTGGGGTAAAAGCTGTCACAGCTTTTCCGTATAAAAATGTCTGTTTTTCCGTATAAAAATGTCTGTTTTCAAATTTTTCAAATATTTTCATCACTTGATTTTCCAATGAAATATAAACTGTTGTTGGGGGGGGGGGGGCG
>JANZLQ010000027.1:355031-389974 GCA_026212715.1 Elanus axillaris | reverse complement strand
TGGAATCATGGTCCCTGACTGAGTCAAAAATATGATGGTTCCTCCTTGGAGAGTGAAATGTGAGATGTTATCAGAGTTGAAATGTGAGATGTTATCAGAGTATGCACATCAACACAGAAGCTAGGAAAGCCTCTCACTTCTGTAATACAGCCATGACTTAAAACCCCCGTATTTGCAAGCTCCTGCACAGCGTGAACATGGCTTCTAACTGGATTTATCTGGATTTCCCTTTGCACTTAGTTTACTTTTCAGATAGCTATAATGTTCTTATTTTAAATGTTAATAAAAGGTATCAAGATGGTGACTAAAAATATAATGTAGGGTCCAAAATGTCAAAACCAAATATATGGATAGAAAGATGAATTGGTTTCATATTAAGCAGTAACACAGACACACACACAATTAGATAATAATGCGATACGAAATTAAGACTAATGCTTTCAGCCAGACTGAAAGGTTTAGCCTTGGAAGAGTCCCTTATAATAAATGGATCAACATGAGGAAGGCTAGCAGAATGGAGCCCGTGATCAAATTAGACAACACTAGACTTAATAATGTTTGAAAAACCTTTTGAACCAATGTGCTTTCTTCTCCTTTGTGACATCTAAAGAAAGTCAGTCGTTTAACACTATAATTACAGCATGGAACTATTTTGTTTCCAAATGTAATTTTTGAACCCCCAAGCTGACTTTCAGACATCCGTAACTTCACACAATCTGATTTTAGAGGTTGACCTATTTTTGTACCACAGTTAAATTTAAGTCTAAATAAAACATGACTCCTTATATTTTATGATACAGTAGCTTTAAAAATACTTTTTCTCTCAGAATGAGTCTTGATAACTTTTTAGAGCTGTTTATAATAGTAAATTCTTATGTAGAATAGAGATGAGCCGCGCTTCTAAAAGGAATACAAATAGGCTTCCTTTCAATTGTGAAAATAAATCCATTTCCCTAAGTTGAATAGTTTTCCCAACATGCAAATAATTCATATTATTCATGGTTATATCAGATTTATTTTCTCACATCCTGGCAGAACAGACCAAGAGGCAGAACAAAGATTTATCATTGCAAATAAATTTAACATCAGAAGATTTAGTATCAAATTGTTTGAGCTTCCATTATACATCAAGGATTAAAAAAAGAGTGATTCAGAATACAGTTTATTCTTAAGGACCGTAAAATCAAGGATTGTAATTGAGAGATATAGCAGATTGTCTTCATTTCTGAAAAAGTGAAAGATGGCAACTATTATTTCTAGGAAAATGATAATTTATATCAGGTCTAGTTAGTAATTAACATTTTGAATGCACTGTAACACTGAATATTTAAAACTGTAGGTGAAAAAAATTGGTAAATAGTACTATGTCAGCTTATTGACTTGCATAAATGTAGTTTTGATGCATATATCAGCAGCCCTCAGTATTCTTATCTACCAAAACAAGACTTTCAGAGAAGAGATTTTTTTATTAGACCAACTGATGCAGTTGGAAAAACAAACAAGATTTTCTGGCACAACGCCCCTTCTTTGGGTTTGAAATGGAAAAAATAAAAAAAAGTCCTGAAGTCAATGAAATATTGTCTCTTGTTTAGAACCGATGCACTTCCGTCAGAAGGCCTTCATGTCTATCGCAACTCTCTATAATGCATTTTCAGAAGCAGTCTTCAAAGGCAGGCATGTTGTTGAGTGAGCTTTAGTCACAGGGTAGTGCAATGTCCATAATGTTACGTGCTTTCCTACCATATGTTTGCAAAAGCAAAAGCACTTCTACCAGTATGGTAGAGCTCTGATTCACCCCTCAGAGTCCCTTTACTATAAAACATCTATTATTCCCAAGACAGAAAAAATCAGGGGAAAATCAGAGGTTATTCACCTTCAATATAAAAGCTCTTTCCTGATGGCTCCATAGCAGCTCAAGTGCATTTAATCTCTGTTTTTAATCTCCTTCCTGCACATTCAACCAGTTGAGAGACTAGATTTGGATGCAAGCTAACTCACTAAACTTAGAAAAAAATCATTTTCAGACTAAAACAAATCCTTTCTCACGTGATGGTGAATTTAATCAGCTCGTGGAGGGGTCTAGTGCTTGCCAGAGCTACTTTCAGGTGAAGAACGAAGTTCATCTCGGAGGTCAGGTGTGGGGACATGGGAGTCAGATCACCATGTCCCACAGAACAATGTGCTAAGTCACAGCCATAACGAGACTTGAAGTAGTCACTTATGCTGATGGCCAAACCCTGAGTACGAGCAAAACATTGCAGGAAGAGTGGTAGATGTGTAAAAAGCAGATTAGCTATTTAAGCCGAACAGAATGAACATAGAAGTCTTTTTTTTAATTATTATTGTTATTGTTATTGCTATTGTTATTGTTATTTTAATTAAAAAAGCCCAAAGACTGAGGTTTGTTTGGGGAAATATCAGTTATAACATTCTCCTCAATGCCAAAAAAGTAGTGGTTTCCTTCCGGCAGCGACCTTCCAGGGGAGAGCCCCTCACACTGCTCTGTCTGGAGGCCTTTCCCTCCCAGGTCAGCAAACAAAATACAGAGCAAGCGATTACCTTTGCTTACCTGTCTTCACATAACTTGTCTTCTGACAAATAGGTTCCCAAAATGCCTAAACATCCCCCTTGATTTATTGAAGTGAGTAAGGTCTGCTTCAAAATCAAAGGCTTGTTTCAGTTTGTAGCTTTCTCTGGTAATAGAAGAGTTGCTTTTACCCACGGGAACTCATGAAACTTCTGAGTACTGATCTGAGTCTGGCGTTAAAATCGTATCTTCTGAGATTGGATTTACTTTTTCTCATTCAAAATCTGTCAGTCCTTTGCATCTGCAGGATTTAGTTTTAACCAGAGGCAAAACAGACAAAAAAAGGAAGGGGGGTAACAAAATAAGCCTTATAAAGTATATCTTGAAAGGGGAGCCTAGTGAAGATCTCTTCTGCGGCATGAATTATTAGTGTCAAAATGGCAACTAAAAAAATGGTCCTGCAGCAAGCCAGACTTCCTAAAATCGTGAAGGCTCAGAGAGGTTGATAGGAATTCCTACAAAGCACCACAATGAATCTGCTTTGAGCTGACACTACTGTGTAAATTATGGTTACTCATTTTTACCCAAAGAAAAAACAAAGAAATTGATGTTGTATTTACTGAAGGGACGCCACAGCAGAATATATTAGTCACCATATTTGGAACTTCCTGAGGTCTATGTATAAAAAATCTTGGATAATCTCGTTACCAGCATCCATCTGGAGTTACACCACTGAAGCACTAGTCGATCTACTAAGACACAGACAGGATCGTTAGGGAACAGCTCAAGCTCAAAGTCTGCCTAACGGATCTAATTTTCCTCTTTCATTTACACGTCCAATTGCTTTTGACTGTCTTACTGATTCCCACTATCAGAAAGCTCATTTCCCATTTGCAACCGAACCAGTTGTTCTTTGTTCCCAGTGGTGTCCTTTATCTCACAGACCTATAGAATAAATGCTATTTCAGCACCCACCAGCGTGCTGTGTCTCTTGCCGTCCCGTATTAACATTACGTGGCCTTTATTTCTCCTTAAATTGTGACTAAAGAAAGAAAAATTACTGGGGTTTGTCTTCATTTCCTATTGTCTGCTGATTAAGGGGAGTACGATGGCTTTTTCATTGAGTAACAGTCTGTGCAGAATTTATCCTGACAAGGGGAATGCCAGTTTTTCTCTGACACTGATAAATTCCTATTGGCTGTGACACATGATAACTCTTAGGGGAAATGGGTTATAGCCTATAAAACCAATTCTTATGATATATTTAGCTGTTTTATTTGAGTCTACACATACTCCAGAAATGCAAGCATTTTAATCTATAGACTTGCTGTGAGCTTTAAACCCTGAATATTTTAAGAGTAACAGAACTCAAAGCATAGGGTCTGATAGTCTTCCCAGTGAAAGGAAAATAAACAACACTCCATCCAGGTGGGCAGGGAAATCCACTGCTCATGTCCTGTAGATCTCCCATAGCTAAGAGAGATTCTTTGATTTTTAATGTCATCTGAGACTGTTTCAGCAGCAAGCAAAGCAGCCGACAGCCTCCTACACAGCTCCGGATAACCATATGTTTTGCTCATTTTTTCTGGATCTGTCATTTTGCAGCAGGTAACATTTAGGGGCAAGATCAAAGGACGTTTTTCAGGGATTCATCTGGTGGCTTGCCCCTGTATGGATATTACAACTGGTGGATGCTACTCTGACAACACCCATGTCTTGTCATAATGATGTCGTTTACAGAGGCAGCCTCTGCAGCGGTTCCTGGATGAGGAAGAGTCTTGAAAACGTGTCTCCAGATGTGATCATCACCATGTGCATGTCACCCTGTCTGGAAGGTAACTCTACTGGCGTGCCAAGTATTGGAAAAATAACGTATGCTCTATGGGATGATGAGCTGCCGGGTGATAACTGGCGCGGCATTTGCACCGCGCTCCATCGCAGAGTAGCTGTCCGTCGGAACAGGGACATCCAGAAATGGAGAAAACCCACTGTGGAGACCAAGCACCAATCCCTGGAGCACGGGGTCTGTCCCGGCTGGTGGGAAGCCTGAGGGACACCGACCAGGGCACCCGCGCCAGGCTGGGTGGTGTTGGCCAAGGAGCTAAGAACAATACTTAGCCGAAAACCAAGGAAGATTTATCAAAAGCCACGTATTCACAGAAACGTTTTGCTTTTGACAAATCAGCATTTTCTGGAGGAAAACCAGCAGGTTATAAAAGTTTATGCTCCTTTGTAATGGTAAATACCTTCGTGGGAGTTTGTGGCATGGCATGTCAGAAATGGAAGCTTTCTTTGAAATGTTTGCTTCCTTTTGTATTCACTTTTAGATTTGTTAGAGGACTTCGGCTGTCATCCAGTGCAACAGGGATAGCAGAGTTCAATCTTAAAAACCTTCCTAAACTAAATTTTAAACAATCAGAACTTATAAACTCTTTTTAAAACGACTTTTTATTTATAAACTGATGTTTCTTAAAGGACAAAAAATATCAAGCCCCAGAAACTTATACTTTCTGTACGGCAATAATTAAAAAAAAAAAAAATTGAAATCCAGACAGAGTACCAATCTGGGGATGCAAACATCAGAATAACATATTTTCTATATTATATTTATTCTTCCTGGTATTCCAGTCAACATGACCCGTTGTTGTGAATGCCAGTAATAAAGAGCAGTGTGCTAATGCATGTAAAAAAATAACTAGGAAAAGAAAAACTTGCAGGTCTTGAGCCTAGGTTTTAGGGAAGGGGTCACCGTCCTCAACATTACCTGCTAGACTTTTCTTGTCCAAGTGTTTAAATTCCTAAAACTTTCTTTCCCTTTGTACTCTGAGGCAGCTTTTTTTATACTCTCAGGTAACTTTCCCGAAAAACCTTTTCTCAAGAGGTGACATTTTGTAGGTGAGAATGATTTGTAATAAAAGAGCAGCTTATGGTTACTTGGATCGTTTCAGCCTGTTCTGAGATGTGAATGTATAAACTTCTGGCATCTAACAGTCTACACGTTCCACTTTTCCAGGTTCATTCTTTAAGCTATTGGAGTTTTATCGAGAACCGAGTTAACCATTTAGGCAGAGTGTCGGGTGTGCCTGTTTGCAATTACACCTGACAAATCTCTGCTGGGTATACCATTCCCAGACCAAATAAAAACCCGAAATGCTAACGTAAAAATGGCCACTGGGACGCAGGAGGATGTGCGTCGTAGTAGAAAGGAGACAATTGCCGGGCAGAGGCTTCGTCAGCTCAACAGGAGAAGAGCCCAGCCCTGACGGCGTGACTTTGCAGTGGGTGACGGGACTAAGGCACGTGGCACTTTCAGAGAACTGTAGCTAAGATAATCTGGGAATAAGCCCAGATTTAACAATTTATACAATATTTTAACAATATAAAGATGGGGCAGAGATGGAATGTGACATGTTCTAGTCTGAACATGCCAGTACGGAGCGCAGGGACCTCGCTAAGGCCGCTCGAGGTCTGGGTTTTGGGGAGGGGGTGCTGGCGCCGGCAGAGCCGTACGACCGCGCTCCGCAGGTCCCCTCGCTGCCTCCACCGGGCCCGGCTCCTCAAATGCCACGGTTTGGAGGGGGGTGTTTCAAAATGCATGCGTTTGGCTTTAAAACTGGACTGTGACCTGCCACGGCAGAGGAATAGTTTCAAGCAGCAATTCGACTGCCTTCGCTAGGGTGACAGAAAGTCGGATTACAAACCCAGAGTAAGTCATCCTTGTGCTGTGTCAGAGCTGTTCTCATGTATCTTACGAGTCAGGGACTCGGCATTTTGCACAGCTCTTTTCATATGTAACGTATCATATGGCTGACTTTCTTCTAATCTTCAGAAACTGTATGTAGGGCCTTGGATCAGGTACAGCAACATGAAAAATTGTGCTCGTTAGGAGATTTGGCACACATCGAGGCAGCTTTGAAGTCTGGTTCTGTAATAAATCTTACATAAACTCTCTTGTTCAGACGTTGATTACTTGTTAGTGGTCCTTTCCCTGTAATAGAGACGCACAATATTCCAGTTTGGATAATGTCTTACTGTAAAGAAGACATTTAAACAACAAAGACTGTTAGCTGCATGTCACAGGGTTTTCAGACATAGCAGGAAAAAAACATTTCAAGGGGAAACAGATACAATTGTCAAAAGTTAAGAATGCAAAAAATAAACACTGAATAGAAATAAAACCTAGTGAATTGCCGCCTCAGCTATTAAAATCTTATTCCAAATCTCTACTTACAAGAAATGTGTTGTCCACTGGGACAGACACCCCAAGAAATCAATTGTCCTGCAGCAACGCCCCTACCTGACCACATCGGTGTAGTGAATTTATTCAGTGTTTGTGACTTACAAAGTTAGAGATAGCAGGAAAGAATTCAACAAAGTCTATTTTGGCAGAAAATTCTAGTTCATTAAGCCTGAAACGTTTACGTTCTAACATGTCAGGTTGGAATTATTTTTGCCTGGATGCTGGATGAACTGCCCTACAAAAAGTTTGTGTTTCCAGTGTTCCTAGGTCTATGTTGAGCAATTTGACACGTTTGCTGTGGAAGTTAAAATGAATTGCTGTAAGCCCCTGGAAGCAGTGTGTTCCTAAACCTACACCATTCTGCTTGGCAGAATGACAGGGTTTGTGACACGGGATAGCTACGGATTATGCTGGGACTGACAGTTTGGGGATCCTGAAGCGTGAAGTTGCTCACCTGAAAAGCATGGCTGAGCTCCAGCCCCACCTGAGGCCGGGGCCTCCAAGCGCTAGGGATCCCGAACTGCCTCAAACTTGGTTTCCCAGGGAAAACAACACTTTCTTTTGTTTTCTTTTTTTCTTCTTTCTGTTTCAGTGCTGCTGTTCTCAGCTGTTGAAGGTGCTCAGCGGATGTGGGCTGTGCAACAAGCCGTGCGCTAGGAATGGATGCAAAGGCACGTGCTATAGGCAGCACCAAAAATAAGGTAACACCGCCCATAATAGCAATCTTTGATCTCCTTACTCAGTGCTACTTTCCAGGATAAAAATGCCTACGAAAGGACAAAATAGTTACTATTTCACATAGCATGCCGTGCTTCCTAGGGGGTGGTTACAGAGAGGTCCCGTTGCTTGGGCAAGGGGCTGGCACGCTCTTCGGGTAACGCAACTCGCAGAATGTTAAAGGTGATGGTTCTGGATGCAAAGCCTTGGCCACTAGTTGAACCGAGTATTTTCAGATCATTTAAAAGCATTCCTTTGACGAATACACTTAGGAAGAAACATTCCTAACAAGCAATACGGACTGACATGAACTCTGCTATGGGCTGCGCACAATCTGTCTCCTGCACTGTAAATAAAGCTCCCGGACCCCCAAACGTATGATCTCTTCTGTAAAGCTTTAGTAGTATAGCAGCTTAGATTGAAGCTAAAATAAATGAAGCCAGCAAGTTTTGATTATACTGTGCTAGACTGAAATACCAAAGCACAAGCCCAACGTTATGAAAGCTCTCCTGACCACAGTAGGAAATTGCTCAGCGGATTGGATACGGGATAGAGAGAAACAAGGACCTTTCTTTTGCATATTACCCAGCCTGATGAGCCCGATTTGGTTTGCAGACTGGCTGGCACGTGAATTCTCATGTCTCCAGCTTCCTCGTGAGGAAACCTGTGGGTGAATGGTTCTGATTTGAGCCCACTTTTATGGGGAAGGAAACACCCACGCTAACAAGTATTTGGGATGTTTTGAGGTAATGTGTTAATGTACTGAGCAATTATGTTGGTGCCACATGAAGAAAGAAACTGAGTAACCCTTCCTTGCTAGGTTACTACATACCTGACAGATTTCAGCCACCTACACCTTTGCCAATGCACGGGATGAGAATTTTTAATGTGCCTGTAAAATATGTTGCTATCCCACTTTTCTTTTTTTCCACCGCCTTTTCTTAAAGGCTTAACTACCTCACGTTAGGAAGTTAGGAAAAAAACCTCAAACACCTGGAACACGTGACTGAAATTATCTTTCCAGTTTTCATGCATGTTGAATTAGGGAAAATGGCTCATTTTTAAACAAACAAACAAACAAAAAAAGCTTAGGTAAAACAAATGTACCACAAAGATCCTGTGAAATGCGTGATTGTATCTGGGCAGAGAGATAATTAGGTTGTACGAGACCTTATTTTTTGAACATCTGAAGTGTGGGTGGACTTGAGGAAACAAAGCTTTAAAGCTCAATTTTGCATTTATGTTGTTGTCTTTGCACACTTGTCTCTTTCCTGTGGTGCCAGCCATCTGTCCAAGCCCATGTGCTTGGTAGGACGTGTCATGGTGTACCACAAGGATCTTGGGTGCCATTGTGTTTAGTCCAAATCTCAAGCTCTGAGTTCTGAGATGTAATTCCCCTTCACTTTTATATTTGTCTTGCGCCTCGGTATGAGTTCAAGTCAAATATAAAACATCAAGGCATGCTATCCTTCAAGGAATGACAATCCCTTATATTTAAATTAAAGAAAGGGACAGTATCATGGTGCCAAGCATTCAGCTGAAAAAAAAAGTATATAGAGAAAGTAGAGTCTGCTTCTCCATGAAGTTTCATGGGCCATTTTGGAGATGAAGTTGCTGGCTATTGGTATAGTAGAGCATTTTTTGTATGACAAGCATTAGCTACGGGCTGTACCGCAGGAAACAGGATGGCCTGCATGGCAAGATGTCTTAGCAAGTCTGTAACAAAAATCAGAGCTATAAAACATGCAAGCTAAAGATTTTTAGTTTAGGTGTAAATAATTCATTTGAAGTAATACCATCCTCAACCCCACCCCAGGCATGTTAACCATATCATACACAGCATCCAGGGTGGATTGAATTCTGTTTTATCAGCTTAAAATTCATTGCAAAATGAATCAGAAACAAAAGCTTTTGCAGCTGCATTTGTATTTCTGTTGCTTATTTTCAACACTTATCATTTTCCGAATGGGGACACTGCTGGATCTGAATGATCCCCAAATGGTGAGAAAGAAGAGTACATTTGGAGCACCGGAGATCACGAGTTAGTGCCTGACTCTGCTGCACACACCCTGTGCGACCTTGGGCAAATGACTGAACTTTGGATGCCAAGAGCTGCTTTTAATCAATTTCAAAGCTAAATGTATCTGCATCTGTTAGGTCAAATTCACTGATTCACTTTTGTTTACAAACTTCAACTGAGAGTTCCTGGAAGAAAACAGCCTGGTTGTGTATAACATTGACCATGACATTTCACTAGAGTTTTAGTTGAACCACACTTTTTGAAATGAGTATTGCACCTTAGTTTTAAATGCTCAGTGTCAGGAATATGCACTGAGAGCTACTGTAAATTTTCTCAGTGAGTAATTGGGCTGAACGCTGTAAAAATATATCTTGATTTTAGTCTTACTTTGTCTAATCCAACTTCCAGTATGGATTGGATCTTGTTATAACTTTGGCAGCTGGATTGAAGTTCCTCTTTTCCATGTTTTACTCCCAGTATAGGCGTTGAAGGGAAGTCTTTATCACTCCAGGGTTTGGGGTGACTATATCGCTCCAACCCCCAGGAGGCCATTACAAGACAAGAGCTTTGATTTCTCGGTTTCTGGGCTATCAACAACCCAACCCTCGTAAATGGGGACCAGCGAACGTGGATGTGGTGACGTCCACAGCTCTGTCAGTACCAGGGAAACGTGGCCACCCACGTCCTGCTGGGGACTCTGCGGTGGCCTTAGCGGTGGGTGGTCTGCAACAGGTTCTGCTGTCCCTCCGTCACGCCAGAGCCCTCTCCAGGAGTACCGCCAACCAGCGGAAGTTCCTCTGTTCTCTCCATAGCGCCTATTTTCCAGAGGTTTAACTTCCACTGGCAGAATAAAAGAGCATGTTGTCTGCTTCCGTTCAGCAGACAAAGCAATCCCTTTGTTCAGCCCTGGGGAATTTATCCTCTCCCTTCGTACTTACTGTTTTCTGAAAGTATATGCTATCAGCGAACTTTATCAGTGATTTTGCTTATTCTAAGTTATTGAAAAGAACTGCATGTTTCATAAAGATCCTGCAGATACTTCTGCTCTCTCAGAAACACACTGGCTGATTCTTTAATTATCTTTGAGATCTGTCATGGCTATTTTTAACGCATGCATTTGGTGCATCATGTTAATTTCAGATCATTTTAGTTTTAATCAAAATGTCAAGCCATATTGAGTCATGATCGTTACAGAAGTGGAGGTATGTTACACCAGCATCCATTACCTTTATTAACCAAACTGGGTTCATTAAAAGAGCAAACTACGTGGAAAAGATCTAATGGTTTTCCATAAATCATTAATCATTCTCTTAATTGTTCATTAAGAGAGAGTCAGCCATTCCCACATTTACTGATGCTGGTCAGATTGGTCTATTTTAAAATACTTTGAGCAACACTCTGAGTGCAACATTAGCCTTTTTCAGTCTTTAGGAACCTTCCCAATATTGCAAGAATCACGGAAAATCAGTATTCAGTAACTAGAGAACTCCTTAGTCAACTCATCGGTTTAAAATGTTTGTACTAGTGGTTGTTTTACATTGTATTGAGTTACAGTTGGCATTTCTGGAAAAATTCTGGAAATTTACGATTTTTTATTTATTTATTTTTAAAGAAAATTACTGGAAATGTTAGTCCTCCTTTATCAGCTTAAGGAAAGGCCGGAGAGACTGAACAAAGCACAAAGGAAGCGGAAACAAATTTTCCTCTAGACAATAGAGGACAATGGTGCTGTCTTATTATACGAACAATATAACTGATGTCAGTGGAACTGCCCTCTAAGTAAAGATGTATGTAGTCGAAGTATACTTGGAACACTCCACTTTTTCTGGATTAGAGTTAAAACTGCAACATGGATCTAACAACGAAATTGCAGTCCTATGAAGAACTGAGACACCCTGAGACAAAGGCTGGGGTTCATGTAGCATAACTTCAGCCACATAAAATTTAGGCATCTATTCTAAACAAGCCATTTATGCCTTCTTTATAATTACTGGGAAGACATAAGATGATCTTGGGGACAATTCATCCCATAGATGCTGAACAGCTGAGGGTGGCTCAGCTGTCTCGTGTGGGTGCCCGTCTTTCTCCAGGCAATACGGAGAAATTAGATTAAACTAGACGACTAACACTTATCTGGCTAAAGACAGGTGAGATTAATTCCACCCAACATGATTGGTCCAAGAAGATCTGAACTGGAAAAAAATCCCACACCCTTCCTCCCATCTTGTACAGAAATACAACCATTGCGCAATTCTTTCCAAGTGAGATCAGAGTTTACTGAAATAGAATAAAAATGTCAGTTTAAATGCAATTTGCATTTCAGACTTCAGGTGTTTTTAATTGCCTTTTCATAGAAAGCAACCCTTAGAGGAATGCCAGTTACTGTACAGTACCTCTCTCTAATTTGAACAAATAATCTCTCCTAAATAAAATATGGATACATTTATAATTATTTTATGACTGTTTGATTGTATGGCTGTATGTCAGCCCTTTTATTAAAAGCAAAGCAGTACTCATTTGAAATTATTAACTAAATGTATTAGGTGGATGTAACTTGTGTCTGATACTTTGCTCAAACAGAATCCAGAAGTTGAGATGTAAGTCTGTATGCGCTCAGTCAGAGAGAGATTGTCCCTCAGGAGAAAAAAATCCATTTTTGAAAAGCAGAATCTCAGCTCCGTTTCTTCCACCTAGACGTGGCAACACGCTGTAAATCCAGTTGGCTTCATGTACCAGCTTTGGGTTTCGAGGCTGTGAGCGAATGAAACTCAAGATTATTTTTGCTTTTCCTTTGCATTTTTACAATGGGAAGTGACTGACAAGTTCTTAATTAAGAACCACTGTAGAAAACCAGACCTGACACCCCGTAAGAAAAAAAAAAGCCTTCCTCTATTAAAAATATATATACACCTTAATAAGGAAACACAGCACACTCAAGGAGCACTCAGTGCTCTGCCGTAGTAGGACAGTAGGACACGGTATTTCCCGTCACACCGTGTGGTTCAACAGTGAGGAGAGAATCATCTGGTACAGAATGTCTCTATTGAAACTGCGCTGCTTTTCCCTGTATTTTACCAAAAATAAGGATCTATGCTATTATGAACTTCCAAAACTAGTAGTATTCCAAATTATTTTACTTGTAAAAGTACATTTAAAATGCCCGGTGACTGGTTTTCTCCAGCTGTTCAATCTAACGTATCCTTGTAAGCATGATCTAGGTGCTTTGAAAGGTAGCTGGTTTTGCATAGTGCTCTACGTTATCGCATTGTCTGGTTTGCAGAGGCAAGCACGCACTGTATTACAGTTTCTATTTTTCCTGTAATAGCATAATTGACAATCTTGCCATGGAAGTTTCAACAGGATGATTTGTTAATCTACAATTCTAAGAGTAACTGATTGTTTAGGAGTATTCCGGCCGGTCTGCAGCTAAGCAATGAAAGACTGGGACACGGGGACGTTCCTAGAACTCAGGGATAGGCTCGATCCATTTTGCGACTTAAAATTTGGGATGAGAACCAGGCATGTAGTGCGTGATTCCTATGCCTTCCTTTCCATGAGTTGTGAACTCTGACACTGATTATTTGACATTTCAGGTGACCCACTTCCACAGCAGATCTAACTTCAGTCTGGGCTTTATCTCGGAAAAGCACTTCCACATTTGCCGCCGTCAGAGTTCAATACTCTCTGACCAGGAGGAGGGGTTTGATGTTTATTAAAAAATTTATTTATTTGGTGTATTTGGGATTTTGATTTAGCAGAGTGATGCGGCAATATACCGAAATCACACCAGAATACTGCTGGAATCAGAGTACAAACATGTTTCTCATTACTGGTCTCTGTATGCTCGCTATCGTGATGCTGGGCATCCCCACTCACTCGGAAGGCATTCCGGGGCTGAAACCAGATCAAGTCTCTTCCAAATTTCTTCTATTAGTTGACAGATTTTATACTTTAAGCTGGGCTGAGCCATGCGTATGGCCTCCCAGCGCTGGCACGCTGGTCTGGGTAGCTCAGGAAGACATTATTCTGTGTTAATTATCGCAGGGAACCTGATGATTCAACGGTGCAGCTGTCCCATCTAAAAGCCACGTTACCCTCCGGCCTCCCTGGTGTTGAGATGAGTTTAGCTTTCTTTATGACACATTCTTCCCTGGGCGCATTGATTTTGGGGGGTTTGCCCTTCTCTGAACTCTCCTCCGCTGTGTGCTGGAGTGCTCATTGGTTAGAGCCACATGACAGCTGCTTTCTCCCGTGTACAAATTCACAATGCACTTTCCCACCAAATCCATTGCATGCAGTAGAAATAGTACGTCTCAGGGTTTTCTTCTGGAACAAAGGTGTACAGAGGATGGGAACAGTCTAACTCAACGTAAACTGCAGAACACAGCACCTACTCTTACCTGCCGACTCCTTTTAATTGAGTGTGGCTGTAGCAAGTTCTGAGTTATAATATACCTTGTGAAAAAATCTTCCGAAATATTATTTTTTATTTATTGGGGATTATATTCTACTTTGAAACACAACAATCTAAATACTATGAGAAGGTAGGTACCTAACAACTCACCATCCCCACAACGCTTAGGTTAACCCTGAAGGAAACCAAGGAGTCAGCAGAGATACTTTGCTCGGAAACATCCTGCAAGAGCTAATGCTTTTCCACAGCTGAGTCATATTATAGTGCAGAAAATCATTAGAGAGGCCATTGCTCAGGTGAATCAAATGACTAAGAGCATAAACATTATGACTCCTCTCTTTTGCCCCTCAGACCAGAATTTTTACTCTTTCTTTTTTGAGTTGTGGGTGTGGAGAATACAGAAAGTGTTGTTTTTCTAGCCTTTTTTCTCAAGAAATCTTTTCCAAAGAAAGCAGGAAATATGAGAATGCAGCATTCTAAATAGGCCACTTACACTAATTATTTTTTTTCATTCATCCACATAATACACCACAGGTTATGAAATAAGTTACAGGACTATTTCAGTGGAGGTATTAGTAGATTTACCCAAAGTATATGTCCAGGTTTGCCTTTATGTGTAAGGCAATAACACTACAGTTTCTGAGTAAGGCATCAACATACAGAAAATGAAGTACAGAGAAATTAAGGGACTCACCCAAATACAGTCACAGGTTGTGTCAATACAAGTAAATTGAATATGCCTGAGAATATTTCCAGGTAAACCAGTATTAGAATTGCTTCAGTCACAGATTGGACAGTAGAGTTAATGTATAACACAGGTCTCTTTAGACTCACTGCTGTTCAGGATCCTGGTCTGGAACTGTACACCACATTTCTGAACCTCTGTTTTGGCTCTAAGGCTAAGCTCCATGGCTCTCCGCCTCGTCCAGCTCTTGGAATGTCTTCACAAAAGTCCCTTCGCGGATGAGTAAGGTGGGTATCTTGCAAGTATCCGTCCTCCCTTATTCCTTTCAAACCACTTCTACAGGCAGTTTTCAGGTGGTTCAGAAGAAATGAAGGATCGTTGTATCAGAACTGAGTCTGAACCACAAAATCATCTTCCACCCGCTCACTGCCTGCTGGGTGACTGCTAATGGCGTGATGCTTACTTTGGTTCTGGGTCATTACTAGTGGATCTCTCACAGCCATTAAATTGACCTTCTGTTGCCACCAGAAAGGCAGAATTGGACTGATAATAGCGATGAAGAGGATTCTGTGAAAATTTCCTTCCTTTTTATTAAGTAGAGAAATGAAGTTAGTTGTCACACTGCTTTAAATTATTCAAACTTCATGTTTGTATATTAATTTTCTTAATTTGCAGCCTAAAAGGGAGGCAGTGTTATGCTTGTATGTGAGAAATGACAGTGTTTGACACATCTTGGGGAAAGCTGTAAATTTCCATTGATTCTCTTGGTTTACCTTAATTTCCATAATTTAGTTAACTGTAAGAAAAATCAGGTCTATCCTGGTTGGCTGCTCTCATTATGGTTTATTTTCTCCTTCTAAATTAAGGAATACGTTGACCTACTTCTCTGATTAGATAACCTAAATTTATTGCCTCTCCTTTCTTTTTGGATAATTAGTGAATCCCTTAGATTTATTTTTCAATTAGTTAAACTAGGGAGGTAGAGTCCTTTATGTATCTGCTCCGCTGATGATACTGGAGATGTCTTCAGATAATATTTTATGTCTGTGTTATATGTAACATGCTGACTTGGAGTGCTAGGCTTCAGAGAAATACCTGTAACTGTCTGATTATTATACACAATAGCGTGTGAAAACTGGGATTTATTTCTCCTATTTCAGTTGCAAAGATCTACAGCTGGGCTAACCTCCAATATCCCATACTTGAGAGAAATGGGCACTTCTTGGAAGTGATTGATCTGACCTGTTTTAAATGTCTGCTTTAGAAAGAGATTAATTATGCCCTGCTAGCACTTATTTCTCTCTACTGGCAACATGACTGTATTACTTCAGAGATGGGCGTCTGCATGGTAGACGTCGGCATTATATCAGGCTCTTGCTTCATATTATTTCTTAGCTGGAACTATAAAGTGGATATGTGCTGTACAAGCCTGAGGTACCACTAGTTCCCAAAGCAGCTTCCACTGTTTGTCTCCAAACTGGTGCTGAGCTTGGGTCTTTGTCCCATAGCTGTGCTAGCAGAGAAGAGCAAGAATGTGAGTGACTGAAAATAATTGCGTTTCCTAAATTGTAACTGTGCCCAAAGACTGCCTTGTCTCTAGTTTGCACTTTTGGCTGTCCTTGTTGCTACAGGCCCTCTTACATATACTCGAAACTTGAATAATTCTTAACTCCATATCCTCAGTTTCCAAGTGTCTAATTTATGACCCTTCTGCGCTGCAGAAAAAATGGAATCTCCAAAGTGTGTATAAAAATTCTGCAAGAAAGATAAAAGCTTTAATTGTAATTTTTCAGGTCAGCCTATATAAACTATACCTCAAAGAAAGGGTAACACAAGGTGCAATTTTGTTGCTTTGAGCAACTCTTTTTTATGGATTTGTTCTGACCAATGGAACAGACAGTTTGAGATGGACTTGTTTGCTTAGGGAACAGTCTGTCATCATGTTCATGTTCCTACATGCCATGAACTGAAGGTTATGGGGTTTTACCTCAGCCGAGCATATAACAGTACAATTAACTTCATAGTTATCTAGACTGTTTTTTTAATCCAGATTTTTTTTTTTTTTGAGGTGTACTCAAGGCAGTGTAAAGGCCCATTAAAATAAAACACAGTTCTTCCTTTCTCTCAACTGCCTGAAGTAGTGAGTTACTTTAAAAAGCTGTAGCTCAGTGGTTTAGAATGTGAAGCCGTCTCTGTCACGCTAGGACTTTCTAAACATGGATTTGACTGTCTTCCTCTTCACAGGAAAACCAAATAAATTACTGATAATCCTTTTTAGAAAGAAAAGAAGACAGAAAAACAAAAGCAAATGCTTCATTCAATGAACAGTCATATTTAATGTTCAGCACATCACCTGCCTTTTCTTTGTTGGTTTTTTTTGATGAGCATTTCTGTCTGGAACCTTTTATATTCCAAAGTCTTCCAACTGTATTCTCATTCACATCTTCTGCAAAATTGCCTGCTCTACTGTCACTTCCCCACAGGATTGCTCTGGGTACGCTGGTCATACATGATCTTTTCTCTTTCTCTGGAAAGCATCCTTCAGCGGGACAAGAGGGTTTTTTGTACCAACAGTATGAGGTTTAACACCGAAGTCAGTTATTTTTGATGAAATAGTGGAAAACAACAGCAACATCTTTAAGAACAGCTTTGTATCTTTTTCACAATACTTTGCTTTATTCTGGTATTCAGCCTGTGGCCGCTCTGATGAGTCCTACTTATCCCCTGTTCCTGTCTCACTGGCCGAGACCACCACCGGCAGCATAATGAATTCCTGGTGCCATCAAAGCCTCGGTGTTCCCTATCTTTATATTGCTTTAGTTGCATGGTTCAATATTTAGCATTGCACTTCAAGCTCCACGGAGGCCTAGTTACTCTCGATTTAGAGGGAAGTAGAAGTGGAAATACAGGGAGAGAACACAGCTATCTCAGCTCCTGCTTGAACTGCGTCTAGCCCTTTGTTTCCTAAAGACAACATTTCGGTGCAAGGCAATGGGAGCCAGGATTCCCTATTTACAAATTCCTAAAGAAGCTGGATTCCAGAGCAGGCCTTTGCTTTTGACAAACCATTTTTTTCTTTCTTCTTGGAATGTTTGGATTTATTTCTGTGACAGGCTTTTACTGGAATGTACCAGCTGTACTTAAAGTCTTGTCATGAGAACTTTATAGTTTAGGGTGGTATAACAGAAGAGTGAATCTGGTCCTGATTCGTTCATCCGTACAGATTATGGAAAACCAAGGGGTTTTGAAGTGCACAGACTGATCTGGGCCAAGGGTTTGAACTTGCATTATATTATTCTTTAAGTTAGCACTCCGCTCAACAGGTATAATGAAACGATAAGCTGCTACTGCTCTCAGTTTTCATGATTCTCTGAAAGATACTGTTTCTGTCACAGTAATAAATGCCATTTTATGTTTCTCAATTTGAAATCTTTGCAAGAAAAGAGGCAATTTTCTTCTTACTTCTCCTGGACTCTTCTGCCTTAGAAAGCCTGCCTGAGGAAAAAGGTCAGCGCTCCCAGCAGAGACCTCATTTTGATATCACCACTTAACTTGCAAAGGTGTCTCTCAAAGTCCTCAAAAGCCCCTCAGACGTCTAAAACTTTTTCTGACTCTTTACAGCTCCCACGCACCACAGTGTGGTGGTAACAGGGGAACACACTGGCGAGGTTTTGGAAGGATGGCTATGGAAAAGAGCGAGGTGATGTTCCAAAGGCATGTCCAAAACTGCCAAGTATGAGCCAGATTCACGAACTAACTTCCCACAGTGAACACAAAGATAAAGTGCGATTAGCTCCTTAGTTTTGTGGCTGGCAGGCAGCAAGATGCTGAACCTGTGGCTGAACTTAATTCTCTTCACTGCGATGTGGTCAGGATTTTGGTGTCTGGAGACATACTGAAGAATAACAACATTCTACTCCTGCAACCCCAACTACATTTTTAATACGAAAGGTAAAAGCTGGGCTTTCAGTTCATTTCCAGCTGCTGCTTCCTATTCTGCTGCCAGTGTAATCCCAAAGCTCATTAAACCCTCTGTATGAATCACTAATTCATGCAGATGCTTTTTATTTGGCCAGTCCCACAAGATGTGGAGCACAATGGCTGGTGTACCTGTTCGCGTTTTCGCTGAGGGCCTCCAAGACTGAGGCAGAGAGAGGGCTATAACAATCTATACCCCCCGAGTTCACATATTGCAAATAATGTACAGAAACTGTGCACCCATTAGCAGAGAAACATTCAGCATGTGTACTGAACACACTGGACTGACTTATAAAACTTTGTTTATTTCACATCTCAAACTCCTTGCCTTCTCTGTTCAGTTTAGTTCTGATCAATAATTCATTTGAGCAATTAGTTTTGAGTCTTTACTCTATTAGTGTAAGAACATTGGCTGAGCTACAAGGTGAACAATTTGTGTGGAGTGTGAGCTGAAATGAGTAAGAGCAGTACCATTACAGTAAAAAAGCTAAACATGCCCATGCATATCTGATGAGAAGCCCATGAAGGTCAACGAATGAGCAGACAAGTGTCAGTCCTTGTGGGAGACTAGAAATGTCATCAATTTGCGATGTGATTTTGCATATATAACCTTAACTCAAAATAGACACATTCGAAATATCACTGGGACTCTCGAGAATTAATCTAATATCCTTCCAGCATGTGGTTTCGCTGTACGTACCATTTCCACTGTTCTTAGAAAGTTGCTACTGGCTTTGTGTACTCGCTCTGCAGATATACAAAAAAAAAAACTTTTGAAGATTAGTCATTTGCATTTCCAAAGAGATCGCACCTGTCTGTATCTCCTTCCTATCTACCTCTTTGGAAGTACTCAGCGTGAGAGTGAGGGGAATTGGATATGTCACTTACAGTACTCGCTTGATTATTTGCTCAGTGCAAATGATTGTAATCACAGGCCGGCAGCAGCGCTCAGGGAATATAGGAGAAAATCTCATTGCTATGATTTTGGAAAATCAATCTCAGACGCTAAATGCTAAAGACCTTCATGACACCAAACCAAATGAAAAATAACGGTTCTGTTTTCTCCCTCGTCTTTTCACCCACATAGATCTCAGCCCTCCAAGTGCACAACCGCACTTAAGAGCGCTGCACTTCAGAGGTCTGCAGGCATCCTCAGTTGTTTCCTTAGCAACAGGATCCATGTGCAGGCTCTCCCAACCCCTTTTCCTACAACAGGTTTCCTTGGCAGCAAGGAAAATGTGTCGAAAGGGAAAAAAAAAAAGGGAGGCAGACCAATTCCAACACAGGAGTGAATTTCAGCGTAGCCCAGGCTGCAAAAAAATACATTGCCCTCGAAATAAATTTTTTAAACATCTGTCTGGACCTGGGCTTTCGACGGCGGAGGCAGAGGGATGGCTGGTCCTGTGGGCCTGGCCCAGAAGAACGTCCCGCTGCCACAACCGCCCGCGCAGCAGAGCCTGGTCCCAAGAGATTTCCATACCTGCCACAGCAGCGTCTGCTCCCCGGGCCAGGACGCGGAGGCTGCGGGGAAGCAGCCCGTGCCGACGGCGGAGCTCTCACCCGGAGCTGGGCGCCGCCAGCTCGACTTGTGAAGGGTATTGCTGAGCTTAGGGAAGCGTCTCGGCCGGGAGGTGGATGACCTTCACTACCAACAGCATGGACCGTTCCATCGCCGACCGGCCTGTGCCCACCGCTGCTTGTAAGATCGGGAAGGAAGAAGTACGTGAGCTGGCTGCTGCCGTCCACTGGCTATAAGGTTGTCCGCAGTGGAGGCTGCAGGCTTGGAGCCATCCGTTCTTCACCTAAATAACCAGCTAAGTCCACCTCCTTGGCAAGGCAGATTAACCCCTGGATTGTTGGATAGTACCAAGAGTCAGGAATGGAAGTACCAAGCCAGCTAACCTAAAACATTTGGGTATTTCCGAATTATAAACTGCTTCAGTGGTCTTCCTCGTTTTGTGATTTCAGGCGCACCAGACTTTCAATTTAATTAAAAACTAAAATGCACACACTGGATCATCTAGCTATCAGATAATGAGATTTTACATTTTATTTCTCAAGTAAAATGCAAAATGCAAAATGTATTCTTTGTATTATGACTTCGGGGAACAATGCCGTCTGAAACACCGACTGATGAGGCACCCTGGAAGAAAGAATAATGGAAGAAAACTTGATGACGGAGGACACAAAGGAGTTTTCTGACAGCAGTTTCTTGCATCTGTACAGAAGTTCAGTGGCCTTAGGGGCAGATTCTGATGCATCCATTTTTACAAATGAAAGAAAATGGATTACATATATAATGTATATTTATAAGTATACAAACACACAACTTTCAAGTAATCCATTATTTATATTGGAAAGAGAATATTAACTTGAAAACTAAGTCAGATTAGAAAATTATGTAAACGAACTCATGCATTCCAAAAACCATGAGATCATTCTAACTGCTGTTTCAGAAGTCACAAAAGTTTGGTCTTGTCGCTGGTTTATTTACGAACTTGAATCGGTTCCCACGGACTTCAGTGGACATGGATGAGACTGTTGGTTTCCTCAGACTTGCACCGAAGACTTCTGTGGCAGCCGTTCCAGGTTTTCCATTTGCCCCTTCCTAATGGATTTCTGTCCTAGACTACTGCTACCCTCCTCCTAATCCCTTAAGCTTGCTCAGACCTGCAGGAATATTCCCGACCTTTGGAAAGGTGCCAGAGGCAAGCAGCTGCAGGAGCAGCAGGGCCGGTCAGAGAGGCCAGAGCTTCGCTGCTGACTGAGGTCCTCCTCCCGTCAATCACTGCAGCTGCCTCAACAAGCTGGGTGCCACAGTCCTAGGAAAGCCACCGTCTCCATTCAATCCATTCATAAATTTGCTTTTCAGAATAATTTCTCGGAAGTGCATCCACAGGCTGTTGAAATCCACCTTTTTGTCTCAGATTTTTGTTGGCCTAAATTGTTGCACAATACTAATAATGGTTTCTGCATGCCTCTGTGGGATTGATGCGTTTTGGGGTCCTGTCGAAGTCCTGGAGGTACCAGACAGCTGTATTGGGAAGCCTGTTTACGGCAAAGCTTTTAGAATCCTTTCAGAGCCTCTCGTGAGAATGTACTAAGGAAAAAAGTTAATACATTTTCTTATTATACTGTGTCTCTCCTGCTTAGTTGTCTCTAGCATTATTTGTTTTAATGTTTCATCTTTTTGAAAACTAACACGAAGGCAGCACTGGAGGCACATATAGCTACTTGTCTTCAGGGTTCTATCATCGCAGGAGCGTATTTTATATGCATGCTGATCTGTAACATTTATTTCAATCACCAGGAGAACTAACGAGTGGGACTTCGAGCATACTGTCACTTAGACTGAATTATAAAATTGGAAATTAGCAACAGAATTTCAGTGGCACATAAGAATGGTAAGGAGGAACTAAAGGGCAAGACTTCTGCGGTAGAGTTATGATCTCTGAAAATATCCCTTCAGTCAAGAACATCTTTGATTACCATGCAGAGTCAGCTATTTACCTCTTGCAGATGATTTTAAACTACTGCAAAAGCCATCTGCACAGTTCAGACTAATGGTGGAAGAGGGATGTGATAACGCCTAAGCCCACAGAGTGCAATTTGTAAATATATGTTAAAGTTCCTAAGTACAAAAATGGCGTTCTGGAGAGAAGGGCGAGTAAAGAACAAAATCCTGTAGACATAGCATATTGTTAAAGATGTTCAGAATTATGCAGTCAACAGCCAAGTTTTATTCATATTTTGAATATAAAAAGTTTATCAAAGTGCCATATTTTGCTCTTTGTTTTAATTCACGAGGTTTTGCGTGCAAACGGGAGTACCACTACAAGGAACAACTCGGACAGCTGACCAGTTGCACTCCTTTGGAAGCCAAGTGTTAGAGAGCTAATCCTGATCACTGACCTTTTCATCTTTCCAGGAGAATAAATTGACGGTGATGTTTCCCTGTCTAGCAGCTGACTTTGTTGAACAACCTTCCTTTCCTAGTATGGTAGGGCTTTCCCAGTAAACCTCAAAGCTTTTCACGATGACTTTGGTGGAATTTTCTACTTCCAGTATGACAAGGCTACATGCTTGCTAGCCGCTTTGCAATCTGGTTTTATTCCAGGCAGTAACAGTAAAATAAACAGGGATTTACAGAAGAACTGAGGTTATTACCTCAGCTGGCGCTTCAATTTAAGATTTATCACTGTTCCTGTAGTCCTACTCTAATGCCCTGCTTAGGGCCTTTGGCGCGTACACTGCTGCACAGACAGAAACACAATACTACGCTAAGTACGGTACTTCTGAGCAGGCTTCTCAAAGGTTTTTTTTTGTGAGAACAAACACCACCCCACTAGCAGAACTGATTTTTAGAGACAACATTCTCTGCATGAACGTATTACTGAAAGCAACATATATGGCATCAGGAAACCTGGCTCGTGTTTCCTCCATCAGTACGTGTCCGCGGCAGCAGATCCAGAGGAAAGCGATCTGATTTACTATGGGTCAGGTATCTCTGGTACCTTTGCTGCACACAGGCAGCGGGCTTTTTAATCTATTTATTAATATTAGTTAGCATGCGATTGTCAAGACTGAGTGCAGTCTTTATACCTATAAATAAGGCACAAGCTTTGGCACACTTAGCAGCCTCCTGAGACGCTTCATTAAATTCAGGCTGGGCAGGCAAATCCTTAATCAGGCAGAGAACAGGCAGCGACTGGTCTCTGCCCTTCCGCACAGATTAGGGTGAGGCTCACTGGAAATAACCAGCCGCTCTCAAAATGGCTCTTTCCTTTGCTGTCAGCTGAATCGCTTGGTCTTCACTCTTGTAAGTGTTTCTCCATTCTTCATAGAACCGTCTGCTTGTCTTCTGTATTTTGTTTTGATGGCTTATGATGAGTACATGCTTCTTCCCTTACTAGCTGCTGCTGCTGAAGGCTGTCGGTGAGACGGCAGAGGTAGCTTTAAACAAGGTAGCCAGGGTGTGGGTAGAAGTTTAGGGACAATATCATGAGCACATTTATCCTGTTTACTGCCCGTGGGAACAAACCAGAAAGGCTATGGGTTGAAATACAGGACAGGAATGTACTATACATCTTCCAAATATAAACAATATTGGCAGCTGGTGAAGATTAACGCTAGGTCCTTTCACGGATAGTTTCTGCACCTCTCTTTTCTCCCCCATTACACCTCTCAAATCTAAAAGTCACGCTTAGTTGGAATTTGTGGTGATCTACCCTGTTCAGTCACAGCTGGAGGGCTAATGGTAGCACCATTTATCATTTAGCAAATGAACTAGATCCTCCCAAAGTAGTTTTGGCATGTCTGCAGCACACTAATGTCACAGCAACACCAAGTCTTCATTTCTCCTGGTGTTAGACTTCCTTGTTATTTCTGTTCCTACCGGGGGAAAAAAAAATCAGTGCTTCTCTGGAGACACTCGGAGAGACTTCACAGTCCTACCTGATCACCTTCACAGTCAAGTACTGTCACCTCCGCATGTATATCAAAAAATAAGGGTGTCACTTAGTTGAAATACCTGTGTATTTACGGCAGCGCGCCTGCAGGACAGAATCTGATCTCTGAGCTATATGCAATTATAACAGTTTGGAGTCTAGAGTTTGGTTTGAAAGCAGGCGTGGCTGGATTTAAAGATGGTATTTCATTATTTGCCATTTACACCATCCTAAATCTTAAGTCTCTTATTTTAAGGCAAGCCTGGGTAGGCTACACTTCCCGATAGAGTAGGGGAGATTTGTAGTACCACTCATTAGCAGGACTGTCCCATGCTTACTACAGGCATTTTTTCTATTGTGAGTAAGAATAACCATTTGGATTGATGCTTCCAAGCTGAGTATCTCTGCACTATGCTAATATTTTCAGCCAGATGTCTCAGTCATGCTGAAGATAAACACATTAAATACAGGAACACTGTACACGAGGGAACCTCTTGGAAACTTGGCTTCAACCCTGCCATCTCAGGCAAGTATGTCACAGAATCCTAATTATTTTTCATTTTTTTCTTTCTCCTCCCCTCACCCACTAACTGGAAAACCATTCAGGTTCTTTCAGCTGTAAACCTGGTATTCACAATCAGGTTTTCTTCCATGCCTGTGCCAATATTGTCCTCAGCTTAAACAGCTCCTCTCTCTCCTCTGGTGTTTACTTTCCTGGTGTATTTACAGAGAGCAGTCATATCACTTTCAGACTCCATTTCACTAGGCTAAACAAACTAAGCTTTTTTGGTCTTCTCTGAAATTGTACACTCATAACAAACAAAAAAAAGGTGGATGAACATCTTAAAATAATTCATAATGAAATTAATAATACATTTTAAAGCACTGATTAGTGGAAATAAATAAAAAAAAATTGTCATTAACTTTTTAATGCTAAGTCTAATCTTGCATGTGCGGGAGCGCTTCCGAGTCCCAGATCTGGGTCACAATATGTCAGATTGATAATGGGGCCAGACCATGGTACAACCAGCCACAGAAGGGAAATGCATTGATCAAATCCTACGTGTAGTGACAGAAAGACACATTACTATCTCATGGAAATGAAGCCTGAATCAGCCAGGGATAGCTTACAAGAGACTGCAAAATTATAAAATCAAATATTATATCAAAATTAGCACTGGGCATGCAAGTTTTCTAAGAGCATTCCTGTTTGCTGAGCCTCAAATGTTTCTTTCAAAACCTATCTGGCTCATTAAGCTTTATCCCAAGCTCTCCAGTGGAAACAGGCAAGAATGACAGTTTCTTGTTTCTGCTTGGCAGAAAAAAACATTTGGGTCTGATTTGAATCAGAACTACGTTTCAGAAGGCAGCATCTCCTGTGTACCAGAAATGCAACTGCAATCACAGAGCGTGCAAACGTAAGATAGAACAGATCCCAGACTCCACAAACGATTCTACTTCACTCTTTTAGTTCCTCGTGATGCTTAATGTTCAATTTTCAGTGTTCTTTTATCACATTTATGAGCATGCATGTACAGTTGAATTCATCTCGCTATTCTGGCAAACATGATGAGGGCCTCATTGTTCTCAGTTATATACAGATAAAGCAGTGGAAGAATTTCAGATTCCAGTAAGGCAAGCAAAGGAGGAAGGAACAAATAGAGGTATTTAGGTAGAGGGCCGTACTTCCACATGTTCTAGTTCCTAAGACAGACGTAAGTGTCTGTGCGGGGTCAGGAAAGCAGAGACGTAGAGCCTCATGCCTTCCAAACCTTCACTCGTCGTGCTATCGGTGGATTCAAGTAGCACCTATACACTGGTCATCAACCGGGATGGTTGTAGTAGGGAGTCTGAATACGATTTTAGTGAATTTCCTAACAATAAATTTCTTCACAAGTACCGCTGCTTTTACAGAGGATTCAGGTAGAATCCCACCTCCACTTCTTTTTCCAGGCCAATCTTTTTCTTGTAACTGGAAACACAGACAGAAGAGATCTCAAAGGCACAGCGGGTGACGTGAGTGGGAACGCTTTTCAGCTGTACTTCTCACAACTCTTATCCAGGACCACTCTCTGATGTGTCAGTCACTGAAGGAAAGGTGTAAGAAGGATACCCGCCCACAAGTCCCTTCTTAACGGAGAGTGCCTTGGGAGCTGCCCCACTGGAAGATGCTCTAAACTAGGTACAGGAGTGTGGATTCGAGATGGATCTGTAGGGTGTCTTTCCAGTCAACCCAACGCAGTTCCTGCCTCAGCATTTTTCTCCTTCATAGGCTAGTTCCCTTTAACAATCCAAGGGTGTCAAAGTCGCAAAAACATTAAGATTGGAAGAGTAATAGGCATGATGGCAATGAAAAGCAGCCTCCGCTGCCTAAACCGCACCTAACAATAAAAGCTCCAACTAACCTAGAATAGCTTCTTGCTAGCTCACCGTGGCCGATCCGTGGGACTTCGGCAGGTCCGTACAAGAGTCGTCGTGATGGGGGTGGGAAGACAAGGAAACGCCTTAGTAGGTAAATGGTTTGCTGTTTGTTCTCAAGCAGACAGATGACCGACAGGAAAAATATGAACTCATCCCTCTGCTCGTTTCTGGTAGGTCTGTTGCTGCATTTTACGCTACTCCAGGTTGTCTCCGGAGAGGCTGCCGCGACCAAGGCTTGAACCTCAGCCTAGCCCTGTCCTGCAGCGCTGGGCTCGGCTGTGCGAGGCAGGCGGACAGAGAACACGCCTGCGAGGGGCTGTGGGTCGGACCCTTGGCTCAAACGGGTCGCGGGTCTGGCAGCAGAAAGGGATATAGAGGGAACAGCCCGCAGTGACAGCCTCTGCCCCGTCCAGAGCAACGTTGACTGTTCTAAAAGCAACTAAACGAGATGGGCCTTCCGTGGTCCAGCTCCAGCATGGGGATCTTTCTCGGGGGCAGAGCAACAAACGAGGGTCAGGCTGAAATGCATCGCAGCAGCTCTTGTCTGCTTCCAAGGGAGTAATTAGCCAGGGCTCACAGAGGTGTGCGTGCAGAGGGGCAGGTGAAGTGCAGAATGAGAGACAGGATCTGCTGGTGGCTTTGAGGACAACACGAGCCCTGCACAGACCCACAAGCATGTGTAGCAAAGCAGTTTAAGGCTAATGCTTCTTGTGTTGAGGTGCCTAAACCAAAGCCTTGGGTAAAACAATCAGAAAACTTGATGTTCAATCAGGGCTCAAAGTCTTTCCAGGCAGTGCAGCAGAGTGACAGGAGAGCGACAGGAGAGCAGCAGGAGGAGTAGAGAGTATTTGTATTTCAAATATTTGTTCTAATTATAGCATGAAATAGGGAATGTGGGAGGCGTTCACAGCTCCTGGTAGAAGCAGGTGGGCAGAGAAGGAGGATTTTTCATTTTTGTAAATCTGTGAAATGATGGCTTAAAACAGGAATCGGGGTGGGCAAGCACTGCTGGAGAGGACAAAAAAAAGAGCAGTTTATCGAAGGGCAGCTTTAAAACATGATCACTGTCTTCAAGGTATGTTGGAGTGGAAACCCATCAAGAGAGAGCAAATGACTTGACTCAAACTCCCTGTGTTATTTTGAATGCAATTATTAATTTTAAGGTAAAGTAACAGATTAGTGGAGCTGCCTTAGACTGCCGAGCCGTCCCTATCAACTGTACTAATTCACTAAACTCACAATTGTTAGGAGATGGAGTAGACAAGACAGTACAGAGAAGGGATTTTTTTTTTTCCCAAAAGTTTCTTGAGCATCACCCTAGGATTGATCTTACAGAAATGGATTCTTTGGGGCTTATTGGATGCCAAAGGGCCACCAACAAAATTCTCACTGATAATAGGCATTTACAAAATATCCCCTTGAATAATTTTGCCACTTTTTTATGGGTTTATTTTTGTTATTGGGGGTGTTTGGTCCCTCCAGATTCTCCATCTATTGGTTTTGGTAAGAATCCTCATGCAATAACAGCATACTTGTATATGGTAATATAGAACTCAGAGGTATAAGGATTTTCAAGAGCTCTCAGGTGTTTCTGTTAAGAAAAGGTTTCTTAAAGAAAACTTAAGAAAAAGGTCTCTGTTTAGTTAAGGAACGGTCTCTCTTACAGCGAGCCTTTCACTGCATTGTCCTCTTGGTAAGCGACAACCTGCGAGTGTGCGGAAGGAAGGACTGAAGCACATGAGGGAGACCCGCGAAGGAAGAAATGGGAAAACAGCCGGTGCAAATGCTGGTCACAGTTGATACACTTCTCTCTGTAGTGCTCTTAACCAGTCTTCTTCATAAAGCTATGCTCAGATTTGAGGTCTTGAGTCTTTCCATACTTCTTGGAAGTCAGTACGTGGTATAACCAAAGAAATCCAGAGTGTGGGGGAACAAAGGACTAGGGAAGGATTCACTTGGTTTGAAAAAAGAGTGACATCAGGGAAGACAAGTATTCTGAAAGGATTCATTCATTCTATTGTATTAAATCATTGTGTAGATAATTAGCTGATGTTGACTCAAAATGAATACATTTCTATATCATTTCTCCTGCAGTATGATCAGGCATTAAATTGTATGTGTGTGAAGGCGTTTTTGCATTCCACTTTAAATGTCTGGGAACCTTTTCTTGCTAGTATAAGGTTAAGTCCAAGAAGAAAAATGGTGCATAAAACCTGGCATGGAAGGTTTTAATGGATGGAAACTGTCCACAGAAATGTGAGTTAGCTCCTGAGCAGAATGCTCCCCTTCAGAGAGCAGTCAGGTTTTTTATAACTTATCGTCAGTACCATTTTCTGAGTTTTGAGGTTTGACAAGGCAAATTCCTGCCTCAGCCGCCTTCCCTTTCCCTAGGCAGGAGGGCACAGAAAGAGGGCTCGGTCTGGAACGCTCTTTGGGTGCTAGCTTTCCCTCTCCTTCTGAAAGGGAAGCCAGATTTTTGTGGTTTTGTGGTAAAACAGGTGGAGTCAGTTCAGGGACACAGTTATATTCTTCTCTGCGTGTTGATTGCGAGTGATGGTAAATATTGGCCAGCACTAGTCTTTAAATGGTGACTAGAAGGCTATTCGTTTCCCTGCTGGACGGCTGTATTAACTGTCATGCCAATTCCTCTACAACATTCCTTCATCCACTATTTAATATAAGCAGAATAAACAGCAAAACCACAGTCTTGACTACAAGGTGTACTTGCAGCAATTATTTGTTACAGCTTCTATATCACTGCCAGGGACAGCTGGGCTGTGCTTTATTTTGCCAAGTAAATATGGAATACAACAGACTCAGCAGGTGTCCCAACGGACAGTAAATGGCCTTTCAAAAAAAACCTGCAATTTGGCCCTGCATTGGGTCTGGCTGGGATAGCGTTAACTTTTCCCATTACAGCCCATATTGTGCTGTGCTTTGTGTTTGTAGCGAGAGCATCGGTGGGTTTGGCGGTCGCTGAGCAGGGCTCAGACAGCGCCAAGGCTGTCTCTCCAACCCACCGCCCTCCAAAGCCAGTAGGCCGGGAGTGGGAAAGATTCTGTGCACAGCTGGCACAGTTGACCCAAACTGACCAAAGGGATATTCCATAGCATACGGCATCATGCTCAGCGATAAAGCATTTCTGAAAGGCCCAGTTTAGGCACATTACTGTTTTTCTTTCTTTTGGTTGTTTTAGGTGCCTTTTTGAGAAAGTTTTAGCATATTTGCCATTTTAACAGAAAGAAATTGTTCAAGGACATGGCAGATGCATAGTTCTTTCATTACATCTCTAACGTCCTCTTAGATCACTAGCAGAAAATCTCATATAAAATCCCAACTGTATTTGTAAAAAGATGTAATCTATAGTCTTTAATATCTTCGTATCTAATCATGATGGAGCCTGATCATGAGATATATATGTATATTATACTTCTTCAAACTCTAGATATTTATTGAAGTCCAGTTTGTGCCAAACATCTTGGCATTCAAACAGTCAAAAAGAAATGGAAGGCATAAGTAAATATTTTATCAGAATCCAAATTTTTGTAGGAAAAATAATACAGAGGTATAAGATGAAGAGGTTGAACAAGGAAGGGTGAGAGGCATAGATACATTTCTCCTATTGTTAGATAACAGAGAGAGATGTGATATTTAGGAGTCTGCTTACTGCTTGGACTCTAAACAGTGAATATGAAAAATAAGGACTAGAAAGCTATCCAGAACATTGCTATGTGAATGTCTCTATATCAATAAGATTAGATCAGAAGTAAAACCAGGTGAAATAGCTGCCAGATATTGGGAGAGGACCTTGAAATAATTGGTAGCACTTAGATGTATTTGTGAAAAAATGCAGGATTTAGCAGCATTTCTCCTGGCATCTCCAGTGTTTTCTGTTTGAAAAGGTTCTTCAGAATATTGTGTGACTGTTACGCTTCCTGGTCTGTGCCGTGAAGATAATTACTTTTTCAGTTCAGTGGCCTGTATGGTATCAGGTCCTTTTCAGTCCCCCCGCTGAAGCAATCACCCACCACTCAATGCAATTTCAAGAGGTTAACTATTAGGCCTCGTCATCCCCTGCTGCCAGTCTCTACTGCCTATGCATTAGATTTTGCAGACCCACGTTGTGCTCTGTTGCTACTTTTTGTCCTCACTTCCCGTGTTCATATCTGCAAACTTATCTCAGTCATCTGAGGAAGAAGCTATGAAGCCTAGAGGAGACTAAGAGAAGCTGACACAAAGCAAAAAAGTGATGCTTTGGAGCAGAAAAGTCTGGTTCCAAAAAGATATAAACATGCAAATACATCACCATTTTGGTTATTCAGGTACTCGTATCTTGTGAGTATCTCAGACCAATATGAGTTGAATATGTGGGCTAGTGATACTGTTGGCATTACTCAGACATTATGTGTTCGATTCTGCAATTTTTTACAAATCAGGAGCGTTAACTTGAAAATTGTCTTTCAGATCAATTCCTGAAGTTCTCATTTACTGTAAGAAAACGTAACCAATAACTACAGAGGCCAGAGTGTTTTCACAGCTTCCTCTCACGTTCATCATATGGCTTCTGAGTTCTTTGTTCTCCCTGATTTCCAGAGCTTGCACAGATTTCTCATTTCCTGCAACGCAGTATTCGAGGCATCGATAGCTGTTAACTGGAAGACCTGCACTGAAGTGGTTGAAGGATCTGACTGTTATGCTTATTCCTTATGTTGGTGTCATGGAACCTGAGGTCTTAAAGAGTTGGGACAAGTCCAATAGAATCTCTATGATTTTTTTTTTTTTAATGAAATTCAATGAGAATAGCTCAGCAGTAAGGCGATAGTCTTTACTGCATGGTGTCTAGTCACATTTAACACCAGAATGTCATAGGTTATGTTATTTTTGGTTCACATCACAGCCAGACTTTATTCCGGATAAAGATAGGAAATATTAAATTCTGAGGAGTAGAGGAGGTATAAAATGAAGCAGAATGAAGAAAAGGACAATAAGAAATGAAGCAATGTGCCTGAAGTCTCTTACTGAAGCCCAAGTTCAAAGTAATGCCTGTGTGTTTTTCTATGTATGAAAACATTCATTTAAAGAGGAGACTATGAGGATGAGAAATGATTAAGAGAAACTTATAGCAAAAAAAAGAGATTCTTTGGGATAGAAAAGTCTGTTTCCAAGATAATATGGAGTATGGAATAAAGAAATGGATATTGTGGTTGCTTGTCCATTGCCAGTTGCCAGATGCCTAACCAGCCACTCTCTCGCTACCCGCTCCTCAAGCAAGACGAGGGGAGAAAAGAAGATGAAATAGCTCATGGACTGGGATAAGGAGAGGGAGATAACTTATGAATTACTGTCACGGGCAAAACAGACTTGGCTTGGGGAAAATTAATTTAGCACCAATTAAAAAAAATTTGGATAGTGAGAAACAATTAGTAAAACCCACACTTCCCTCCCTGCCCTTCTTCCTAGGCTTAACTTCACTGCTTCATTCCCAACTCCTCCCCCTTGTCTTAGCCTTCCTCAATTTTAGTTTGAACTTTAGTCCAATTAGTTTGCTCAAAGTGGAAATACTAAGCAATAACATAAAATAGCACTTCTTTTGATTGGCTGTTTCCTCTGTAGCATGAGAGTCCTTAAATTGTCTGGTTTATGCAAGGGCATCAGAATGAACACAAAATACAGCACAAAGAGATTAAAGAATCAATGTCCAGACTAAGCAACTGGAGAACTCTCCATTCTTGTTCCCAAGCATGAAATTTATCAGTTCACTTCCTTACCTTATGTTCGGAATGTGAAAGGGCATTTCTCTAGACATGTTCAGAGGTCATCACTCTAACATTACAAATCTTGGGTTTCTCCTGTATTTTTGAATAAATATTGTGTTGCTTACTGGTCAAGTGAGGAGCGTTGAGCTCTGTATTGATGACTTTGAGAATAATGCTTGCAGGGTTACACGCTTGCACGTGGCAGTGGTGGGGGTGTGTGCAGATGAAGTATTTTTGCGTGCGTGCGCGTGCACGTGAATACATTTGTATTCTCACATACATCTGTGAGAACTGCCTTTGCCTTTTGATCAGCAGGGTGCCCCGCTGAGGCGTGAGAATCCTGTAGAAAGCGCTTCTGGTAGGAGGCTGGTAGACTACCTACTGCTTCAACGGGCTAGCAGGACTTTGAATGTCTTGCTTCTCTACCTTTTTACAATTGGCTGTTAGAACTGAGGGGTTTGCTGTCTTTCCTGAAGGAACAGTTTGGTTTTGGCTAAACTTCACTCTGTGGCATGCTTCAGGGAGAACGTTCTCGCTTTGCTGAAGGAGGAAAGCAGAGGATGGTTGGCTATCGCCCCATGATTCCCTACCCAGCTCTGTTAGACATGCCTGGGCTGTTTGATGGACAACTCTCTACTACCCCAAATTAGCCAGAACTTTCTATTCTCTGAACATTGTTTCTTTTTGATCCTTATAAACAGGAACTGGGTTTTGTGGGATGGTGCAAAACCTGTACCAAATTTCAGAGACATGACGTAAAAACTTACTCTTCCATTGCAGATTGTACGTGTCATAACATCTCTTTGCCCCGTGCAGACTTGAACTACTTTAAAGTTGTGGTTGGTTTGAAACTTCTGCAGAGGGCTTACCTAAGTATAAATAGCATGAAGAAAAATCTCTCTGAGGATGCGTTTTCAGTATGACAGGAGAGGTAATCATTCTGATCCTATTAGCAGCCTAACAGGATTGTTCATAAAACCTTTCCCGTATCTACTACTTGCTTTAAAACTGCCGAGAGGGCTGCCCTTAACTGGGAGACTTAATCCTACTCCCAGACAAAAGAAGCAGGATCCCAGCCACAGTTTGTAAGCTAACTGAGTGTAGCTCATGGAAGTAAGATATCTGCAAACATGGGGAAATATTTGGCTGTGTTGTCAAAATTAATCTAAATGTGGAAATCCTTAATATTTCTATCACTTGAACTCACATGGCCAATTTTGTACCTGGTAAGAGAACCAGTCCTTGGGGTGCCACCAGGACTAAACTTAGAGATAACTTTGTGTAAGGGCTAGTAAATAGTTTTTTTTTTTAATTTACCCTATGTATTAAAGGTAGAACATAGTCACCAAGCTATGTTGTCAGAGTTGAGTGCTCCTGATAGCATTAATTTCAGATCTTACTGAACATTGTACTCATATTGCTCTATTTCTGCTCATTTTTCATTTGGTTGCTTGGTTTATTTGCATTCTTTTGCACATGTTTACACACAATAGCTCAAGATAAAATTTCAGTCATTTGATGTTGGGACAGCTTTAAAACACAATAAAATGAGACTCATTTGCCCCCCTTCTGTTGCATACTATATCAGTATCTTGTATTTCATCTTCTGAAGTAATTTTTTGGGACACAAGATTTTAAGATGCATTTTTAAGATGCATATCTGGGTGGCAAATACTTTGTGAATTTTAACTCCACTCAACATGTTTCATACTGAACTTGTAATAAATCTGATCCCCCCAATTCATCAGACTATTTGATTCCACGTTCTCCTGGTTTCAAATCACAAAAGGACATTGCATGGTGGGTTAAAAAGAGCCATAAAAATAATGTTAAGTCTGGAAAATTCCATTGGGAGTCTTAAAGATCTTAAGCCATTTAGCTTAGAGGACCGAGAATTCACTTGATTACAACATGTAGACATTTTAAAAGAAGAAATTACCTTTGGCTTAGCTCTTTAATCCATTAGGAAGGATCATATGACATCAAAATGTAGAACCAGGCAAATGCCAAGTAGAAGTTAGGTGTAAGGGTTTTTTAATGGCATGGTATTAATCATAGCAAAAAGAAATATTTATCACAGGAATAAAGTAGATCCCCCATATCTCATGTCTTAAAGTCAAAGCCGGATGGCTTTTCAGAAGTTGTGCTTTAGTCAGCTGCAGTACAGAGGTTCCGCAGACGGCTACCTGTTACAAAATGTCTCATCAGAAATTAATCTCAGCAAATATACCTGACAATATAGATTATACAGAAAGTGTCTCTCTCTGTGTTACTTTTCCATGGTCCTTTTCATTACAGCTACTGGGAATTAAACCCACTTGTATAGTGGAATCTTCTGTTCCTAAAGATACCTGTCTTTGGTCATGGGAAAGGCACTCTAAACCAGCTTATTTCTCTCCACTGACTATAAAGAGAAGCTTGACTGACTGGTTCAGTCTAAAGTTAGGTGATATAAATCCCATCTCTACCTTCAGTGGTAATAATTGCAACTGTAGTTAGCAGCTCCAGGAATGCTAGAAATGTCATTGTTACGGATGAACACACGGACCGATCCCAGCGTGTCCTCCGGCGGGACCCCTTATACCCCAGTAATGACCTGGGGTCATTAATCCCCCTTGGCCAAGACGGTCACCCCAGCGTACCTGGCACCTCTCCATGGGCCAGGTCGCATTTCAACCTGCGGCCTCCAGGGTTGAGGGGTTTTTTCCTTCCCCTTCTCCCTGCCTGGAGAAGTTTCA
>JANZLQ010000027.1:334081-354931 GCA_026212715.1 Elanus axillaris | reverse complement strand
CTGTATTGCCACAGGGGATTTTCATCTCATCTATACTAAACAACAGAAAATATGCTATTAAAACCAATACTGCAGCCGCAAGAAGCTGAATCTGATCAAGCTAAGCCTATAATTCTATATTCTTCACTTTGCTGGGCATCCTTTGGACTATAAAGCGTTCTCTGATTTTATACATCATAAATCCAGGTCTGGTGCATGTTAGCAATCTCAATAAACAATTAGAGTTGTATAAATCGAAACTTTTCCCATTTCATTTGTTATGCATAAGTTTCTCTCAGCATTGGAGAAGGTCGTAACCATGTCTTCATTGCTATTAACTACAGCTACCCTCTTAATTACACAGCGTTCTGGAAATTGCATGGTATTTCTGGCGTTACTTCAATGCTGAGTAGCTGCTGGAGTGACATTCATCCTGTGACTGTTCTTTGTGGGCACCACATCCGGTTTTGTGGTTCTTGACTCCCTACTCTTAGAAGAATTAGCAGCTGCTAGGTACCTTCGGAGCTGATCCTTGAGGTGAGTATAAATTTCGCTTCTTTTGATAAACGAAAGGATTGGGCCAGCTCCTCAGCATGTATAGGTGTAACAGTTTTCCAACATGTCACTCAAGGCTATATGATATGAGGAAAAATTCTATAATCCTTATGCTGAATTTTAATGTTTTATACACAACTACTCTCATGACTAGTCTGAAAGACTTCAACAGATGTATATGTTTGAGTAAATGATGTAAAGATGGAATAATCTGGATAAAAATCTGTCTTCTTACACATAGTTTAAAGTTATTTGGTAATAATGCCATATTCTCTGAAATGTTTATATTCAACCTTTATTCCATATTTAATAACTTCAATTCTAAAAGTTTACACGGTATTTTTTTGTCCCACTCTGAGATTAGCAGGTTGCCTTCTCGAATCTTGACCTAATTATTTCCTCCATACCTCAAGATCGTGTGGCCCTGACTCTTCTGTGGTGGGAGCTGCTCAGGAATTCCTGCAGCTTCGTCCTCCACCCCCAGCTAAAGCCATGTTTGAGTTCAGGCTACTCAGAATTGAGACCACACATAAAATTAAATTGTTACTCGTTTGGTTCAGTGACGAACACCTTCTTCAACGCATTTTAAAAATAAGGTGATGAAAAGAACAAAATCTGTTGCTCACAAATTTAGATCATGGAGTGTTCCCAAGTACCCAGAATCCTGTTCAAAGCCTCAAGACAGTTTTTCCTTTCTAGTATGCATAACCCTTAAGAAATGCTGACATCTGCTGTCAATATGGGACTGGGATCAGCCTGGTATGAGCTTTTGGCTCAGTTACTACATGTTCCACCTTAGATGACCCCAAGAGTTTCTCTGTGCTTCAGAGTATCTGCAGTATTATTTCTTCCTGAAATAAAACATGCAAGTTGTTAGCCGAAGTGAGTGTGATATTTGGGAACAATTTGGAACCATTTCCTTTGTCGTTATTGGCCTAGGACTAGCTGAGAGTTGGTAATGATCAGACGCGATTCTGTTGTGATTGTCAGTTAATGGTTTATATAAAGAGATTTTGCCATTTGGATTTTGCAGTCTCTTTCTAGTTTAAAGCAAGTGTCCACCCCACCACAGCCGTAAGAGGAAGTGATTGCTAAGAAACAAGAACAGAATCAACATGTAGATTTCTCTAGTTTTTATAATTTAAAATGAATGAATAAATAAATAGATAAAAGACAATAAACAAAAGTTAAGGATATTGTCAGGACTCTGCTTTGAATGCCTCCATTGCTGCTGATCAAAAGTGTAGACTCTAAATTGCTTGCATATACGTAAGAAACACTTTGAATCTTCTTGTGTAGCGTAACTGCTCTTATTTGCTCATTCAGCTTTGTGTGGGATGGGTCTTTGGGCAGCTTCGTTAAGCACCCAGCCAGAGGTCATCCAGGATTTCCTGATAGCTAGTGGGGTAAGACAGGCTGCCTCAGCCAGCATCCTAAGGTGTCCATGGTAGAGCAGAGTATCTCTTGCTGGATATGCCCAGACTTTTCTTATTTGCCTAAAATGAAGTGAAATGAGTTTTGAATGAAAACTGTCGCTGTGGCTTGGCAATCTGAACATGTAACAGTACCCAGAGGTTGAAACCAGCTTGCTCTTCAGGGCTTGATGGCTAAGTGTCTCATAAAGAGAAACACTGCTGGTTGGTTACTGCTTTGCTTATCATTTAGACATTATACATGGCTTGTACTAAAAAGTATTCCTGAAAAGGATTAGTTTTCTAAAAGATAAATATTTCCAAGTTATTTGTCAGCTCTTCGTGCACTCCTGTCAAATATAACTGTAGTCTTGACATGTCATAAGTGCAACATATTTCATTCTAGAAAGACAATTACATAAGAGCAGATTCAGGTGCATTGGCAGCGGGGAGGCCAGTAATTCTTACTATACTGTAAATATTCCAGATAATTTTGATAAGATCATAGAAGGGCAGCACAAATGTCAAGTACATGTGCAATATTTGCAGGCTTTTTTAAGGATCATGAAATTATGAACACGTATCTGATTGGCTTTCATTTTTTTCTACTATTTGAAAAATAACATCTTATAACTTTACCATGGTTTTCAGTTAAAGGAATTCCAGGTCCATCCTACGTCAAAAAAAAATAAAATATGCAAGAACAATGCAAGATATGAAGGTACAGAACAAAAATATACGATGACTGAGTTATATTCATCCCTCAGTCCATTCTTTCAATAATAACTACCATAAATCTTCTTTCAAAATGTATTTGAATTGTAGTTTGATGCATGCTACTAATATATGTGACATTATTTATGTTATACTATTTTTCTTGACAGAAGGACTGGTTATACTGAAAATAAATAAATCAATAAATCAGAGGTGACTGCAGCATTTTGTGACATGGAGAGTGGAGTGAAAAGCACGTCACACAATCATTTTTAGAACAAGGTGACATATTATAGTTTAAAAAGCCAGCTTGTGATCTGCCTTTATTATTCCTGAAATAAGGGTGCCACATGCCACAAAATACTGCCTCTGAAATGATATCTTGATTGGTGTTGGCAGAACACCAAAGAGACAAAAAACTTAGCACATAAGTGGGCAGGAAACCTCTACTACTCCCCTGCTGGCAGCACAGGAGTGGAAAATCTCTTCTTTCTGACTTTGTGTCTCCCATCCTCTGCTTACTGCGTGCCTTCAGGTATGAAGTTCAGTTCTGACCCATAAACTTCCACCTGAAGACAAAGATTTCTCTCTCTGCTTGCAGCTCAGAATTGGCTAATCGTATCCTAGGCTGCATTAAAAGCAGCATGGCCAGCAGGTCGAAGGAGAGGATTCTGCCCCTCCGCGCTGCCCTCGTGAGACCCCACCTGGAGTACTGCATCCAGATCCAGGTTTCCCAGGACAAGGAAGACATGAACCTGTTGGACTGGGTCCAAAGAAGGGCCACAAAAATGAAGGGCCACCAAAAAAATCCCCTGTGCTACACAAATCCGTAACAGAGGGGTAACGGTTTTAAGCTGAAAGAGGGTAGATTTAGATTAGATATTAGGAAAAAAAATTATTTACTGTGAGGGTGGTGAGGCACTGGAATATGTTGCCCAGAGCGGCTGTGGCTGCCCCATCCCTGGCAGTGTCCGAGGCCAGGCTGGATGGGGCTTGGAGCGACCTGCTCTGGTGGAAGGTGTCCCTGCCCGTGGCGGGGGGTTGGAACTGGGTGGTCTTTAAGGTCCCTTCCAACCCAAACCATTACATGATTTTTGTCCATGTTTTATGATGTCTTTATCTCCTATGATATAGGCAGCTAGCATAATTCTGTAATATATATATCCATCTTCTTCAATTACGCATATCAGTTGCTGGGCACTAAGAGAAATGGCCAGCAATGTTGACGATAAGTATTGAGAGGATGAAAATGGAAGAACAACCTCTTCTTTCTAGGCTGGGGTTAAAAAAGATAGAAAGATGTGAGGGAAAGAATCATACATATGTGGGAGTACAGTAAAAGTCTTGCATATGGCTGAAAAGAGTGAACTGACAAGAAAGGTGAGAAGAGATAAAGTATTATACTAAGAGCACTGCGGGGAAAAAAAGATTAGTATTGGGGGTAGAGGAGACAAGACATTGAGCATTAGTGGAAGAACAGAAAGAAGGACATTGATGTTTCCATAGAAATGTTGAGGATAAAAGAGGAAAATAGAGGTTGCAAATGAGTAGTCACAGCCAGACAATCCTGAGGTCTTCTGTGGTTACACCTCTACTGGTAAATTAAACAGCATCTAGAAACTTTCCTGGGTGCTATCAAGAATAATATATACTTTAAAATTATTCAAACTATCCTTGAAATGACTTTCATGCATTCCCAAGTTCAGTAGCTTAGCATGCAGCAAGCACTGTTCCCCCTAGGCTGTCTTCATGCATGCGCCCTGTTTTGGAGAGAATATTTCATCAGGTGCGTGTGAACTGCTTTGCTCCAGACGGTGGTCCTGAGCACATTTCTTTTCCCAGTATAGATATAACCAATCCATCTTGTTCTGAAGAGCAGCAGTGGCTAAAAGTCACTGTGTTTCTTCCAAAGCTCTGAACCCTTTTTGTCAGCCAGAGGTAGACATGTAAGAAACGGTCCCGCAGAGAAGTTCCTCGAGAAGCAACCAAGTAGTCGCTGCCTACGCACAGCACTCTGCTTTGCCAAATAGCGTAAAAAAGTTGCAGCTTCCCACAAGTGAGAGGGAGGTGATGTCACTGCTCTGGTGTCAAGGCTGTGCTGCTGTTCAGGCAGTTGGACTAGGTGATCGTTGGAGGTCCCTTCCACCTGAACTGTTCTGTCCTACTCTGTTCTGTTCTATTGGACACTGAAGAGGTAGTCCTAGAGTCATGCAAACATCCTTTTCCACCCTAAGCAAATAAAATATGCTTATCTTCCCTTCTTATCATTTCAGAACTTAATTTGTTCCTAACCCTTGAATTTTATCACTGTGGGTAATCTCCCATGCTGAGTGTACACTTGCAAGAGCCCTAGGAATAGGGGAATGTGCATGAGACCAATTTTTGGTTTATTCTTTCCTACTAAACTTCACCTGCAGTTTTCACCAGCTCTTTCACATAGTCATAAAGGGAGCCTGAGTCAAAGAGTTAAATGCATTTCATTCTTCACAGCATGTAAAGCGTGAGATTAGAAAGAAAAGGGCCTATGTGAGGTCACAGATTGCAGAGGAAAACATTACTGACTCTCAGCCACAAAAGGTCTTGATTTTGATTGACTTAATTTGACCCCCTAAGGTTCTGGGGGAGAAGGGCGTTTCAGTTTCCTTTGTTTTGTTTGGGGTTTTTTAAAGAGCTAGTTCCCACAGAGTAATTTTCAACATTACAGAGAAAAAGTTAAAAAGCCTTTTTCAAAGACTGTATTTGTTCCATAATGAAAACATTTTAGAATTCAAAGTTCAAACCGGTCTACACTTTAAAAGTATTTTCTAAATGGAATATTTACAAGAACTAAAGAGCCATGCTTCTCTTCCTATTTACACCAGGATTATCCTATTTGTTTCAGGGAATTTACTCCCTTGGTACGTAGGAATAAACAAGAGGAGAATTTGAATTTAGCTGTTTACCCTAGATTACAAATCCTGTGTTGCACAGATCTCCCCATTTCTATAAGACAGGATTAGTAGGCACAGGCTTAAAATGTTCTGTAGTGCTCAAAACAAACTTAGTCAAGGAGCGCCATATACTTGTTACCCTATCTATGTGCAGAATTAAACAGATCGAATCAGAACAGTTAACGCTGTAAGTGTTAGGCGGGGCTGGTGGGGAGCAAATGAGGAAAAAACAACTTTGCTCACAAACCTCAAGATTTTACAGTCTTCTGCTCTCTAAGGGTCCTATTTCCCATCCTTCACAAACCTAAGGCCTTAGGACACCTATTCTCTTTATCAGTTAAGTTCCTTGTTTAGGCAATATAGCGATCAGTAAAAGTTGGAACATTGCAGATCGGATGATAATATGCACCGGAGAATGGCCTCCCCTTGGGATCTTGTTCCTCCTAACGCACACCGACCCTGCACAAACAGCATCACACCCCTGCCCTCCACAGCTCTACTTACCACGGCTTGGCGTAGCTACCCGTTTCACCCACAGCATTCAGGTTTTGTTAGCTTAATCCTCCGCTCGCTCGAGCCTCTCTGCAGGCTCAGTGGGTTAGTTTACAAACTGGGGTTACGCAGTGGGGTTGTGCAACCTCCTTCCTCTGTTATCAAGGTCTCCCTAACGGAGCTCGTATCTCCAGTCAGATGGGTTCAGGCATATGCCCCTCATGGGGAGACAACCTTTCTGGTAAATTTTTCTTTTCAGTCTGTGAGACTCATGCTAAGCTCTGTACTGAGATTTCTTTTACTATTTATTTATTACATTCCCAAAACATATTAAATGCTGTAATGAAAGAGAGGAGGTGAGGTCTCTGGAAGACATAATTTTAGACAAGAAGCAAAAAACAACCCAGGAGATTGAATTACTGTCATTGGAAGTTTTCTCTATAAAATAAAGTCCATTTTTCTGAATATGAAGAATAGATTTTTTAGGTAGATTTGTCTCATTTTGACCTATTGCATTAATGGGAATCATGTTTTGTCGTTCATGCCTTCCAGCGCCTGGAACAGTGCTAAAGGACAAACTGTAGTGAGAGCTTTCATGCTACACGCTTCTCCATAGGTGTCAGTGGGACAGTTTCCAAAGTAAGGAAAGCATAAGCAGACCAAGGTCTTCTATGCCATGACTAAATGAATTTCTAGTCAAAGGGTTTTAAAACAATGAGGGCAGCTGAGTGCTGAGTTAATTTGCATTTGACAACGTACCCATTTGTTCTCTTCCTTCAGTTCTTCAAATACAACAAGCCAGGCAAAATCCCGATGTAAATGAAGTCCAGTATTATATACCATAATGACTTGCCCATCCATTAACAAATAAATATAATGATCTTTTTAATTTTAGGTAAAGTCTTGGAAAGGTGTGCACAGCATCTCCTTTACATTCTCCAGGTGGAATTCTGTTTTTGCTGGAGCCAGTGCAGCCAAGGTGTGGGTGTTCTAGGCTGGAACCAAAGCGTACGAGCAGTGCAGCGCAAGTACCCCCTTTTCTCCTGTGCTGTGACCGCTGCATGCCTGAATGCTGACCATTGCCACTGGGTTTCTGAAACCCACTCAAGGACCCCGTTCGCACACTGAGACGCTCTGTGTATGTGGATTTGTATCCTGTTGTCACCAGCAGAACTGAAACACACACATAACTAATGCCTTAGTACAATCTGAGTACACTCAGAATTCCTCCATGTCTCTGAAAAGGTTCATAGCATAAACACAGTGCAGTCAGATGCTGAGCTAAACAACTTTTCATTGGCTTCTTTGTGTTTTAAACTAACACTTCATTTGGAGAAAAACGCTGGTTTTGTCGACTTAAACGATTCAAAAGTAATTTTGAGACTCACCCAATCACAGACCTCAAGAGTCACTGCAGCTGACGTTGACGTGAATTGCCAACACCTCGCTGAGAGCGAGCGAGCGAGCGAGCCCTTCGCCGAACAGCCTGTGCCGGGCACGGGCAGCTCCTAGCGCGGGGAGGACCTTCGTTAACGTTAATGCGCTGAGGAGGGGGAACACCTCAATCCTGGTTTCCCGATGGTCTGTCGTAATAGGGAAGCCAGAAATAGAAGAGGAATGGTGAATCACTTTCCACACGCCTGGGACAGAGTCCTTTTAGTTTTCTTCCAATATGCGTAATTAAATACTTACTGATGTTTATACATGTGATAATGCTTTGAAAGACAATTCCGTGTACAAGCTAGGTACGGTTGTTATCAACCAGATTCACTAGGCAATCTGAACGGAAACACAACACGAACTGAGACAGAGTATTGTAAGTTCTCAGTCCTAAGAACTTCTCTGCCAGTGTACGTGCAAAAAGCTGGTGGTACAATAACAAACATATTATTTAGCACTTGAGGATTTCTAAATTATTCAGAGTATGCTAATTTAGTTTTTAATAGTCAATTATTCAAAGAAATATTTCCACAGAAAGGGTTGAGCAATACCCATATCAGATGCCCTAGTTATCACCAACTCTTGCACTACCCAATAACTTCCCAGGAGTAAAAAGGCAGCATTAATAAGACATGTGCCTTAGTCAACACTTCCAAAACGGAGTGTGTACAATTATGGATCTCTTTAAAAATTCAGTACCTCAGTAGAGGTGTCTTACTTTTAGAAATGTTGAGTGATTGGTTACTCCTACCAGAGTAAAACGCCAAACCACCTATTTGGTTGATTACGAATGGGTAGTGAAATCTGTGTCACCCAAGCGTGAACACAGGATGGGCTGATTTTAAGACACGCTCAGCATCTGATGTTCTTTGGTGCCTACAAGAAAACCTGCATTTATGATAGCTGCCTACTCAGACAGATGTTGGAGGAATGTGAACGATTACTTATATTTAGATTTTAACCTTCAGCAGAAAAATGTGGGTGATACAAGGGAAAAGATGTTCTAAAGATAGCACAGTATGAGTATAGGTTGTGTGGTGAATTTGGGGAATCTCTATCACCGAGTGTTAGATTTATATCAGAAATGGTTTAGGTGTATCCTGATTGGTTGGACTGGAGTGTTTTAGCTTGATGAACTGTGGAGCGCTGGGCATATTTGATCACAGAACTGTAAGGCTATGTTATCTTTGAAAATCTGAGCCCAGGAAATCTTAATATTTAAATATAATGCTTGGCTCAGCCATTCCCAAGTGTGGCAAACTGGGACTTAATGGGAAAATGCCCAATAAACTCATTTTCTTTTACATAGGTATATTTCCATTTTATCTGTCAAGGGATTGTCTCTCTGTATTTGTGAACTAGTGCTCCGAATTAATCAGTTTCTTTTGAATGGACAAGTAATGACTGCTTTTGAGTAAATCCATTATAGTTTTGTCCTTTTTTTTGCATAAATTTGCATGGCATGTTCATATATATACATTTGTGTTGTGTATTATGAGACATTATGTAAAGATTTTATTTAATATTGCTTAGATTTGCAGTGAGGCTTTATCAGCAGTCAGAAATTCATTCATCTCATTGGCTTCACTGCATAGCAGTCCGGCATCAGGAAAAGGCACATACAATTCAGAAGTAATTCAAATATTGGAATTAGATTCTTCATACTCACCTGTCATCATCTATCATCACCTCTGTGTCTGTAGCACTTTGTGAAATGTCCCTTGCCATCCAGATGTTTGCTAGGCTGGTTGCTTAAGAAATAATGAATTGCTTTAAAAATACTTTTGGGATTGATTTGTTGTAATATTCACTTGAAGTGGCAACAGAGGAGAGGGAGAAAGGAAATAAAGTGATTAATTATATGCACTTCAGAGGTGAAAGCTCTTACTTTCATCAACTGATTGTTGCTTCCATACATTTCAAAGAACGCTTTTAAGCTGTATTTACACAAAGATACATTTCTGAGCAGATAAAGCTTTGGTCTTTCGGATATTTTATGCTTTTCTATCATGCTAAGTAGTCCAGTATAAGTACAGCCAAAGGAGAGGCAGTAATTTCATTAGAAATTAAAAGTTTAAAACAGGTCAGATGACTAGCACCCTTCATGAGCCTATTTCTCTGTATTGGAAGCATTATGTTGATTAGGTCAGATAACTACGCTGCAAGTCATTTTGCCCAAAGGTAGGTGAGAAGATTGTTACCCCACCTGTCAAGATAAGCACACCTTACCAACGCTAAGTCCATCCCATAACTTACAATCTATTTCTCCTGCCCGTATTAACATGAAACAGCAGGCTGGTTTTTTACAGGCTGTGTTAAAGGAAAGACCCTAGGTGAACCAAGACAAAGCTCTGAATCAATGCTTGCCATTCGATCCTAGATGGAGATGGAGCAGGAAACTGAAATGCTGCAACTTACTCTTGCTTTGTTACCTTTTATTATAATAAAGTGTTTTATTTTGCCAGTTCAAATATCCCTTGCAGTATTTGTACCCAGAGATGCAATATTATAACAGCTCACTGCAGAGAGAATGTTCAGAACCGAAAGCGAGTAGTTTATTTTCAGAACCCATACTTAACAAAGTGTAAGTGTACAGATATCATCAATAATTAACATTATAGGGGTTTCAGATTTTCAGCTTTAAATACATTGTTCTTCTTTCTATAGAATCCAGATAAATATTATGCCTATTAGATTTGTCATGAGACAAGAGGAATCTCATCCATAATATGAATATCTTCCCTTCCCCAAACCCTGGTGGAGCGCATCCTTTAAGTCAACTAATTTATAACCTCAGCTTTAATAATATGGATTTCAAGTCAGGATTAAAACTTACAACCTCAGTCCACCTTTTTTTTTTTAAATGAGATGCTTCTTTTAAGAGAATTGCCTGACAATTTGTAAGGCTGCCTCTGTGTATGGGGTATGCTCTTTCTCTTGCATAGCCCAGCCCCACAGCCCAGCCCCTCGTTTTCCAGAGCACTCAAACAAAACGCGGCTGTTCCGGGCTCTGAAGTGATCATAGACTGAGAGCTGATCGGGATAACGGCACTACAAAGTTGGGATGCCATTAAAGCTATACAAAGAAGTTAATACCACTTTGAAACAAATATGCAGATTTAATAACGGAACGTAGGTAAAGCCACGATAAATTATTCGTATTGCAGAAACTGCTGAAAATATCGCCATGCACTTGAATAGACATCAGATATTTGCCATTTAATTTCTGCCTTTTGTATTGTTTATTTGAGTCTCACAAGTACAAAGCGATCTCCTTCAGCTGCCTTACAGCCCATGCTCATTTCTTCCAGCGGCCGTTCTTATGGCACAACAGGTTTTCTCGGCCTCACAGAAATCCCGTTCTGTGCTTTTTCTTCATCCCCCCTTCCCTGGTACCTGACTGCACAGCAGCCCGCTCTCAGCAGCTCTTTTCATAGATGAAATACAGATCTTGTAACTGCAGTGCAGCTCCACTTCTCCTGTACTTCTCATATATGCATCTGAAAACTTTACTGAAGTAGTTACCTTCAGTTTTATATTGAAGATAGAAAATATCCATATTTAGATGGTGGGTTCCTCTTGATTTTACCGACCTATGCCTTCCCTAGAGGGACCACGCTATAGGAGTTCTCTATCGTCTTAAGTTACTTCTAATACATAACAACTGAGTACTGGTTTTTTTCTTAAATTACCTAGAACCAATATTCAAAATCACACATACATCATCTGATTAAGCACTCCCTGAGATCAGTTGTAAAATGTTAGAATACAGAGGGAGCAAAGTTAGACCAAAGAAAAACATCTGTGAAAATGTTAACCTCATTATTTTCAATACACTGTCCTGAAAATACAGGTTATTTCTAAAAACAGGTAGGGTAGGAAAACTCTCGTTATAAAAAAAAACCAAAACCCAGACAAACCAAAAACCAAACCAAAACCCCCAAATTGTGAAGAAACTGCTTCCAGGCAATTTCTGAAGCTTCATGGAACCTTCCATGGGATACATTATTACAAAGATTATTTCCTTGTAATCCCAGTGCTTCCCCATACACTGTTTCAAATCCTTCATATATAAGTCTGAATCACAACACATAGCCGTAAAAATGACCTACCAGAATTTAAAAAGATTATCTTTCATGGGATGTTTGGACTATATGTCAAAAATGCTTAATCATATTGTATATCCGGAATAAACACTGGACTGTACCTTCAAGATACAAGATGGAGGAGATGAAAGGTCCACTCTAACCAAATGTACAGAGCTTAACAACAGCCAATCAGTAAATCATGAAATACAAACATTCGTGAGCCATTCAGTACAATTATTTTTCAAAGAAATGTTTGTGTAAAGTATTACATAGGACTTCTATTTATATATGTCTATTTTATTTTTACAAGCTATTTACAAGATTCTTTTTCTCATGCTGGAGTGTGTTTGTTTAAACTCCCATTTCTCACTAAAATGTTTTAAATTAAAGTTTGTGTCAAAGCAAGATTCAGATCTCACTATATAGCACATGTTTTACTACATATTACACTCATTTCCATTTCAGCCAAATTAAGGAAGCCCAAGCACACTGCTATTTATAGGGGACATAAGTTCAAGAATCTAGAGACCATACTCAGCTTACTCATGACAGTACCTAAAATGGATTTCTGTGCTGTCTAAACTCAGACTAGTGATTCAGATCAGATATTGCCAAAGGGTGCAGTTTCCACCTCCACATACATTCAGTGTATATTTAATAATCTTCATCAGACTTGGGTCACAATATTTATGGTTTTGTTAATAATTCAGTATTTTTAAAAAATATAGAAATCCATTCTTCTTTTAGTGAGTCAAAATATGGGGGGAGTGTTACAATTCGCAAATCACTTTGCTTATCTTGTTCCACAAAATTTTGTGGGTCAGATGGTCAGCTGATGAAAAAGGAGTTCCAGGACACATTCCACATAATTCAAGACATAAACCTTTGTTCTGCGATTCTTACTTCTTGTACAGCTGTGCCAAACAATTGCTTCCCTGCTGTCTCTCTGTAAACAGACCCTACAGCTGTCTGAATCACAGGGTTGTCTTCTGTTTTCATAACAAAACTGGAAAAATGAAGAAGATACTTGGGTTTATATTATTTATATCAGGTATTTTCTGTGATTTATGTTTCCATGCACTACTAAATAGTTTACACGTCTGCCTCTTTAAAAAATACAGTAAAACATAAAGTAAAATAAAAGCCTGGTCAATCCTCAAATGAAAATGTTATTAAAAAAAATTCAAACAAGAATTGTAAAAAGCTTCAACAAGATATTCTGACATTAATTTCTTTTTCAATTTCTGAGATGATTTTATGAATATTTGTGCTTCCAAATATTACAAAGAAAAAAAAAATATGCTTTGCTCTGCTCCCAAAACTTGCAGTGTTCCTCACGGAAGTGAAGGGGGCCGAGAACACAGTTCTACCCGCAGGCCGTGCCCAGGTCGCCACATGCTCGCAACCAGGGTCACACGGAATGGCAGCTGCACACCACTGTCATTTGACTTTGAGAGCATCACACCAGAAGTCATAAACAAAAAGGCAATAGCGCACATTAACTGACTGCATTGCGTCTGCTGCTGGGTGCGTAGATACACACCAGAAGACCGGAGTGCTGGATTAGGCCCAAGTATATAATAAAGCAAAATCCTGGAAGATTTTGTGCTGGGTTTTTTAGGTTTTGGTGTTTTGGTTTTGATTTTTTTTTTTTTCTTAATAGCTGTTCTGGATTTTTCTAAATCCATCATTCCTACATGCCAGGATTTCTTCTTTCTATTTTCATCATCATTCTGACCAAGCATCTTACAGTCTGTCAGACAAAAGAAGCAAGAGCGTGTTAGACAGTAAGGTGGAATAAAACCGGGCATACAGAGAGGATCAAGCCAAAAACTTGAGGATGAAAATCTTGGATATAATGCAAAAAATGCAGGATTCATTAAAGCTTTGGAGCTTATTCTGGTACCAGATGCTTGACTAGACAAGGAAGGAACAGAAGCGCTGGGAGGCCAATGATAAGCAGTGAAGGATTTAGAAAATCCACCCTGGTTCACCTCTCTCTTTGGCCGGTATCAGAAACGTTTCACTGTGGGTGATGGAGTCGTCCCGCTGAAATCTGTGTGAATCAGTGTGTTCTCTTCCATCTTATCTTCTGGACTTGTAAAACACACGTAAACCACAGGCCTTGGAAAAGCAAAATACTCCAGAGGTTCTTTGCAAATAAATTTTCCAGAGAAATCCATTCATTTCTCAGCTATGAGAATCTACAGATCTGACATGATTTGCAGAAGTTCAGTTCTGTTAAAATAATTTCTGTTCCACTAGGAACTTACATATTGATTTAAGAATGAAAATTTCACCTTTAAAGATTGAAAATCCTTGTCTAGAAGGACGGTTGATCAAAACTCTGGACATTACCTGGTGATTTTGAAGGGACTGGAAAAGCAAGCTTTCTAGATTCTCTTTCTTCAGAGCTAAATGGCTTCAACACTTTAAAAAGAATTATATAATTTTATTTTATTTTTGGCCAAAGATATGACTGTCCTAAGGAGAGACCAACTGTTGGATTCAGAATGATTACACTCTGGTATATTTACTGAGATGTGATTCTTTTTTTCCCTCAAAAAATTGTGTCTTTTTGAAAAACAGAGTTCTACAGCAAGGATTTAATAATTTTTAAGCAATTGGGAGTGTCATTCCTACAGGTACTAGGCCTGTCTGAGTTGGGGGCATAGTTGTAGAACTGTTGTTTTTTTCCTGAAGATGGACAAATTAATAAAATAAAAGAAAACATCAAAATTTGAAATTTCTACGGCCAAATATGCTCACTGAAACTGTGTGGGGTTTTTCTTCCCCTTCAGACTTCAATCTGACTATATTCCAGCAGATTAGTGGTCAGTGGGTTTGCTCCCTCGTGACAGCATAGCACGATGTAATAGATGTATCTTAGAATATGAAACCATTCCCGTTTTAGACCTAAAGTTGATTTCACTTGGAAAAAAAAAGGCTATTTGCCTTTGACATCAACAGACACTTTCTCGCTCTAACCATGTTCTTGTGGATACACACCCAGCAATCTAATAAACCACACAAATGCATTACTGTCCTCAACTGTTTGATGTCTTCCTACTTCAGACCAGATCTATAATTTATACAGGAATTCAGTTAATTACAGACAGTAGGCTCATGTTTCACATGTCAAATGCTTCATAATTTAATTCAGAAGAAACCAGCAGTGCGGACAACTGGGTAGACAAGGAAAAGGAACTGCTGTGCATGGCAGGAACTGGTACAAGTCCTATGGCTTTTTACTTGTTATGTGTTGAGTTTTCTGTTATTTTTGCACATCAGATCAGCAATTATGCGTCAGAAAGGAACATAAGACTGTTCATTTTCAGGATACGCATGATCACTGATGATATAAACGTCAGAGAGAGAGAGACTGTGTTGACAGTGTCATATCACTGGAAGTCTACTTTTCATTTAAGCATTAAATCACATTCAACAATTCTCTCACCACTCAGTCCTAGCTACAAATACACCTTCCCACGGCTATAAACAAAGGATCACAGCTGCAGTGATGCGGAAATGACTAGCCAAGTTAGTTTATGAACAAACTAGTAGTTCCTGAAAAATGACACTTCCCTCACGATCACAGCACTTCTGCTAGCACACTTTACTATGCTTTCAACTACTGTCTGTCAAACGAATTGTTCTCTTCCTATAGCAAAATCATTCATATTAATTACATGACAAACAAGGGTCTAAAGCAGCACAAAGGAGTGACTGACAGTGCTCCTCTCATTTTTCTCTTTGTTCGATCCGGTCACCCTCCACAATACCGTACTTGGTAAACATGGGGCTTCTATACCCCTATCTATAGGAACAGTTATTAGTATACATAGGGCTTCTATATTCCTATCTTCATTGCTTTGATTTATAGCCTATTAGCCTATGATTTGATTCAAGAGTCAGGAAGCATAGGGGCATTTTAAATTCTTGACTGGTTGCTTGTTAATCAAGCTGCTTATTGGCTACAAAGAACTGTTCTTGGCACCAGGGTTCAGAGAAGCCAGGGTGCAGAACTGTTCCATTTCTTACAGAGGTGAAGAACTCTGCAAGCAGGTCCCCTGAAATGATTCAATGCATGATCAAGACTGTTATCTTGGAGCTGGTTTTCAATAAAGCCTTAATAGATGGAACAAATCTTTAACAAGTCCTAGAATCTAGCGTCAGGTCATTAACTTTTAACGTACATTAAATCATTAATACAATCTCTGAATACAATCTCTGCGTGTGAGAAAGAAACCACTGGACAGACTAGCAGTTATCAACAACCTGCTGCCAAGATAGGAAGGTTTCTGTTTGAGCACTTGCGATCTCTGATGTCTTGGAATAATTTCTGTCGCTTTGAACCTTTGAAATTTCAAATGGGTGGCACCTGGAAAGAACCTCACAGTTTTGTTTGTTTACAGCGCTCTGCCCCAGGCAAAACACTTTCATATTGACAAGACTCCACTTTACAAGATACATTACACTAAAATGCATTTGGCAAGCTTTGCAAACAGAAAAAAAAAAAAAAAAAGGCTCTTGCCAGAGACAAGAGGAAGAAAATTCATCACTAAAAGGAAAAAGAATACTGTATCCCTTGGCAAGGAAGAACAACCATGCATATATTACATAGGATAGATGCTAAAATTAAGCTCTGGCAGTGTAGTTATCTACAACAGAGAGAAAGATGCCCTTAAAAGGAGTCAATTATTTCTTCCTAAAATGGACACTGAAAGGAGCCAGAATAATATACTTCTACTTGCTATAGACAGTAAAGGCAGTCTAGGCAAGATTGCCAGATGTAGATATTTATATTTTCAGCTGTGCATGTGTACAGTCACATAAGAGAAATCCCACCGTAGGATCACATGAAGTTTGACACCCGTTACCTCAACCAATAAAGACAGATACACTACCTTGAATACAAGAGGTAAATGAAACTGTTAAAAGTAGAAAAGCATGAGTATTATAAGAGCTAGGACAGATATACAGGCCCAAGGCAGATGGGATAACGCTGTGTTTCTTGTTCTGCAAAAAACACAAGTAAAAATTCAGTGACTTAAATGATGGGGGCTAATATTTGCCAAGGAGCTTCAAGGCTCCTTGTAGATTCCTAGATTTTATGGCAGTGTTAGAGGAAGGCATGTCTACTCCTACTTTACCAATAATGGAAATTGGTACCTAAGTTCCCTAGCATGGCATTTTCAAAGGAGCTTAAATCAGTACAGTAGCACACAGCAGCAGAAGACATTTCTAGTCAACATTCTATCACTGCTTTTTTAAGAGGCATTTCCTAAAGAAATTGCCTTTGCACAAAGCCTGAACCAAAGCCTACTTCAATCAGTTGTGCAGGGGTGGTCATAATTTTGGGAGTTTCATTTCCATAAAAGTGAGAGACTTGAGTATCTCTAAGTGTATTCCTTCACGTAAATGAAATATTTCCTTTCGACCAACACAAAATAAATTTAGGCACAGATTCAACAGAACATTTTACTCTTAGCATTGCTACCATGAATTTCAATGCCCAAAATACATCCTTATGGAAAACGTCAAAGGATTTAGGACTGTAAACACGCTGGTAGCCTCTAGTCCTCATACGTTTCATTACATTTGTAATATAAAAAAATACTTTAAATATATGCACCATAAAGGTTAACCTACCCAATATGAAAGGGAAGCAAGGCTGCAAATCCTGCTGATTCTACTTCAGGAAGGGTCAGCTTCCTGAAAGCACTCCCATCTCTCAGACTGGTGTAATCTGGTGGTCTAGAAAAGCAAAATATTTACTCTTCCAAACGAGTGCTTAAGCCCAAGATACTGCTGCCAGAATTTCACAATATTTAGAAAGAATTTAATTCAAAGGTAGGAATATTTTTTTTAATGTGATTTCTCACCATTTGGAGAAACCTCAGGAGGGGACAAGGAAGACAGTACCTCCAGGAATATGATCTCTTGAAAAGAAGAGTGAGTTGCAGTAAGGTTAGGCAAGCCAAGAGCTGCATTAGAAATCCTAAAACTTAAGGCATGTGAATGTTTCTTCTTTCCTTCTACCCTTCACCCAACTTTCCATGGGCACACGCTACAGATATTTAGCTTGCATCTTAGAGTTAATATTCAGGGGGTGGGGAGAAGGAAATCCAAACCCAAGGCTACAGATCAAAGCCTGAAATTTCATGACACACAGTCATCTTATCAGAGACCACTGACTCAATTTTTCAAGCATGCAGACAGTCCGTGGGCTTTCTGGCTCTCACTTATATACTTATTTCTAAGTGAGTGAAGTCAGTCCTTAGAGATATTTCATGAGTCATTCCCCATCTAAATATTCTTCCTTGGTACTAGGCTGATTCATAACCAGGGAATCAAGATTTCAGTTTCTTAAAGCTGATCTATGTGTCTTCTAGGCCTTTAGTTTAAAAAGGTTAATTTATGTCAGTGTATAAAAGCCTTATGAAATTATTAGAAACAATTTTGCCTCACAGCTGTAACTGCTTGCCAGTGTAACCTATAGATTACATAAAAGAGCTTTGAATCACCACCTGGTTGGTTCTGCTTTGTATGATTTTAAAAGTACTTTCATAAGAATAGTTCTGTATAAACATACATAACTGCTGAAAAACAAAAATAGAACATTGCAGAGAGACTAATACGGCATCTCATGTTCCAGAACTTTTCTGAATTTATTGCCATCAGATTTCTGTAACATCAAGCTAGTCCTTTAGCATGTGCTTGCTCCCAGTATGATTACATATAAAGTTACATGATCTTTTCAACCCCCTTTTTTTTCAAGTTCCAGGAAAAATTTCACATGCAGGATGGAATTGCCCGCAGACATGTATTTTTAGAATAGCTGTGCACAGTAAAGTTATATAAACCTCCGTTATATTAAATATTCCTTCTAGCCTTACACTGGGCACTTGCAGGTGCTCTGTGGATAGGATATACAGATTATGATTTGAAAGATCATCCTACACTTACAGCTTCCCCTTTCATTGCTTTTTTGTCCTGTTGAATGTAGAAGAAGTCTTGCTGACACACCATCAAACAGCAGGACACCGAGAATTGTTGTGGTTCATTTTATTCACAGGATTATTAGTATGGAAACAGGCCTTATTTCCTCTATGCTTTATACCATAAACCTGCATTTGGGGATCCCTGGCTGTTTCAGACTATTTAAAAAAGATTCATAAAATGTCACTGAGAAGCAAGCTCAGTGTCAGTATGTTTACACCTGCTTTAGAAGCAGGGAAGTGTAGGGGCCTGTAAATTTAATGTAGCTAAAACCCAGTCAAAGTTTTAAGTCCACATCCTGCCTATACATACGAAGAGCTGCATATCACCGTTTTTAATGCTATGTGATGGATGCTAAGTGGGAAGAAAACCCAGAGACAGCTCTCAGAAGGAAGACTGGCAGAAGAAAAAGCTCAGGCCACCGAGGACCAATGGCTAGGTCCAGGACAGGGCACACGGAAGGGCTGCGTAACTAAGTCATATAACTCTCTGCAGATAGAAATGCTTCATGTGGCAGGGCAAATGACCCCATGCAGAAGTAAGGGTAATTACAGCTGCAGCTGCTGGAGTTGTACTCATGAACTGTGCTGCACTGTACCGTGCCCTACAGGCACGACTTGAGTCTGCGTACCACCCGTCTAATGCAAAAGGTGCCTGAGTTAACAGCAAGATTTCCTGTGTGTATAGAGCTCTATCTTTCTGTTTGCTCAGGCTTATCTTTCCTAGGAAGACAAATAGTGTAAGCTTATCATTTTTTTATTTTTATTTTTTAACAAAAGAGTCTGCAGAGCTTTCCACAAAGCTTCAGCAGATCTTTAATGCTGCTACTAACAGGCAGAGTTTCTTTGTTTGAAAAAATTATTTGCTGCCTTCCAAAAGCAGTCTCTCTTGTTTTGCTAGAGTTCTTTTGATCTATACATCTCATTTCCAGTTCAGTACACCAAAGCCAAAGATTTCAGAGGAGATAGCGATGTCCCCACACTCTGCAGGTTCTATTTACTAAATAAGGAACAAAGAGCAAAGGAAGCTTTGCTAAAGTCAGCTCTGCCTGGGTTATGATCCTAATTGAATTCATAAAACTTAAGGAAACTTCTCCAGCTCTGAAGACATCCTGAAGCATCAATATGAAATAGTGATTCTGATCTCAAAAGAAAAATATGCTCACTGTAAAAGATTACAGGGCACTGAGTTCAGAATCAAGAAGTCCATAAAGCAATTTTTGGACAAACTGCACAGTGGCTGCTTTGAAGTCCAGCCTAAAGCATTCACCCAGAACTGAAGGGAAAGTGTGACATTTATTATTTTACAGATTTTGAAGGACTTTAATTGGGTACAAGAAGGTGTGGATTTTGCAAAGCACAGTGTTATCTTCATAAAATAACTGCCTTCTGTTACCTTTCAGAGTGTCACTGTGCTGCTGACAGGATATACAAGTTTTTAGAAATAATATTTTTCTTATTCTTCAGCAACGTGGTTGGAATTCCTAAGTTAAGTAGACATTTATAATGTAACTGCATGTAAGACTATATTGGATAGAAAAAACATGAGATATCTGATCCACAGTGCTGCCTAAACTGGGGCTGGAGTGGAATTTAGGAGTGTTAATCCAAGCATTAGATTCTCTAACACCACTTGTACTCTTTTTTTATCCAGTAAAATTCCCTAAAAACTCTCCCAGGCAGTTCAGCAACTGCACTATGCTCAAGCCCTCACTGGGTGTCCTGTTTAAGTCCTCTTTCATTTAGAGCCCCCGAGAGGTGCAAACCAGTAAGCAAAATTAGAATTTATCCCCACCCTTTTACAAACACCTCATCTGCAAAACCACATTAAGTATAGCCACGGTTATGTGCTGCTCCTGTACAACTTCCCAGTTGTTAGAGTAACTCCAGATGGAGAAGGCTCAGGTTCAATAACCTCCTCTGCTTGTGTGAGCGTCAGAGTTACAGTTCATAGAATCATAGAAACATTTAGGTTGGAAAAGACCCTTAAGTTCATCAAGCCCAACCATAAACCCAACACTGCCAAGTCCACCACTACACCATGTCCCCGCGCACCACACCCACACCTCTTCTAAATACCTCCAGGGACGGTGACGCCACCACCTCCCTGGGCAGCCTGTTCCAATGCCTGACAACCCTTTCAGTAAAGAAGTTTTTCCTACTATCCAACCTAAACCTCCCCTGGCGCAACTCGCGGCCATTTCCTCTGGTCCCATCTCCAGCCCCCAGACAGCAGAGA
>JANZLQ010000027.1:295320-325830 GCA_026212715.1 Elanus axillaris | reverse complement strand
AAACGCCTGGACTTTAGACTAAACATGACTTACAACAACTGAGTGTTATCAAACAACTGAGTGTTAGCAAACATCAGAGTGTTACCAACATTCGTCTCACACTGAACTCAAACCACAGCACCGCACCAGCTGCTAGGAAGAGAATTCACTCCGTCCCAGCTGAAACCAGGACACCAGAATGGGAAGAGTGATATGGAGCACTAATGGCAGATAATGGTCCCCCTCAAAATAATTGTACTTAATTAAATGTTCTCATTAAGCTTAATGGTGGACTTATAGCACTTACACATGCTAAAATATGGTGGCAAAACTCTGAAGATGCAGGTTTGTTAAACTCTGCTTGCCTGCCTTGAAATATCCCTGAATGGAAGGCTTCATTACCCCGGTGAGAGCCTGCGCTCACGAGAATACTTGTTATCTCCAGACCAAAGCCTGAGAAGAAGCCCACATCTCACAACCACTGCACAAACCAAAAGACTGAGCGTATCCCTTCTCCACTGGGCTGGTGAAACAGCTGAATCTTCATTTAGTGGAAGTTTTGATTCCACATTTTTCTTCTTTGCAAAGAGATTTTTTTTTTTTAGGACAGTTGCATAAGTATACAGCCAGCCCCAAATTCTCCTCCCTTCTCATTGGAGAACACTCAGAACGAGAAGAAAGGAATACAGGTTTATAGAGAGTTGACTCCTGCCACTCTGAGAGGCTGCACAGATTGTTTCTTGTTTAACATTAACACTATCAAGGTCATCAGGGTGGTGAGGGAAAAGGCAGACAGACTATTTCTGCTGCAAACAAAGCTTTAATAAATAATCAGATCTTGTTAAAAGAAATAAAAATGGGAGTGGGTTAGGACAGGTAACAGTGACCAGGTTGCCTGGCTTCTTTGCATCTTGTGTGACTCTGAGTAGGTTACTTATCCGCTTTCTATTCACCCAGCGCTTTGTCCATCCATGAAGCAGATTATGACTGCAGCTAAGGCAGAGCAACTCTGGCAGTCACTTGTTAAGTTGGATTTGATTTTTTTAAATGCATACACCAGCCCTTGAGAGTACTGCCAGCAACCAGATTAGTAACTTCATAATCGCAGAGCAGCATCCAAAATGTATGATTTTGTTCAACTAATTTCTGCAGAAGCAGGAACGTACAGTAACAGCATTTCATCTGAGAAAAAACACATGCCCTCAATTTTCCTTATAAGCCTTACCAAAACTGGTTTGTTTTCTCATAGCAAGTCCTGGAGTTCCACATATATGGGCTGTTTCTGGGCAACAGTAGAGATATCTTCACAAAAAAACCATCATTATCCTCAGAAAGGAATGATTTGGGGAAAAAAATGCTACACATTGGAGACAGCCGTTCTGACTGGTGTTTTTTCTTTGTGGAAGCACGGTTTTGCAGGCTTCCACTCTGTTTGGTGTACAGCCATAGAGATTCCTTCGCTGAGTGACCGATGCCAAGTTAAAGACCCAGCAGCCGCTCCCCTTCTCCTGGAAGGGAAGAGCCTCCTCGGGGAGAAAACAGGCACCAGGCCAAGCTCTGCCAGCGGAGCATCTCGTAAGGCGAGCGAGGCGTCGGGGCAGCCCTCTCCTCTGGAGACACGCATATCTCCAGTATGCTTTTCTCTTCAAGCTGCACATCTCGAAGCAATCACCGAAGCTAAACTCAAGGCAGGACATGACAGGGACTGGATGGAAAAATCACCTTGGGGAGGCATATATGCAATATGATTGTCCTCTGTCTCACTGTGGTTTCTTTCTATTGAAATATTATCCCTTAGTGCTTAATCATTTGAAATGTGCCCAACAGGACTGCAGGCTGTAGGACCGGGCTGTCTGTTATTTGACCCTGATGGCTCTTCATGGGCAATCTTACGTGTTTCCGTCAGCATCCCTGACGAGGCATTAGGAAGCACAAGAGTAAGGATGACTGACCTAAAGGTGTGTCCTGCACTCACGTCATGGCATTTCATGACACAGCCCCTAAATTCACCTCGGGGGAAAGATTTCTCTACTCTGTTTAGAATACAAATATAATTACACATCACAAAACTTCAGATGAGCAAAAAAAATTACCAGTCTTTTTCTGAAACAAGCAGTTTCTCTGTCTGCTGCTGTGGTCTCTGCAGGAGGCCTAGCAGCCTGGGTGGAGAATGCCCTGCAAAATGAGATGAATTTGTTAAAGAATCTTCAGTCATGGGTTTTTCTAGGTTTGCTTTATTAACAACTCAGAGTTGGGCCACCACCACAGTAAATGGCAAGCTTCCAAAAATTTCTGTCTTAGATACCTTTTTACCACCCATTATCGTAGTCCAAAGTCTTTGTAATTTTCCAGCTGATCTCGGTTCCCTGTCGTTGTCATTCAACATCATCTTATCTCATCCATCCTTCTTTTGTTCCGTCCGGTCATCATCCTGTGGGTTTTGAAGTCCATTTTGGGTCAGTCGTCTTCTCATCCCCTTTACTCTGAGGTCTCGTACCTACACAATTCTGAAAAAAACTCTCTGGTTGTTCCGTTAACTATTCCACATTTATCTTTGTAAATTCTACATATTTTAATCACTCCCCAGCTACAGACCTGTATCTTGCTGATTTTTCTTCTTTTGTTTGATCTGTCTCTACTAATTAGGTTGACTGGGATTTAATCCGGTCCTGGATTTGGGCTATACAGGCAGGCTGAGATTGCTGTTCATGGCCTGTTGCACAGCTCTGCTGCTATTAATAACCTTAACCCATTCTATATTAATTTCTAACAGTCTTATAATCCTAAATTTTCTAAAATCTTCTACACATTATCATAGCTGTGATATTGAGATGGAGTCCCCATCAGTGAAATACCTTGCTTCGGATGACCGCAGTAAGAAAACAACCCATTTCTCCGCCCCCCCCCCNNNCCCTTCATCCCCTCCAGCGTGCTCTGCCTGTTCCCTTTACCACAGAGAGTAATTCTGCACACAAAGCCTCGAAGAAATGTAAAATGTTTTTCCTTTTATAGGCATTTTACAATTGTAGAGCTCAGCTGAACACAGTCTTTCCCTGATAAAAAGCCTGTTCTTTCCCAGAATTGATGTGGCTGGGCAGAGGACTGCACCGTCATCTAGCTGAAGAGAGCAACAGCATTTACTGTGGGCTGGCTCTTGCCTAATTGCTAGAGTAACTAACAATCCTCTTTCCTCTTCCCCCAAGCACTGCTGAGACCTAGGACTGCTGAATATATATCGTTCCTTTCTTTTCCTCTCCCTGCTTTCTGCTTAAGTGTTGAATTGTATCCTCCAGTTGTGAAGTTTGCCCCGTTGGCACATAAGTCACATTCAGAAACAGATCGTGCTGTCATGCACAAGATCTTGCAGTTTTAGGAGATTAATAATCGATTTAAGGAGCAGTAGCCTTCCTCGTGCCACTAACAAGTACAGGCACTCCTCACGCAGCCCGGGAAGAACGACCAGCAGAACTCAGGCAGACAGGGCGCAAATGTGAGTGTAGGTCTGACGGACAAGGCACAAATAAGGGCACGCCGCACGTAGTGCACAAACAGATCAGGACTGACTGCACGTGCCTAATACATAGTTAACTTCCTCAAAATGCCATCTCCTAATGGGTATGCAGAGAGAAACGTGAGAGGCAGAGACACACAGGACTCTGCATTTACAAGAGCCAGTTTTGCAAACACCACTTGCTAACCTGCAAATGAGAGCAACTGTGGAAAAGATTTACAGCTTTTCTCTCTTCACAGATGTCCAGTTCCTGGACGTAATGTTTCTAGTAGGCTATCAGTTTTCATAAGCACAGCGCATTTGAAATAAAAGCAGAGGGCTTGAATGATGGAAACCACGTTCATCACAGTCATGGTCTTCAGGGCAAAGAATGTAACTGAATTATTTGTCTTCACTGTGTCATGGCAAGTGCTGAGCCTTGTATTTTCTGCACAGCCATTTTCTGTATTGCTCATTAATATATTAAAGTTTTTCAGCTCAGCACTTTGACTTCTGTCCTTCCAAAATATATCGAATACCAGAGACACCTCTGAGATTACATCAGCTGTGAAACTGTAACTGAGTAGGATCATCCAGATTCAAATCAGTTAAGAATGTACCATTTATTTGGCTACTTCCAATTTGTTCTGTAATCTTTAGATTTCACTGAGTTTTGACAGTTTCAGTAGAAATCTCTGAACTATGAGGTACACCTACAAGTGCAAACTGCTCTTTCCTCAGATTTCCTGAATAAAGAAAAATGAGTAGGAGCAATGAGCTGCTGATACCGTATCTGCTTCCCTTTGTCCATAATTAGTATGTTCCCATTTACTGCTTTCACCACGAACTTTCTTGCCCAGTGAAGGTCTGGACGTGTGAAATATTTTCAATCTTTTCGCCAAGTCAGTCGTTGATAGATTAAATCCACACAGTCTTTTTCCATCTCCGTACATGGACAAATAATGACAAGCAGAAATGCCACAAACCCACAATAAAATATGCCCAAGCTTCCCCACATTATCTATTTGGACTTAATTTCTCATACCATTCCTGTTCCTACCATCCAAATAATGATGTTTTTTCTCGGCTCAGCACAGTGAAATTCAACAGGCAGTCTGATGTCATTTCTCAATTTGCCTCTAACACAACAATTTCGGAATAGAAAGCATGATCAGTTTTGAAATGCATATTCCTACAGAGGCTCAGTCTCTGAGCACAGAAGTTATTCAGTTGTCCCTGATACCTTCACATGGGCGTAGCTGCCTCCCACAACTACAACCTGCTCCCTGCTTGTCTCTGCGTGGCATTGTCTGGGCTACGGTTTCACATGCGGCGTTACTCCAGGTTAAGCTGCACCGGAGAACGGGAGACAAACACAAGCCTGAGCTTCTGGCTTGTAGTGGTGACTGGCGTTTAGTAAAAACGCTGCGGTTACACCAGACGAGCAGGTAAATCAGGCAGCTGCTGCATTTTGATTCTTTTAACTTTACTTCATCAACCATCCACAGAGACTAGCAAGAGGATGAGCAATTACGAACCTGAATAAATGCAGAGGACTCTATTCTAATTAGAGAGGCATTGCTAATCTCATAATATATTTTAAAACTGAGCTTACATGCATGTCTGATTTTCAAAAGCTTTTTTCTTGGTGGCTTTGATCTTTTCCAGTATCTGTAGCCTTTTCTTTGTACACAATTCAGCAATTTGTCATCAGCAATTGCTGTCTCACTCACATGCAGCAGTTAAACGCTGTAGCTAGATTTTAAAGGCAAGAATAGCTCTGAGAGCATCAACAGCTGATAAAAGCTACTCCTCTACCAAGCTGTACAGAGTGCCTGGTGATCTGAACTCACCCGACACTTCCTAAGACAACAGAATTTGTTTATCTTCTGTAGGGCTTACAATAAACTCCCTCGTGTCTTTTCAGTTTTTCTTAGTTTCTAGGAAAAGATGAAAACTAACTGAAGGCTAAGGTTTTAAAACATTTCTTTCCTTCAAGGTGTCTCAGTCGCCCCAGCCGCCTTCCCCCTGGGAACCGCTCTTGAAGCAGTTTCTCTCTGCAGCGTCACTCTGACATTAAAGTTTCACCTTTTGGGGGGGCTTTGGGGGTTTTGCCTCAGTATTAGGTTGTAAACGGAGACAGCTCAGCACCTACTTCATGAGCAGCTGGGAATCTGCACAGCAGATGGGTGTTCAAACACTTTCAACCTTGGCCGGAATCGTGCCTCCCTTCCATCGTTTCACACTTACCCAGCAGAACTGCTGGTTTTCAGCCCTGGGACGAGCAGGTCCCAGCAGCTCCGGGATGCTCAGGGGCTCGCTCCACAGCAAAGCCGCAAGGAATGGACCCGACGGAGGCGGCGGAAAGTGCCTGGGATGTGGCAGGCCAAGTCTCAGACTGCTCTTCTCTTGGAACCGTAAGCCACGTTTCAGGAGAACACCCTCACCCTGATGAGTAGACACTACTTTCTCCTTCTCCACCTAGAATTTGAAATAAAAACGCCTTTAATTCCAGCAGAAAACTCACGGATTTTGCACTCCAAGAAACTCTGCAGCTCAGTCAGGGTCTTACGCCCTTGAAAATGCCACTGTTTAAGCTCATCTATCACAGTGACACATCCTACTGGGTGGTGAACCGTGCTGAACTGGGGTTTTGTGGGTCCCATTCTCTTTTTCAACAGAAGGCAGTGAAGGGAGCCCCTGGGCTAGCCGAGACCAGCACCGCTGAAGTCAGGTAACGCAACCCAGCTCTAAAGCGCATTTATATACATGAGACAGGTTTGCATGCCCAGGACTGTAGTGTTCTTACCTAGATCAGTTTAAAAAATAACTACCTGAAAAAAACTGATCTAAAACTTGCATGCTCATTAATTCTTAGAGACAAAAAATCATCATGAAAACCTGCATGAGCACTCATTTATGAAAGTTAATTGCTCGCAAGAACTGTCATAAGTGATCAAAAATGCTCTTTTTCATTGTAGCAGAGAATAATCCAGAAACAATTACCAAGAACACAAAAAAAAATGAATTAATTGCTTGCTTATGGATAACACTTGTCACATAGGGCTTCTTATAGTTTGGTAAATTCATGAAGTAGTCAACTGCAAAAAAAATCCTTCTGTTTATTCGGTAGTCTTACACAGGGGTATCCAAAAGTCAGCGGTGCAGAGTGAGCTGCTCAAATGCTGGCGATTTCCTGGTTGCTCCCAACTTCGTATTACAAAAAGCTGAAATTTATTAAATACACTGCATATGTAATCTCTGTCAATAAAAAAGGCCTGAAAATACCTGTCTTGAGATATCTTGTCTGAATTATGAATAACTTTAAAATCCACTGATTTCACTTAAAGTTTCTTTCTGTGACTGCATTTGCATCTGGATCATAGATTTTAAAGCCAGAAGGCCCATGATAATAGTCTAAACTAATTTTCTGTCATAAAATCATAAATTAATAACTTTTTCTCTCAGCAAATGTAGTGGCTTGTGATTGAACTAAAACTTACATTTTTAAAAGCCTAGCCCACGACAGCTTAACGATGTCCTGTGATAATGTACCACATCTCTCACCAAATGTTTCCGGTGGTTAATTACGCACGGAGCTGTTATTCCCAGTTTAAACCTGCCTCAGTTCTTTTTCCAGCCGCTAGATCTAGACTTTGTTCTAATCTTCAAGATGAAGACTCTGAGTTTTCAGTACATTTTTCTTAAAAGCTTTGCAGTTGAAATCTTTGGCAAATACCACTGAAGCCATCTTTCTTAAATTTATTCACTAATTCATCTAGTTTTCCAGACTATTTATACACCAGTGCACAATTCTTATTATTCCTTGTCTTTGTTCTTCTTCAACATTGCTCAGTTTTGCAACGCAGTTTATGTATTTCAATACAGAGGTGTGGCATTGGATGTATTTTTCACTTTTGTTGGAGTGGTGCTAATATAAAACGTAGTCTTCTGCTAATACTTATCTAAGGAACCAGCTGTTTTATTAGCCAATGCAAATCCTAAAATGCAGCTCACAATTTTCCCATTTTAACTAGTTAGATAAGTAAATATAGAACTTTCTGGAAACACAGATCTGGAACCCAATATTATTGCTTTCCTGAGAATAATTTAACCAAAGATTATCTCCTGCCTCCTTTGTTTTGCCGTTATGCCAATGATAATATTTATAACATTTTTACATTTTAGAGTCATCCTCCTTTTCCATATCAGAGTAATTCAAAATTATCCCAACAAATGGTTTAACAAGTTCTCCCAATGAATTATAAAAAAAAGGGGGAGGGAAGAGGCAGGGAGTTCAAACTCTTTCTCAGCTCAGTTTCTGTTTGTATTATCTGGTATTTCTTATGGGGAACTTTTTTCTGTCTTTTTAACTAGCCTGTTGTTTTTCTAATTCAGTCCTGTGTACTTATCTTGCACGACCACTTTATAAATTTGCAGTTGTGCTTTATTTATCTAGCAGAAAAATTCAGCCTTTTAAAAGAAAAAATTAAAATCTCTTATCCTGTATGCAATGCATCACAGTCTCTTTGGTTTTGTTCATTTTGAGGAGATGGCATTTCTTGATAATCTTTATATTGAACTAGTTTGTAATGACATTTTCAAGTACTCACTGCTGTTCTCATTATCCTGCAGTCTTATCAGCATTATTCTTTAAATTGGCTTCAGCCTTGATAGAAAATGGAAGCTAAATATTCAAGCAGATGGCTTTAGTACATACTGAAAGTATAATAGACGTACATGGTTAATTCATTAGAATGACATGCACACGAAGGACACAGTTCCTCAGACAATCAGAGGTTTTTTCCTGTTTTCAGGTAGCAACCATGGAAACTGTGGTAGGACTGTGTGCATTAGACACCCGTAGGTACTCTGGAAAACCCAAATTACGTTTCTTCCTTCAACATAGATTTTTGTGTATGACTTACACATAAATCTCAGTGCCGCACTATATTTTAACTGTGAGAAGCACATTTACTTATTTAACAATGAGGAGCAAAAGTACTTCTGTAACTCGCTAGGTGAGATTTTTAAAAGTTACTCGATGTTAATACCCCATAAACCTGTTTTCCTGTGAGCTCCAAAGGCAGATGGACCCTCAGAGAGACTGGATCTCACCTGCATAAATGATGCCCGTTCTGTTCAGGTGAAAGGGTGCTAAATTTGTCGCAGTTCCACTCATTTTCAGGCCATTTTATGCTGTCAGAACTTTGTCCGAAGCGTAAATAAACATCTGGCCCGATAAGTAACAGCTACTCTCAAGTAGACTTTCTCCTGGTCTTGGTGGCCGCATCGAGAGCTGGTCCACAGCTGGTCACGCTCGTTCTTCTGCCATTAGCCTCTAATTGGCTCAGCTCCCGTGAAGAGCAGATGAACTGACAGAGGATACTGGGAGCTATTCTTCCACCTCCACACTGGGCACACATACTCTGACCTCCCACCAGAGAAAACAAGAAGATATTTTGGTTGCTCAGATGGAGAAAACAAGTGGATGCATATTCCCAGTGGAATATTCTTCAATAGGATGTAAGGTCAACTTTAAACTTATTATTAGAAAATAAGGCCACAAGGAATTCATAATTCTCAAGATGATAGTTTACCAAAATGACTATACTTGACAGCAAAGAAAAGAAAATCTATGAATAAAATACCTTTGGCAGGGAAAAGTAATAATTCCAGAGTGTAAAATCTCTGTTTGTCTGGTGTTTGTTTAATCACAGACTTCAGCTGCAACAGAAGGAAGCACTGATGATATAATTTGATAATTTTCTCCTCTAATCTTATCTCTGTTGAAATAGAGATGACTTGATGTTTGGATTCCGATTGAAATGCCTCAATCACAGGGCATTTTATAGCTGTGCATTTTCATCAACCGATGGAGTTGTTCCCAACTTATGGTGGCATGAGCTAAATACAAACTGGGATTTAATGCTGTTCTAATTTGAACAAATCATGGTAAAAACTTTGAAAACTGTAAATGTTATAATATTCCTTCAGAATATACAACTTATTCTGGCCCCTAAAAAACCCCTCACTTTTCATTCTCTGTCGCTGGAACAAAAATTGGAAGTTTCCATCCCTCCCTTCTTCTTCTTCCTTTTAGTTTTTTCTTTCCATTTAGGGGCATGTTGGAAGCAGGGTAGCATAATAATAGCAGCAGTGGGTTCATTAATAATTGCAACAACAACAACAACTTCATGTAAATTAACAGGTGACAGTGTTGTTAAATATTCATTCTTTTGGAATAGGTTGCCCTTTTTTCATTAGTTATCATAACCTAAAAAGTGAACTACGTGGCAAAGACTAGCAGGTTTATTACCTGTAAAACTAACCAGCAGACAGGAGGGGCAGCAACTGGAATTTCACCAAAGGGATTTGTGGAATGGATTTTACAAAGAATTTAAAAAGGCAATAGCATAAACACCACTCTGCTAGAAATCTCTTCTCTCAGATTTACCTTGGCCATCAGTTATGAATTCCATATCCATATGGGAGACAAAACTCTGCCTCAATTTAAGAGGATTATAATTTAATTTATCCGCCTGTGAAAATCATGGGGAGAAAGAAACAGGCAGGGTCACAGAGGCTTCCTGGCGCTGTTTGTGATGAGCCAGGAGCCCCCACTGAGCAGCTCCTCAGCGTCACCGACTTGCCGTCTTCCATCAGCTCGCTCAATCCCGATGGCACCGACGACTTCCCCCACAGGTTCCCAGCCTCACCAGCCGACCTGTTCCCTTCTTTAAGATTTCGCATTTTCTGATGCTGATGTTTTCCCTGTTGAATCCTTGAGCTACGAACAACTGCATCTCCATGATAATACCTGCAATTTTACCTTTCTCCCTCCTAGAGACTGTCACTGCTCGTTTTGAGTCATTGGCATCAAACTTTTGCAGTTGTGCCGTATCACAGCGGGACCTTGTTTCCCTGGAGCACGGGCAGTGAAACCCTGGGAAGGGAGACTTACGGCAGCGGCCACGGACGGGTAAAGGTCCAAGGGATAACCGCTACCTGCGACGGAGCAGGAGAAGCGATGAGACCACAGACACAGCCCTTAGAGGGAACAGTGACCCCCTCTGAAAGAAACGGAGAAACCCACCTGCCAAACCGATACGTCACCATGGCAGACGCTCCATGTCCCAGAAGCCCACGCCTGAGAGGTCAGCAAGGCCCAACTGCCAAATTATCAAACACTATTTATTCATGTTGACACCCGCGATACTGCCAGAAGTACTCCTGAGCAGAGAGATGAAAAGTGGTTCTGCAAGGAGAGCTGAGCTACAGTTATCAAGAGAGATGACTTCAATAAACTGGGAAATGGTAGATAATCCTCATCGGAAACAAGTTTAAGGGGCAAAGGACTCAGGGAAGAGCTGCCAGCGCCTCAGAGAAATGATACTGAGGACACAAACAGAAAGTCTGTGCAGTGGAAAGCTTAACCTCAGTTTGCTCATTTAGGCGTTGGGGTCTTTTGCATAAGCAAGGGAGGTCAAAATTACTTTCTTCCTCTGGTGTCCCTGAATTTCTTTCAGAGAGAGAGGGCACAGTCAGAGGAGACCTTGTGAACTCATTTACTTTGGGGCCAGACAAAGGGATCATTTGAACATAAGTCATTCAACACAAATCTATGTCTTTTAAAATCTTCCTTATTCTTTTACCTCTTGCTTGCCTGTGGTAACGTCTAACTCATCTCCCAGTCAAGACTTTCCACGTACCTAATCTGCACATTCACTGGGGTAAATTACATCAGCTATTTCTTGTTTCACATCCAGTGATCATTGAGGATAACTCAGCACCTTCTTTTCTTTAAATTGTATTTTGAAGTTGTTATATTCTCCATTAGCTTGCTCTTTTCCAAACTAAACAAGCTCATTTTTTTTCTAGCTTCCATTCTTTGAACGGCTGTATAACCCGATTTCCCTTTTTTTGTTGCCCATCTCCAACACATGAACCTGTCTGCCAAAGTGCAGCGTCCAAAGGCGAACACAGGACTCTCCATAACGCTTCTCTGGTACTAGGTAGATTTGAATAGAAATGATTCCTTCACACAGTTTACATTGCTGCTAATATATCCTGGAGTGACATGATTTTTTTTTTCTTTTTGGCTTTTGTTTTTACTCTTTACAGCGGCATTATATTTCTGACTTTTATTCAGTTTGTGGTAATTACTATTCCCAGATCCTTTTCTGCAGTAATGCTGCCGAGACAATGAGTCCCCATTTTGTATTTATGCATTCCATTTCTCCTTTCTTACGTGAAGCACTTTGCTTTTGTCTGCACTGCTTTATGCTTGTTGATATCAAACCATCTCTCTAATTTAGCACAGACATTTTGAATATTTATCCTGTCTTTCAGTACTTGTGCGGCACAAAGCCATCCATAAATTTTACAAATCACTTCTAATGAGGGGTCAAAGCCATTAACAAAACTATTCAATAATACCACACCAAGACAGACGTCTCTGGTACTTACTGGAAACATCCTTTTGGTCTGACAGTGAGCAGCTGATAAACAGTCTTTGAGTATGGTGCAAAATGTTCTATTTCTTATGTGCTTTTCAGGCAATCGCCCATTTCACTTTACCAGAGATTTCAGCAAACAGATCTATATAACAAAGAGAAAGGAAGACGGTACCATAAATAGTATAGAAAGATAGAAGAGAATATTTGCAACATGTAGCAGCTCATGGTTGGTTTTAGTTTATTATAGAAATGTGGTTTCTGTAATAAAAACAATGAAAAAGTATGAAAGCAATTATATAAGGAACAGTTAAACATAAGCGTTTTCCAGTTACTACTATATGGTGCAAAAATCAGCACTACTCTAGAAACAAAGAAAAAGTTATTAAAATGACCCATATTGTATCTGTACAAGAACTATCCTACAAATTCCATTTTTTTATCACATTGTGAATATGTTCAGCTATTAGTTCCAGCCACTTCTTGTTCTTGTTTGCCGTATGGGTTGTCAGAGCATCAAAAAGTTCAAAACCTAGTTTTCCCAAAGCACAAACACATCTCTGGAGAGAGTGGAAATGGCACTACCGCTAATATTGTTTCTCTCTGGCTAATGGTGTTCTTCTGCCTCAGTGTGCAAAATCAGTAAAAAGTAAATGCAACACTGCAGTAATAATGGACCATGTTTGCCTAAACACGAAATCAACAGTTAGTTTAGCTTTCTCCTGAAAAGATCCAGAATTGTGTTACAAACAAAAATCTAATAAATTACCATAATGGACTTCATAATTGATTTTAGGAAATCATAATCATCATAATGAACTCATAACCCAGGCCTTGGTTTGTTTAAACACGTCATTGTGTATCTTTTGTTTGGAAACCAAGTACCATTCCAGTAGCAATTTTTTTTTTCAGTTTCTCTGGAAGAGTAGCAAGTGAAACACACATCATTAGTTCTGAAATATGATTTAACAAAACATCAGTTGCACGGCTTTCTATTGGCATCAGCTTGTCCTGCCAGTGTGTGCAATCATGTTTTGTACAGAGGTATCTGATGAAAAACCTGAGCAAACTTGCCTGAAACACTGTTCTGACTTGCCAAAGGGGTATGTTTAAAAATGCTTTTTATAAATGGAGCTCTATAGTTTACATCCGATAAATACACATCTTAGCATTGTCAAATTTTATCCAGGCCATCCCCAGTTTATTCATATAAACATGTATGCACATGTGCATATGCATACATACTTTTAAATAATTGTCCACATATAATTATGTATGTATATATCTGTATGATATATATGGGTTTATATTTGTACATATATAAAGTATAATTATACAATTAGCGGTGTACATTTGGCTTTGTTGTACATTGTTAGCACTTCTATATCTAGATTACCATGCATTTTTTTGAACAATGTAAAAGAAAATTTAGCTGTTTGAACAGGCACAAAATCTCAAGTTTCTGGAATTAGAAATACTAATACTTTTGGGACACCTTGTAAATCAAAATTTTTTTTAATACTTCTACAGGACCATATGTTTTGTGTGGGTTTGTCCAGTTCAGTTCCACAATTTGCAAGTGTCAAAAATTCTGCCTCCTCTACAGACAAAAAAAGGGGAATCCAAGTCCAGTCAGAGCTGGCCATTACCTCTTCCTTTTCCTTCAGGTCTTAAATCCATCATCTGATGGGTTGTTCCTCTTGTATCCCCCTTCATCCCTCTGAAGCAAATAGGAAATTCAGAAAGAAAAACTGCAAAAGCGAGAAGAACTTCCTACTCTCCGTGAGACAGGAATCCCAGCCCAGCGAAGGACTTCTCAAAGTAGGAAAGAAAAGCACAGGGACAAGCACAACTGCGATTTCTCTCCTCTGTTCTATAGCAGAAATCCTGTTTTCCTTTCCCTACAGCCTCTCGGAAAGTTCCTCTTCATTCCACCGAACTGGCATACGTGTCCGTCATATAATCCTTGTGACCTGAAAAATTATCGTCGTCTCCTCCTCCTCCCTGGGCACTCAAACATCTGAAAGAGATGAATGGGGCAGATCAAGAGTGACTATTGTGCGGTTTTAGAGAAACTGCTCAAAGATCTAAGGTTAACAAAAATCAAAGTTGCAACTGGAAGAGCGGGAGGAAGATGAATGCAGAGCCAATTAAAGCCTGCACAAAAAAGATAAGAACATCAAAAAGCATCTTTCTCCTCAAACTAGCATTTGGTGCAATGATGCTCATTTTCAAAGCAGTACACAAACATTAATTGTGCCTCACAATACACCAGTGAGATAAACGACAATCGGTTAATGCTAGCCAACAAAGTAATAAGGAAGAGAGACTTTTCTTTTGCAAGTGCATTAGGAAAAAAAGGTCGTAGTGAGGGAATCTGCTGGAACTGAGGCTGTTTATGAACAAACAAAAGCAGCGGTGAAACTCGTGATGATTGTAACAGCACCGAAATGCTGAGTCTAGTCACTAGAAACTGGGTGTCTGATCAGAGCCAGTCAGCCCAACCTCCCTTAAAAGTCCTTGGAAAAAAACAGCGACTTCGGACTGTGCTTCACCCCACTCGGATCTCTAGCTTGGAGCAGTTCTGGGGGTGTCCGTGACTCTTTTCGGCTATGGGAAGGGCCCAGCTGTGCCTAGGGATTTCCTCCTGACTTCTGCATTATCAGATGTGGAGACACAACTCCATTCCTTCGTGTCTGTCTTCTGCCTTTCCCCTCTTGCACCGGAGGCTCTCTGGGAAGGGCCGTGTTTTACTGTGCATTTATTCGGTGTACGTCGTACAGCGTGGCTTTTACCTACGCCTAGGGCTCCCAAGAGGTACCGCAGTACAGACACATTTCTGAAAAGAGAATTTTCTTCGGAGAATGGTAATTCCAAATCAGCTTTTCTGAATGCATTATGAAATGACAAATACCTTGGGGGAAAGGGGGAAAGAAAGGTGAATGTGGCAGTAATACAGCTATGTGGTAGCATAACGGAGTGTAAGCGGTAACCCGTATAGTTTGGGGATTACATGTGGTCCTTTTGCTGCAACTAGCAAATGGTTTTGCCTTTTAAAGGGGAAAAAAAATCCTTTTTATAATAACTAAAGACACTAATGCTGCTACAAAACCAAAAACAAAACCCCAGAACCTAGTGAAATCCTGCTAACTGCCCAAATTGTGGTATTAATCCAGATTAATTATTGTTATTGTGATTTCTAATAATTCACAGTGCTATAACTGACTTTGCTGAAGGAGATCATCTTATAACAAGCAGAGTATTAAAGTCAGGGGGTTGGTTACTACACTGTATCTCTGGAATTTTCCAGGAAAATTCAGGCTCAGACTCACACTTTGTCCCCCAGTACATTTGAGTTCACTTAGACTATGGAATACCTTTGTGCAGTAGTTGAAACACATTCATTCTTTTGGATTAAGCTAGTTAAAATGTGGCATAATAACAGTCTAGTGTATGACTGTCCAACAGTAACATTTTTCATGCCTATAGATTCTGTACAGAATTGCAGGATATAATTGCAGTGAAGCTCAAGTGCACAATACAAAAAGTAGTTAATTCATCACATTTACGCCTTTCAGAAAAGAGCGAGCTAAGGCCCAGATAGGCTGGATACATAATAAACCAGAACAAACATTTAAGCCTACAGTTTTCACTTTGCATTTTTGGGGGGGGGGGGGTGGTGGGTGGTGTGTGTGTCTGTTTTGTTACCTATTTATTGAAAACCTCTCCTGAGCTCCCATCATTGATATATCTGAATCATCATCTTATCAGTTGAGTCATTCTGTTCAATTTGGGCTTGATAACGTTCAGCCAATCTATGGACAACAAAACATATTTGTAGGCAAATTACCAGGAAAGAAATTAACAAGCGATGAGTAGACAGACCCTCTTCCTAATAACTACAATCAGGCACCCTGTGGTTATCTGAATTTTGTGTATTTTGATCCCAGTACAGTTTTTATTAGTTAAAGAATCGGTGCTAGCACCATTAGGAGACCGATCATTTTCTAACTCACTTTGCTTCAAAATGATTCTTGTTAAATCCTATCTTTTTCAGGAGAAAAGATCTAGCAGGTACCTTTAAGTAACTCCGTTATGTCTGGGTGATGGAACAGTTGTATTTGGTGATCTGGCCGAAGGAGAGCAGCACACGCTGCTTCCCTGGCTGCCCAGCCAGCCGACGAACGCACACGGGCTCTGCAACAGACCGGGCAAGAAAAGAGAAGACATTACAGCAGAAGTGGAAACACAGGCAACACGCAGTGGAAGAGTTGTAGAGTAAGGGAGGCAGTGGAATATAAAACATAATTTTTAAAAAATCAAACAGAACCATGGCAGTTTTATTAAGTGGAGACACAACTACCTATCAAATTCTATACTATTAAGTGAAAGAAATGAGCTTCATTTCAAGGATGTTCAAAGTCTTTGCTAATAAGTTGTTCAAAAGCATTTATGCACACCTAGCTTAGGAGTTCCTTTTATTCTTATGGCACTTCATTTCATTCTTGAAACACCTTACCTATGCAAATATAAATCTTATTAGTTATACTAGACCGCAAAATTCTTTTCATATAGACCACAAACTTGCATCTGCATTTCAGGCACCAGGTGAACCAAGCTTTCTAATTTATATTCCCATATTTGTATACAATTAATGGATGGTGTCTCTGAGGACTTGTAAGAGAGGGACTCCTCTGCTAAATTTAACTGCCTAATTAATCCAACACCATGTTGCTCTGCTTCAAACAGTTTTCATCAAATTTAATCTTTATATGCTATCAAGGAAATACCATACAAAAGAAAAGGGGAAGTAAATAACACAAAAATGGAAATGGGAGATACTAGAGGAAACAAGGTAGAAATAAAGACTACAGCAAAGAAAAGGAGAGAGACTGTGGTGCAACAGGACAAAAAACTGTCACAGGTTATGTTCCTAGAAGCATTTCCCCTTTGAATACAGTAAAAATGATAAGGACATAATACCTTGTCCCCATTCACCTGCATATATTTGGGCAGGGATGAAGAAGGGTGTTTTCTGCTCCTTCACCACTTTCACAGGTACATGTTTCAAAGCACAACTAAGCCTTTTAGAGACAGCACAAGAACAACCTTTCAATATTGATGCTGGAGAATATTTATAGCTGACCTGGAAAAAGAAAGCTTTAGGGAGAAAAAAGCACTGCTTTCTGTAGCATCTTCCACTTTGAGGAGATGACAAGAACAATTTGCTAAGCAATTGCTAAGCTTCATTTTTTGGCTTTGAAACTTTGGTCTGATGCTATTTCAAAACAAGTTCAAGTTATCTCTGGCATATCTTAAAGGACCAGGTTTCTATGACATCAAAGGTGCTTTCTCAAATTCATTGGGAGGAGAAAAACTACTTTCTGATGGCAAGTACCACTGGGAAAAAAAATGGACTGAGATGCATTTTAGAAGCAGAGGAACTACAATAATAACAGGCGAAGATGAAACTTTTATAGGAGGATACAGATTCAACCACAGAAAAGTCTGTCCATTGGTAACCTTACATTGAGAAACGTTCTATGGGGAACAGGTTTTGATACATTTCAACCAGGACAGGGACCTGGTGCTCTAGTTAGAAATTCCTTAACCAAGAAAGATTTTAAGCTGTTCTTGGATGTGAACTTCCACTCTCCCTAAAAGCCCTTCTGAGTATTTTCCTTGGAAGGGTTTCCTTCCGAACAAGCCCAGCTGCTTCAGCTCCCTCTGGGACAGAGTCTCCCCTCCGCAATCCAGTTATTCTAAGAGAGGGTCAGGATGCAAGGAAACCAGGATCCAGAAAGACATTAAATGGTCAAGAGACTTCAATATCCTGTCACACAACTTCCAGCAATGTCATGGTATTAAATGAAATGCAATCCCAAACCCAGCCGTTGTGGTTTTGGATGAGGTTTTTGAAAATTAATTTTGCCATTGAGTAGTACCTAACAGGACTATCTGCCTTCAATTGGTTTCTTATGCAGAGGACGATATACTTGAAAAATTGAGAAAGAAAAATCTTTGAAACCTGTTCTTAATGATACCACTGAGACAGCAATAGAACTGGAAATACCACTTCAATATTCCTGCACCAGAAAACAAAAAAGAGGGAAAAGATATTATGGGAATAATACACAATTACACGGCTGAAAGCTTAAATTTGAAAAGGATTTTTTTCCCCCAACATTTGCTAAAGACATTAGCCAGAACTCCTCTCCAAACTTAAATGCACATGGAGATTGCTTGTTTATGTCAATTTATGAAGTAATTTTATGTTATTTTCTTTTATTTTATGGATGAATGGACTCATATGAAGTCTAAGAATTACTCCTAAGCAAATGTACTCATTGTGACTTCCACTTGCTTTTACTTTCCCTAATGAAGTTATTAGAACTGTTAGAAAATACTTTTTTTCTAAATTGCATTCAGCAAAGTGATCAAGACATAAACTGAACTCACAATGACTGTGACAAGTGACCAAGACCAGTTATTCTCAGAAAATTCTGAATTACCAGAACACAAAAGAACAATACACAACTGTGTAAGGAAGGGTTAAAAGAAGGAATTTTGGTCTGTGGATGAAACACTAGGTAAGAAATAGGTAACTGAAAAAGGCAGTCAGCGCAAGAAACAGATGGTTTATTGTCTATTGTTTGAAATGCTGACCACAGGAGTAAAAACTTGAGCAATGTTAGGGGAGGACGTGCAGCAATGGAGGAATTCAAGGCTCCTAGGCACAGCATATGACTTTGCTTACCTTGTAAAAATGCGTTATTGGCTAGAGCATTGTTGACATGACTTACGGATTATGCCGCATGGACAAAGCCCATGAACCCATAGACGGGATGGCTATGGCACGTGCAGCACCTGACCAGCAAGCGCATATGCCATAGGCTCCATATGTTCCAACTGAGGCGTGTTTCAGCATTCATTGGCCACGAGTGTCGACACACATTCCTCTGCAAATGTATAAAGACCGAGATTTCCCGAAGAGCGGCGGGCTGGTGGACGGCGAGGTCACCTCCGCGGGGACGCCCACGTAAAGCTGGCACCTACCAACGGCTGGGCTGAGTTCATGGCGCAAGACAGCACAAGAAAGTATGGACGGTTCGTCTTCCTCACAGTCCTCGGGTCAGCATGTTAATTGCTTTGCTCGGGTTGGAATGCTTTGCAAAAATACCCTTAGGTTAATGCATGTCTGTAGCTAATAAATAGCTTGGGTTTTTCCTTGTGGTCAGTGTATGTGTGTTTACCTTTCTCAGGAATCCTCAAAATCACTCTAAACCACACAACTGTGTTTGAAAAAAATTTAGAAAAGATATCCCTGAAGTCTTGAGCTCTGTGCAATTTGAAATTATCGTTCTAGCCAAAGAAGCTTATTTGTTCATGAAATAAGAATGCCTTCTATTATTTCCCCTGCTAAGTGAATGGGGTTTATGTGTTTTTCTTAAAAACATTGCGTTCTAGATTCTTCCCATTTGTTTCTGTATTCCAGAATAATTTGAATTTTCTCTAGATTCCCCCATATTTGCTCTAGATTCCCTATACAGCCACATTTAATTGCTGATATAAGTCTTGTTCTGGAGGTATTTCACACTTTTGGCTAACAGTGGAGCCAAGTGTGAATCTACTCCTACTCTAATAATTTAAATTAGAAATTAGGTGGGTTGATTATACATCAAAACACTTCCTTATTTTTCTTTATGTTATTACACCCTTGTCACCTAGCAGATAGTTGAAGTGTTGAGTCTTGCGGTTTGTTTGTGTTTGTAGAAATATCTGGTGATAGGTTAGGTATGTCTTTGAGGCAGTTCTGTTTGCTCATAAATATTGCACAAAGCTGTGTTTTCTAGACATTTTGTTGAGAATAAAGCAACAACAGATAGTTCCTTCACTCATAGATCCAAGTTTATTTCAGCAGGACTCCATCAAAATATAGGGGGGGTCTGCTTTTTTTCATGCCACCCTACAAGTATTTCCCTAGTAATCATCATCATCATCACCATCGTCACCACCATCATGTTTTAGAAGGGAAAGTTTGCTTCCCTAATGCCAAAGATCTGTTTTTGCGGAACTGGGCTTTTCTTCAGTTTCTAAATTTGATCTGGAGTCCAGGTGGCCACCATTGGACATGAGGTTTCTGAGGCTTTTGTTTGACCTATGAACTGCCACTGACATTCACCTATGGAAAATTCAGTATTACTGAAATCTAAATGATTTAACATCTAAGAATAGGCACCTCTTTCAGAATGTGGAAGGTTGCAGAAGTTCTTCATATACTTTCCATTAACCTTTTCTCCATTTTCTCTCTTCTGCTTAATTCCTTCAGGGAAAAACGCTTGAGGAAATACTGCTTTAAAAAGTGATTAATACAACCTCTTACATTTTCAGTTAAAAGGTGAACAGCTGTAACAAATACTTCCCTAAGGTTTGGCATTTAATTTAGGCCTCATTTTTTTTCCCTTTATGCTTACAAACCTGTGTTCAGTTTGAGACCAGACCACCCAGACATTCTGTTTGCCTGTATTTTTCTCCATTTATCTCTATCTCTATTTATCTCCAAATCTTGCATAGGGAAGTTCCAGGGGGAGAGGAATGGTTCCCCACAATGTTACTGCAAAAAGAGATAACTGCCTCTCAAAATACATTTTATGAACATTAAGTCCATCCTTTATGCAACATACTACTGGAAAATTATATGCATTTTTTATGAAAGAAAACAAAATCCTTGGGGTCCATGAATTATGAAGTTTTTGCCTGTTTTTTTAGAACTTAGAAGTCTGTTCCCAGCCATGGCTGAAACAGTCCAGGTGTACGTAGAGCGCAGCCTAAACAACGCAGAGAGGATGCTTTCAGAGTCATTGGCAGTACGTGAGAAGACTAAATGCCTCCCAACCTGGATTTTTATTGAAAGAAGGGTTGTAGTAATGTCTGACTGCGATAGCTAACCAGATCACTAAACTGGGTATACTTCATTTGTCTCCTTTAAAAAGCGAGTCTACAAAAAGTGTCATAGAGCCACAGTTTTAGGCTGTATCTACACAGCTGAACTGCTAACTGCATTAACTAATGCCTTAATTAAACATTAGTGGTGGTTTAATCTAACCTGTCCTTCTTTACTGAGAAAAGACCTCAAAAAAAAGCTGAAGTGTTGTAAAAAAACAATGCTCTAAAATAATGGCCCATGCCATTATAATTGTTGCATATTTGTAAGTCACTTTTGTCTGAAATACAAGGTTTGTGCATCAGAAACAATGTGTGGTGGGCTGCAGAATCAGGGAGGTAAAGTCCTCACAGTAAATAAGTAATAGGGAATCTCCCACAAGAGACGTGTTTCTAGCTAGAGACTATCCCATCATTTCTAAAAGTGAAAGGTCCAGTGAAACTGGCTCCATGCAGAATTACATATGAAAAGAAATATTCCCCTTGAAGACAGAATACAGTTCCTGACCCTCTTTTTGGATACCAGTTCCCCACTGTATGCGGATGCGGATCCTTGGACTTCCAGGGAGTCTCCACTTGAACTCAGAGTGACCTTGGTGCCTAATTCTTCAGGGGTGGCAGAGTCTTCCCAGTGATGATGTGGACTAGCGGGGATGGTTCTTAATTTGTTTATTCATTGCAGGCCTTGGTGAACTCCTGACTCCAAATGCTGCTTTGAGATATTGTCATTAAATCAGTGATTAACAATCAAATGGGTCCGTATAACTGGAAACTCATTGAGTAGAAAGATGTAGTAACGTACAGAATTACTTTGGGTTTTAACAGTATTATGCAGTTTTTAATAAGAATTTTTTTTTTATTTATAGTCAAACAAAATAAAATACACTATAGAAAAGAGTTATATGTATCAGTCTGTCAATAACAAAGCACATCCTGTAACTTAATTTGAATCAATCAAGCCAGGTTGGATGGGGCTTTGAGCAACCTGGTCTGGTGGAAGGTGTCTCAGTTCTACTCAGAAATAAAGCAGAAGCTCCTTGTTCTGTGCACCACCATCTTTTTGAAGGACTGTGCAGATCTCAGGTTTGCCTTACAGCCACAGCATCAGACGCGGCAAAGACGTTCAAAGCTATAGCACAAGAGAGCACGAAAACCATTTTGCCTGAGGGAAATTAAATTCACCGTGGCATGTGAGGAACAGGCCTACCATAACGTATCTTCATGAGCTGTCGTGCCCTGCATACTGTTTTTTGAACATTGTCAGGAGACTTACATGTATCGATAGCTGTCTCATGTGTCCCTGTTCTTCCCAATGCACGGCCTGCACATCACAGATCTTCCGAACAGGGCAATTGCCCTTCTCCCACTCTGTTGACGTATTTTGCTCAGTATTTCTTTTCCAAGATGGCATGTCAAAACACAGAAGGGATTCTTTATCGTTAAACCTTTCTTTCCCCATTATTGCAGTCTCCTAATTGCTAAAGAAATAACACTTTGTCAGAATAGGGCTGCCACAGATTCCCAAAATGAGAAATGATTGGCAGTGGGAATCCAGTGTTACTGTTGAACTCCAGTTCCACCCTCATGCAGATCAGGGCAGACTACAAATCCCCAGAGGTGATGCCCTCAACACAGAAGGAAAGTCTGACTAAACCAGCATCTTCCCTGAATTAAGGATAACCCCACCTCATCCTCCACAGTTTTTCATTTGGCAATTTAACTTTCCAATTAAATCAATCCTTTTGAGTGGCATGATTTAATCATGCTGCCTCTGGGTTGTCTGCTATAATTTTCTTCTCCCTTTCCATCCTCTTGTTCCTTCTACATTGTGACTTTTAAGATCTTTTAAGTATTTCAGGGCAGAAAGCGGTGCTGCTGTGAGACACAGGGTCTCCTCAGCTGACCTACTTAGTACAATCGCTGTTAGCAAGTGAATGTTGTTCCCCTGAAAGATCCAGCATTGAACAATGCTGAAAACTATCAAAGCAGATTTATTTCCTTTCTTAGAATAGATCCACACGGTACTAACATGCCTGGTATCTTACAGATGGTATGTGTGTCATGTTTAATGTATTGTAAAAGGTGGGTTTTTTTCTGTGCAAGCCGTAGGGTGCAATTAAATAAAGCCAATGCACACAAGACTAGCGTATGAAGGCAATGCATAAGCACTTTGTACCCCAGGGCTGTACTACACACAGATCCTTCTTTTCAAAATTCTTAGATTTTAGATAAATATAAGTGGTTTTGGCAGGAGGTAAATGCTTAAGCCTGTCCTTTTTTTGACCTGAGCATCTCTTGTAGGTCTTGATATTCTTGCTGTACATAAATAAAGATAACTAATGATGCACAGGAGATGAGTTCTAGAAACTATTCCGTATACAACTCAAAGGGGAAAAAAAATCTCTTGCAAAATTAAGGCTGAATTACCTGTCAAAGTTATGAGCACTTCTCCTTGAATGTAGTCATTGTTTGATCTTCTTTTCTTCTGCCTTTCTTCCATTTGAGCTTTGGAGAGTCTTGTCATCAACTCGATAAGTATCTTTTAATTGCCAATCATTTTATTTACCCCGAGATGTTTTAAAGATCATTTGGTTCTGCAAGAGGGAAAAAAAGTTATCTGTCAGTGTCCTTTCTGGTGTCCCACTGATTTCAACGACAAGGCATCAAACATGTATTTCCTAAAAGTTGCAGACAGAATATTTTTAAATATTGAGGTAATGATGAGAATGGCTGGTAAAAACAGATAGGGTTTGGAAACACAAACATTTTGTGTGGAGCTTTTCTTAACTATTCTCTAGTCTGACAGTATCACCACCCAAAAAGTTATATCTTCCTTATATTCTTTGACTACTGGGCCTATGTCACCAGAGCAAGAAATCTTGCAATGCTGGCATTTAAGTTAAAATCCAGTATTTGGACTGGTGTTGATCAACTCAAGCTGTACTTGTACCTAGAAGTAACAAGGTCCCTGCGCATCATCCCCCTGGGCCTATTCCCTGTCCATTAATGTTGGGATCTGCTCTGCAGTGCCCGACGTAGAGTCCTGGATGTATCACTAGGACCTTCCTTATCACTAGGACCTCCCAGCTTACCTGTGTGTTCTAGGTAGCACAGCAATAGGCCAGAGCTGAGATGGCCAACATTCTCTTCCAGACAGCTTGCGCTTGCTTGATCTCCGCCTTTTCTTCCATTCTATCCTATTGCTACTTTTGATGCTTTTGATCATAAAAGTTCGTTTGGGTATATGTCATTTGACTTCGTTTGTGTCTTAATCTCCCTCTTGGGATCATATCAAAACCTTTCCCAACATCGGGTCGGAACACACACATCACCTGAACTGGCCTGTGCTCTTAGGGACATTTTGTCCCTTCCTAGGTTGTCATGAGAGAAAGTGCAGAGGTGACAAAACCACACTTTAGCTGAGTGTGATTCACCTCACTTAATTTTAGGTATTGCTAGTGTGTATGTTTACATCTTTGCTACTAACAGAAGGCTCGATTTCTAACCAACAGAAAGAAAAGAGAAATCTCAAGGTGCTCCTCATTTGTGTTGCCTGTCCGTGCCCTTCAGCTACCTGCCATGCCAGTAGACAGCTCTCCAAGTCCAGAGGACCAGCCACCACGCAGACAGCCCCCCCAAAAGCAGTAAGAGTAGCGTAAAGGTAACCAGCGAACCTTCCAGCTTGTCTTTGAGAGTAGTCACTTAAATACGCATTTTTATCATCCGTTTCACAGCCACAGGAACCACGTGATTGCTAGTATTCAGCCGCCTGCTAAGACTTCACATAAAACTCTCTGGAATTGCTTTTAAGTAGTGTATGTGTTGTAGGGAAAAATACTGTCTTTTATTACACTGGTTTATATCAGCAGGTAAACAGACTGGCTTTCAGACAAGCGAGGCTCGTCTTCAGGCTTCATGCACAAGAAACAAATTCCAAGCAAAAGGTAAATGAACAACAATTGCTCTAAGTTTAACTTAATTATGTCCAATTTATATTCATATTTTAGCACTTGAGTAAGCATTTGACAGCTAGTGAGATGGTAGGTGAGTGCAAGAGGAGGCTGAGAAACAGGTATTACCTTTAAACATGTTAGCAGGAGAGCTGAGAAAATTCACAGCCAAAACAGCCTTAAGGGTCCCAAAACATGCATGTATGATGTAAAATAGCCTTTGGTTACCACAATGGAGCTTGCTTTACATGTCAACCCAGGGAGACGCAGCTGCCAAGCTCAGCTCACAGCAGGGATTACAAGTTTTAAACTCTGTCTGGGAGGGTATTTGAACCTGGGCTGGGGTTTTGAACAGTGTCAACAGCAAGTGCATTAAGGGTTCAGCCTCGGCTTCTGATCAACGACAAGTCACCAAACATTAGACCTGCCTCCCAGCAAAGGCAGAGTGTATGTACATACATAGACAGGCAAAAAAAGATAGGATTTACACCTTTAAAAACAGCAGTGTATTTAAAGAAATTAGATCAATCAGAAGTGGGATCCATTTTACCCAGGACAGTTTGATGTTTCAATTAGATATGGATAATTTGCTTCCCCAAATAATTAAGCACTTTCATGTATCTAACTCTAGAGTATTTGAAGCATACAGTTCCATCAGTGAAATCTAGTAGTTATTTATTCTGAACTGTCATAACATAAATAGATAATGACTAGTGACCTACTTAAATATATAGGTGAAAACTAATAAAGAAATAATATTCAGCTCCAAAAAGACAAACTACATGTGAAACCATGCTCCTGCTCTGATAAATCACTGCTAATTTAAAGTATAATGTACTGGTAGCCTTTCCTGATAAGCTTATCTGCAGGTATTATGGGTAAGGAGGGTCGGCTGCCTCACATCTCCATCATTTCTCCATCGGTCTGACCTTCTGATCCTGTTGCAAGAGGCTGCCATAGGTTTTCTATTAATGTCTTAATTCTCTATATATTCTTACAGTTTGTCCTCCTTGCATCCCCCTCACACTCTGGAAGGATTTCTGCTAAAAATCAGGATTGGTGTCCCATTGCCACAGTTCATACCTCTCCAAGTCCCTGGTTGCTGCTTAACGGAGTGATCACGTCACAACCGCTGACCTCTGCCTCGACGACACTTGGCCTGCTGGCTTGGAGCAACTGATCGAGATGCCTTTACCACCTGCAACGACATAACGGCCCCCCAAAAATGCATAACTGATCTACAAACCGATGCTGTTACTAAAGCACAAGGGGTGCTCTTTGCTTTTGAAAATTAGAGGTGCTACTGCTATAGCAAGGCTGCACACCCGACGCTCCGCTCCTGATGCTGGTAGTGCTTGGTCCACACATCACAAGTTTTTATTTTGAACTACTCCTAGAGGTTACCACTATAAATCAGCTAAGAACAGAGAGATCTGGGAGTATACAGGTCATGGAGGCAAGACGTGTCCTCACAAAAGGACAAGACTGAGTAAACAGTACCTCTGAAAGTCAAAATCCTGTTATTGCCACTTCATGGGCTTTACAAAAGGAATACATATTCTGCGCAACGTACCGGTATATCTGGGCCTGCTCTGGGGTTCTCCACCACGAATGCAGATCTGATGACTGCTGGTGGTAATCAGACATTGTTCCAAAGCTGTGTCATCTGAGGATAAAGTTTTCCACAAAGCTTCACCATAAGGATTCAGGGTTTATGACCCATACAGGTCCTTGCATACCTATTATTAGTGTTTCAATGGTCCAATTTCTATGGCAGGCAATTCAGCAGTCTCTGTTGACAACAACAGTAGCTGACTCTGGAAATGCATACATTTGCATAGTAGTCTTTTGTTTATGTACAAAAAATGGATTTTGCAAATTAGAAATTTAATGTTTGAAAATTACAGATGCCAAGGATATGAGAGTTACAACGGATCAGTCTCCATACTTCAACAAGTATATTACTATGCATGTTTTCAAGTAGTCAAGGGAGTCCAGATAATTCTTAGAACTTAATCACTCAGGAATACAATCGTAAATACACAACTCTACAGCAGAATGCATTAAAAAGAAAAATCACTTTCTGGGTAAGTGTTATGAGATAGTGGAAGAAAACCATAATACTCCTCATTGATACTGGAATGGAAAAGCTTTTAAGAAATGTAATTACCCCGGTACTGATCACGTCTTTCTTGTCATGATGGAATTTCTAAGACATGGTCTTCAAGGCTATTTGTCTTTATAGAAAGACAGTCAGTGTCATTCACTTGGACTTGGAAAGTCCTCTCCTTTAGGTCTCAAGTACAGAGACACCTCTTTGGCTTTCTGAGCATTTTAGTTGATGAAGGATTGTTTCCACTGATGATCAGCTCCAGAGTTATCAATCTCAGATCAAGGCTCAGGTTCAACATTTCAGTATTAACACTCTCCTGGGTGAAGAATACTAAGTGTTTCAGACACGATGCTAATTATCTCTGTTGCTTACGATAATGACTCTGAATTTAGAATTTGGTTGCCAAAGGCATGTTGCTTCTTTTTTTCCTTCTCATCCTTTGTACATATTTTGCTAAGCCACATTTGGCATAGAAATGATTATAGATGTCCCCTGCTTACTTAAAATGATGTTGCTCTTCCACCAGTTGTGGCAAAATAACCTTCCTGACTAATAATATTTAAAAGGCAAGATATTTTTCAGGAAACTTTTCCTAGCAGATGGCAATTATACATCTTTGATATGGACTTGAGAACTTTGCTACGTACTGCTAGATTGTATTCTGTATGTGTAGAAAAATACAGGGATGCATTGCAGAGTGATCGAAAAATTAGATGTCTTGTATATGGTGTTTGTAGTCTGGTTAAAATGGTGTTTTCTTTCTTGGTATGATTTGTCTGGGCCTGCGGTTTATTATTCACCATATTGATCACCGTATGGATTGCTTTGTTCCTCAAATTTAAAAATAAGAAATGTCTCTAAAGTTGGTTCCTATTGTATTTATGAAAACTTTGTGTATCTGGACACAAAATTTACATATTTGTGGGAAGAATGAGATCATTCTCCACATTGTGAATGTAGTTTTTTCTCCAACTGCCGTGGATAAAGAGTTATCTGTTACCCTGGGTCCAGAGAGAGACTGCGAGGGGCAATTTCTAACGGCAGTTTCTCTCCCTCTGCAGATCAGCAACACGAGGGCAGAACACGCCTTTTTTTTTTTTTTTTTTTTTTTTTAATGGGAAGCGGGAATAGTAGACATAACATAGAAGAGAAAAGAGATTGAGTTTGTTTACCCCCTGCCAATTAATCTACTAATACAAAATTACTGTCTGGGCTTTGAAGCTGAAGTCAAATTGGTGAGATTTTTTTGCCTATAGTATTTAAACCCTGTTCTTTATTCTTGGACATGTTCACATAAATGAAATCAATAATAATGACGTTTTCAACCATATGCAAATGGGACTAAAAGTAACTGAAAAACTCACAAATTTTACTGAATAAACTGCATAGATTGCAATTAATTGTTCAATAAATTACATTAATAAATGGTTCAATAAATTGCATTGCAATCAATTGTTAAAAAAACTGCATAAGTTTTTCAGCTGAGATACAAACTTTGACAATGATTTTTCCTCCAGTTTTCTTGACATGCAAGTCTACCGCAATATTCTGAAGTTTTCAATCTTAAACAGCTTTACAGATTCAAACACCTAACTTTGTCATCATGGCAGAGCCCACGGTGAATCCCATTCAAGTTGCAGGACACCACCCAGTTCTGATCAGTGCCCAGCTTTTCAGATACCAAAAGTCTCTTTTGCTGAAAGTCTGTAATAAGCACAGAGTTTCTCAGATTTCTTGTCCACTAAGCTTCCAAATACGATGGAAAAAATATTATACTAGTAATTTTTGGTGGTAGTTCAGCATATTTTATTTCTTTGATTTACTGCAGTACTAAGACATTTAGAGAATGTGGAGAACTGCAGCACTGGAGGAAACCAATCGTTAGCTGAACATTATTAGATCTGCAAAATCATGACTAGTTTGTGCTCGGATGGCAACTTAGGTCAGAATTATTTCTTGGTTTGAGTAGGAAGTTCTCTTGAACAGAAACTGCTCAGTAACTCACAAACTGAACGACTGTATGACGAGTGTTTAATAATAACTGTCTGCTTTAAAAATTATTTATCTACATTAAAGAAACATATATTGAATACTATTGTCTTTCATAAAATGTATGCATGAATAAATAATAATGAATAATGAATAAATAATTTCTCCTAAAGTAACTAGACAATTCCACAGAATCTTGTTCTGTCGATCAGGTTTTAATCTCATTTCATGATACAAGTAACTGTGAGGTACTTAGGTTAGATTTTATTTTGATAAGTTATTCTGTAAATTATACAATAGTAGTCTTATCTATAATTTAGCTAGTGACAGAGTATCACTTGCTATGCTGTGTTTAAACAGCCAGTCTCCACGTACACTGTCCTATGAATGCATTCCTTCTTCACTGAGTATGCACATGCATTTGACATACATACACAAAGTGTATATTAACTGAATTGTATTAATTAAAATACAGCCAGACTGCCTCTTACATGCCACCTTGTGGAAAAACAATGAAATTTTCTTACCAGTAGCTGATACTAGAAATGCTGAACTCACAAAGAACTGTTCGAAGTTCTAAAAATAGCTATTAGAAAGAAGGATAAGATATTGCTGCAACAAGATATAGCTGTTGCTAATACCTTTGTATAGCATCTGTTAGCTACAACAAATAACTGAATGGAAAAAATAGCACATACTTCTCTGTCTGAGGCTTCCTCCCAGCATATTTTCACCATGGATTTCTTTAAAGGTGGCCAAAACACACAGGAGAGCTGAAACAGTTAAAAGGTGTCATTCTTAACCAATAACCATAGAGGAAAATGTGTTTATCTAGTTAATAAAAAGCTTTGAATACAGTATTTTAGAACTCTAATTACAGTACCAGTCTTCTAATGTCACTAAATGCCTTTCATTATATTTGTATAGCTCCTCTGCGATGTCTCATTAGTCCTCAAACATAATCTGCTGGTAAAACATTGAACAGACATAGTTTACATGTGAAAGATCTCAGTATTAAATTTTAAAAGTATCGACTGTACGAACATCCAGGTTTCACAAGAGAAATCAATGATTTCAGCAGAGGCAAAATCTCACCTGTTACATATAAATTGAAAATGTTTCCAGTTTTACTTTCTCCACAAATTTGCAGCACCTTCTCCAAGTGAACTGTATGGCCTTCAGTCAGGTATCCAGAAGGAAGTATTTTGTAGAAAAACCCCAGCTCTAGCAGGATTATTATGCTCTCTTCTTTGCTTAGATTAATGCATAGAAATGGGAACGGAGATATTTAATATAATTTCTTCATTTTAAAGGGTCTATTGGATAATGCTGACATTAAAAAAAGTCTAGCAAAAATGCAGGAAATATTATTCTCCACTTCCTGAAGAGGTTTTGATCAGAGACTTTAGAAATTTGTATTCCAAAAGCTGTTTAAAATATGGCTTAGTACAGTATCGATGGGATTGTTTGTCACACGGTTAATTAGAAGCACCCTTGTTGTCATCCCAGAGACGGGCAGCGGAGCTGGCGCGGGGCCTGGAGCACAAGTGCTGTGAGGAGCGGCTGAGGGACCTGGGGCTGTTCAGTCTG
>JANZLQ010000027.1:275400-295220 GCA_026212715.1 Elanus axillaris | reverse complement strand
TTCTTTACTGAAAGGGTTGTCAGGCATTGGAACAGGCTGCCCAGGGAGGTGGTGGCGTCACCGTCCCTGGAGGTATTCAAAAAGCGCGTAGACAAGGTGCTCCAGAACATGGTTTAGTGGGGGGCATGGACGATGGTTGGACTTGATGATCTTGAAGGTCTTTTCCAACCTAAGTGATTCTATGATTCTGTAAGAGTTAAGAAGATAGCAGCTAAGGTCATAAAATGAGCATCTTGAAGGTCCTTTAAAAGACACTAAGGCAAATGCTGTAGAGCATCATAGCAGTGACTCAGGCTGAAACTGGGAAATAATGTGCTACCGTGTCAACTAGAATGACCAGCAAGTTCCTGTATTACACCGCAGACGACTTCAGTGAAACTAATGGAACAGTTCTGTGATAAAACGGAAGAATTTACCAGTTCGGTGTTTAATCCTCTCTATTTTTCCAACTACCTTCCAAACTAAAACTGCATTATTTCTCCCAACTTAAAAGTATTTTTTTCCTAATTACACATATTTAACAGACTTTGTGTACGCCTTATGTACTAAGTAGACAAATTACGGTAAATCATGGGTGATTTTTCATTTCTGTACAAAAATCGTGTAAATATGGAGTGAAACATATCTGATGTGCATATAATTTCACACAGTTCTTGGTATGCTCAGAGAAAAGATTTGAATTCCCCTATGAACCTTTCAATTGCTGGTGAAGGGGCAGATAAGTCAGCTTTTTACTTTTATTTTTTGTAACAGTGCATTGCCAAAAATACTCCGGTCTCCCAAGGGTTCTAATGAAAGGCTATGCGTAGGTTAATGGATTATATTGAAAATCCAGCATATTCAAATGTGAAAGGAGGTGTGGTTTTCCTCTTTCAATTTCTTCACATCTTTTATTCTCTCCAAACCACATGGCTCACTAATGCGTTTAGAGCTCTCTCCTGTTGAAAACAGCTGTGGCTTTAGCTGTGAAACACAACCCTTGCCCTTCTCCCACCTCCTACACCTACCTACCACCCTTTCCTTCCCAGAAAGCCAGTGTCGCCCAGCCGGCTGCACACAGAAACCTGGAAGAGTTTGGGGCCCTTTCTTCTGGCCTTCCTGGCTAGAAAGATAAATAACAGTCTACAGCCTCCCCAGAAGTCTGAAAGTGCCGATGAACAATATCTTCATCTCTTCAGTTAGTGTTTCTTAGCACAGATGCAGAAAAAGCCCATCCTCCTACAAGTCAGGGGGATTTCTGAGGAAACTGAGGAGGGAACAGGCAGTATTTAAATGACGGCAAAATAGAGAAAGACGCAGAAATCCTTCTCTGGGGGACAGACGCACCAGCCCAAATGCATACAGCCTCCCCAGGTCAGCTGCCGGACCTATTGCAGAGGCAAATAATTTCTTACAAAGCAGCTACACAATACTTGATCATTTCTGCCCAAGTTGTTCTAAGTAGGTTTGGCCCCAGTGCTCCTGAGGGGTCTTTCTGGAGGAGGAAGCTGAAGATATAAACCACAGAGAGCATATATTCTTAAAAGGCTGTCTAAGAAATTTGGAAATCCCTTCTCAAGATTCTACCCTGACTACACCTTGAGATGGACAGTAAGACTTGTCTGGAGAAAAGCAGAAAGATTAACATTTGAAAATCACTTTCAGTGTTCATATATACCAATGACCAAAGCAGTAGCTGTAGGCTAAAACTATCTTTATGCATCTTCAGTAATATGCCCATTAAATAAAATTATTATTTTCCAAGTAATGTGGAACCTTCAACCTAATAATTTGACGTATAACGTACCGATTTATTTCTCATTCTCTGTGGCTTTGTGTCCAGGAGCTACAGCATTTACTTGTGAAAACAGAAACTAAATTCCCACAAACACCCACTCTAAAATTCTCCCTGGGAAGCTCTTTAAACAGATTGACAAACGCTGTATTTGTCTTCCAAAACTTGGTTAAAACTGCTCGTCACTAAAATGCTTCTCAGTAAGCAGCTGCCTTCTTCAGTAATTTATCCTTCTCGGAGAACCACCTAATGAAGAAACAGCCTGAACGTGTCCTGGACATATTCCTTTCTAAACGCAAAGTTTTCAAAGGGCTGTTATGCACTGGGGACGTGGGATCAGATCTGAAAAAGGGCAAAACTATTTCAACAGAAAGGCATCTAAAATACACTGCTATCCAGACACTGACCTTCCTGAGATCTGCCAGATTATTTGCCCTGAATTATTCTCCCCTTGCAAAATCACAGAGCTGAAGAGCCGCCCTACAGCATAAAAAGGTGCGTTTCATGATGACAGGCGTCACACATTTGTGAACAAGAGCACATCAGAATGGCTTCGATAAATCCCCTGATGACCCTAGAATTTGGGAGGTGGGAATTTTCAAAAGGCTGGAAGGAGTAGCTTTATGAGGTTCAAAAAAGCAAACCCTGGGCAGATGTGAAATGGGAGATAACATCTTATTCAGCTGCCCTCTCTTCTTCTCCTCACAATCTCTTGCAAAGAAATAAAATGTAGTTGAAAAGTTTTGAGCCTGGGTAACTGTATATAAGGTAGATACTGAAATGACCAGTAAAAAAAGCTTACTAAAACACACTCTACTTGCACACACTTTAGACGCTGAGTAATTAATTGCTATTTGAAATTCCACTATCATATTTAACAGCAGCAGGAAAGCTGGACTTTAAATCACTTAAGTAAAGACACTGTCAGTGTTTCCATACAGGACTATAAAAAAATAGATAATAATTAAAATGGGGGAAAAAATTAATTAGTGAAATTACTAAATTACTTTTGACGTTTGACTATGGGAAGAGTGCTGTACTCTCTGATGAAATTCAGTAACTTAGTTTGACATGCTAGGTTGACCCATATATATATATATATATATATGTGAGCTTTCTGATTATGATTTGTAGTACTACAGGGAACCTAACATGATTTTTCAATATGCTGATGTGTAATACGGAAGTTTGCTGAAATCCCAGCTATCATTTGAACATTAGGGCTACCTTTCCCCCACTAACCGTATGATTGATCATTCCTCTGCTCTTTTTTTCACATAAAATACTTTTAATGCAATGATCTTCAAGAAAACAAAACAAAACCAAACCAGGTTCCTTATATAAAATTATTACATTTATACGCAATTTTTATTGCACTATAAACAGCAATTTTGTAATAATCGTTCTGGGTGTTGTTACTCTTAAATCTAGCTACCTCACAAATTTTCATTTTCACTGGGATAGACAACTCTAGTGTCTGCTACGTAAGCAGTATTCTCCACAGAATATATTCAAAGGGGCTAAGTGTCTTCCCAGGTCCTAGCAACCCAGCAAGACTAAAAGGCAAGGGAAGAAATTGCTGTCCCTTGAAATCTGACTTTGGACATGTTCCCTCCATTGTTAATAGGTTTGCCCATCCTACCTTCAGCAGCATGTTTTGGAAGACATCATTTTAACAAAGCACTCTTTTTTTTTTTTTTAGTGATTCAGCCCTTCACAAACTTTCCCACTACGGACTGGCTTTTTGAAACAAGTGATTTAAGTCTTCTGTCATAAAAGAAGTCTTCTGTCACAAGCAAAGTCTTTTAAGTATTCAAAACTCACTGCTTCTTTGATCCAGTCTAATGTTTCTCTCCTAAAAGTCACGGTTGCTAAGATATGTTTGTCTGAAACACACACAGTCAAGCTGCTCTCCCTTAGTCTATATTCTGCACTGCAGTAGTTTCCAGGAAGCCAGACAGAATCTGAGGAACCCATTTTGCCGCACAAGCAGTTTTATTTTCTTCCTTATTCACTCTAATCCCCAAGTCTTTTATTCCCTTCTGCCACACAGCTGTAATTCCATTCTGCATAATATGTTCTATGGTATTTTGTTATACACAACGTTGTGAATTTATCACAACGAATCTTATATTTTACCAAGATCTACTAGATTTTCTTGATTTTTAGAAAAGGTTGTCTGTGACTCAGTGACATATATTGTGATACTCCTATTCTATTACTACCATAGTTGGTTCCTTGTGTTGTTAACACCAGTGGCAAAAACAGGCTCTGTGGCTGTTGCCATTTCTTCATGATGACTCATTCATTTGCAATAAACCAAAACTATTCCACTCATGCTTGAAAGTTTTTGCCCTATGCAAACTTTTTGAAAGAGTTCAGTTCGTTAGATCAAAGGCTTTCTCTGAAATAAAAGAAACATCCCTTGGTTCCTTTGAACAGAGAGATTTTATTTTTTTCAGTTGTACTTTATGTGGGATAAATCTAGTGGATTAGGTCAGAGAGAACTGGACTGCATTAATTCTTGACAGAGACAATGATATAAACAGGATAATACCTTGGAGACATTTGAAAATGGAGACAAGAAGCTTGAATTTCAGGCTGGAAAAAAGCACAAGAGTTGCGTATAAATTTTAGGTATGTTATTTTGACTAGACTGTAAAAACAAAAAACCATCCACAAATAAAAAGATGGGGCAGATAAGGCAGTAAAGAAAAGCTTATAGCTTTAGCTTAGCCTTGGATAAGTCGCTCTGCAGAATTACAGAACAACTGGAGTGGGAAGGAGCCTGCAGGTCACCTGGCACAAAGCCACTCGCCGCAGGGTCGGCCAGCGCAGAGAGCTCAGGGTCCTGCCGCACCGAGTTCTGGGCATCTCCAACCGGGAAGACTTCTCAGCCTCTCTGTACAGCCTGGGCCCCTCACCCCCACAGTCAGTTCTTCTTTTCTAGTATCTGGTCAGAATTTCCCTTGTTGTAGCGCGTGGCTATTGCCTCCTGTCCTGCAGCCACGCTCTTCTGAGAAGTCTGGGTCCACCTGCCCTGCAGCCTACACCGAAAGCCGGAAGGTGTCCACTCACCTTCCCACCTTACGGCTCAACCGGCTGCGCTCAGCCTCTCCCGGCACACCAAGCACTCCAGCCCCCAACCATCTGGGCAGCTCTCCATTGCACTTGCTCCAGTAGTTGCTGTTTTCTGGTTCTAGGGAGCCCAGAAGAAAAATATTGCCATCTCACACACGTTGAACAGAGCAGAATGATCACTCCCCTCAACCTGCTAGCTACATTAGTGTTTGTACAGCCCCAATGCTTCCCTTTTCCCTTTCTAGAAAACTGGTTTATTGATTCTTCCTTTCCAAATTAAAAAAAAACTAAAAATGTTCTAAGTAACAGTTGTCTCATGATTTTAAGCATGGCATATGCTTTTATGTTGAAAAACCTGGACATGACAAGCGCCCATGTGTGTCCGCAGAAAAAATGAAGCGCTTGACGGCAATATTCAAAATGTAAAACTCAGAAAAGAGAGAGAAGAAACAAAATGGGAGAAACCGTATCTCAGAGCTGATATGTTCAAGGTGGATTTGGACTACCTTAGTTTATTTCTTACCTTTTTGATATAAGAGGAGATACTGGAGAAGTAAAACTGAGAGGATGCTAATGGAAGTGGAGCCTTGGTGGATGGAACATCAAATCAAAGAGTTTCCATCGTAACATTTTTGTAATAGCACACAATTTGAAAACAGAGTTCCAGTGGCAAAATCAGCAAGTGAAAAAATCAAGATAAAATCGAGAAAAACATGTGAAGAACAGTATTCATGCTTATTCCTACTAGGAATGTGACTTTTAATGTAAAATAATTTGTGAAATTGAAATACCTCAGAACAAGTGGTTCTAACAAAAATTGTAGTTTCATTGCCTTGCAGAGACACTATGTCCATGTACGCTCTCCACAACGCAACAACACTATTAGCTGTGTTGTAATTGATCATTCAATATTCAGCCTGATTTGATAACGTTTGTAAACTTAAGGAAACAAAGATAGGATAGCAGCGTGAAACCTTGCAGCCAGCATAACATGCTCTAGTAAAAAGTTGGAGATTCTACATTCATAAATACTTTGCAAAAAGATGGTATGTATTGTCTTGTATGTACGGTATGCATTATGTATTCTCTAGCACAACCAGATTAAAAATGTAGCATCTTACATGTAACTTCAGGTGTGGTATCACCAAAATGAATAAGGTTATTTTAGGTAATAGATTACCTTTGTTCTGAGTTCCTAACCATGTTAATTGCTACTCACATGGTGAATAAATATCATTTCCAATTTGAATGACCTCTGAATTTTCTTATATTTCACAAATATTTCAACAGGAAGGCAGAATTTAAATGCAGTGAAATTAATTAATATGCATTTATATTCAGTCACAACAAGATATATAAACAAACAAATGTGTTACTGCAGGTTTGAAAGAAATCATAGTCCCTATTATGCAAATAACTTGGAAAAAATAAGCCACATTTCATTTAACCTAACAAATTCAGTATTGCCAGTGGGAATGAAGAAATAAAAAATGAGCAAGCAGTCTCTGCAATTTGCAAATGTGGAGATTTTTTTTAAAAGGCTCTGCAGGGAATGATGTGCCACTCAACCAGAGTTTTCCTTGGAACTATCTATGCATAAAGCATCTAGATTAAAATAAGTCAATGGGACAAAAGCTGGGAAGGTCTTTTCTTACTTTTAATACATTAGCACAGAGCCTGGAGGCCTTCATCAGGACTAACTAGCTGGCCAACTCCAACTTTAAGTTCAAGGGGGGACATGCTTAACTAAACGTAATCCGTGGAGCCACAGACCCGGCAGCACCCAGCAGCCGCAAGGTTCAGGGCCGCTACCAGCTCTGCCCGTGCCCAGCTCACGTGCTTTCTATGTCAAACTGGGTTAAGAAGCTGAATTCAAGGGGGTTTCAAATTTGTCTGCCATTAAAAAATAAAGAATTTTTTTAAGGCCATACAAAACTACTACTTTCAGGATTGCCCATCTCAGACTTTTGGAACAAATCTGTCTTGTCCCAGAGCAATTTTTTGATTCATAATGAGCAGCTGTGGAGTTGGAATCAATTTTAATCCTTAGGTGACTTTGCTTAGGATGACTGCTGATATAAAATAATAAATGAATTTTAGTAAAACTAAGCCCTTTCTGCGGATTTGTTATACTCCACTGCCTTATCCCTGTTTCTGTCCTCCACCTTCGTTCCGTATTAGTATTTCCCAACTCAGGGAAATATCACAAAAAGGATTCTTGAATTTTGTTGTACTAAAATGTCATATCTTTCTCTCTGTTTTGACATTTTCTTGATCAATAAGTTGTCAATGCAAAAAAGACACAGCTACTTAACTTTCTGTGTGCAAAGAAAGAATACAAGCTGTTACTGGATTTCTCAAAGGCCGAGCAGTGGGACATGAAGGAATCAGCCGTTGATTTTGGGGAGCCTTAGTGAGATCAAGTGGGACAGACAAGGCAGAGATACCACGCATCTGTAAATGAAGCAAGAAAACAAGGTTGAGGAAAATCTTCTTATCATCTAAGGGCTTCTGAGGGTACTCAGAATGTTTTTCTCTCTTCCAATTCAAGATGCAATGAAAGAGGAGGCAGGTCTGGCCATACTACTAGAACAACTAAGCTTTGATGCTTTCTTGCTTCCTACCGGGGTTGTCCACACCCAAATTTCCAAAAACTTGGGACAATGGCAAAACTGACTGCCTATTATCTACAGTTTATACAAGACAGCGATATCTGACAATTCAAGGGAATATGTAGAAGGGAAGGCTGTTACGATCCGTGCTCCAAACATCCTCTTGGGTTTCTTTGCTGCTAGTGAGATCAGGCAAAAGTCACAGCCAGGGAACGCGCTTTTCCCATCTGTGTTCAACCTACTTTTGCTGGTGCAACAAAATGGAATTTGCATCTCTGATGCTTCCAGTTGCATTACGATTAGAGCATCCAGTTCCTCTGTGAAGACCACTTTGTCAGTCCTAACAGAATTGACCGAGGCTGCTGATTTTCAGACAGAGAGTATTAGAGCACATATGCCTTTACAATTTCTCACTGTAAATCAGAATTTTTGGTTTGATCTTTCAAGTTCAGTTCTTAGCTACTTTAGATGTCAACAGTAAAATAAACCATGTGTGTGTGGCTCCAAGAACCTGATGTCCCATTCCTTTGCAGTTACAGAAATACTGCATCACATTCTCGCCGAGGTCAGTGAGTCCTTGGGAAAGCAGCCACCGAAATGGGGCCTCGGGAGAGGGAGAGACTTTTCCAACTCCATCTACAAAATAAAAAGGTAGCAGGGAGCTCCTTTGTTACATGTTCAGCACTGCAGCTTACAATGAAAAGCCTGATTACACTTTTAAAATACTCAGCATTGTGGGGTTTTGTTTATTTTCTTAATGAATTATTGTACTGTATCATTTTCCACTCCTGTACAAAGTTCTGGATGAGACTTTTCCATTTCCATAGCGGATATAGGGCATTATGCATGATAGGTCTGTTTTGTTCTAATTTTATTTAGATAAGATACTGTTTTCCACGAGAAATTTTAAGGAAATAAAAATACACAGTGTTCAACCAGAATTATGCCAAAAACTTAGGCAAACTGATTTAAATGGTCTGAGTGTTTAAATATTTTGGTTAAACAATCCTTAGCACTGGCAAGTGGGGGAAGATTGGTTTTTGAAACAGGCTAGGGGAATGAATTAGGCTCAAACACAAATCTGTGTTTTCTGTCTTTACTCTGACTTGTTTTCCATTTCTAATGGAGTAGGATGTATTTCTTCACACAGCATTTTCTTCTTCAGCTTCATACCAATGTTCTGCTCCTTTGACTACTGTCAAAGTTGCTAAATCAAAACTTGTGCATAAACTTCATATCACAAGGTACATACCTATTTTAATAATTACTTTTCCACATGCTGAGAGTATCTGCAGGGTGATTAATATAATTTGGTTTCATACAAAATCAAGTTAATGAGAAACAATATCTTTCTCTGGCTTTCCACCTGGAGAATGTAAGTCCTTACTAATAACAAGAAAGAAAAGCTTTTACTTCAGAGTGGGGTTACTCAACTGAATAAAAAATACAGCAGTTATGTATATGTCAGAATCCACTTGCACATTAAGAACCTTACAAATCCTAAATAAAACTGGAGTACATAATTACATCTAGATATTTCATATTGTCTTATAAAGAACAAGAAAACTTGGGAAATTGGCTCCTCTCACACTCTTCTAGATTATTAAGGTGGTTTTAGTTCTTAAAATGCAGGTACCTTATACCCAGTTCTCTGGATCTAGAAAATTAACAGTGAAGATTCAGGTTCTTAATGTTTGGCGTTTGAGCAAAGACTTTTGAATTTTCAATTTCTATTCTTCTTCTTTTTCAGTCCTCTTTAGCTTGAGGGAGGGGTTATTTTACTGGAACATCCACATCTGCTTTATTATCATGTTGTACAATACCAATAATACCCAGGGAAGAGTAATACATGCAAATTATGACTGGAGAGACAGAAACTGAAAAGGCAATATAAGTAGCCATAATTAAGGTGTGATAAATAATAATAGCAAACTGTTACCAAAAATAATTGGAATGCATTTCAATCCACGGAAGATGCAGGTATGTTATGACAGACTCCCTTTTACTCATTATTTGGAAGACAATTAATTTGGTGTATCATGCAAGGAAAATTTGACAAGATTCAATACTTTCTATGCCAAAACCAGCCTGCACTGTTAAGCTGAACTGCTGAGCCACCAAACACAAATAGGGTGGAATACACAGAAATCGGTCACAGAAACCTGCACGTAGCATCCCTTAACTGTGAGTAATGAGAAACAGGCATTCTAAGGATGTAACTTATCTGACGGCAAACATTTCAAATAGTGCAGATGAATCTTATGCTGAGAAGCAAGAAGGGTACAAATCTTTCTGAAGTGTGTCGTATTTCCAGCCCCATGTAGTTGTCTTGGATCAACAAAGATCATTTCAAATGGCACTAGCAAAAACGCTTGTAAGAAACTCAGTCCTGCCCTACCCACTGCCCTGCAATGGTCTCATTACATGAACAAAGGACAAAAATCAGGACAAAAATAGCAAAACCAGATGCTTCAGTGGTTTTCACACTCTTATTACAATGAGGAAGAAGTGTATATGCCAGATCATTTTGAGGAATTCTTTGACACTCTGGAGCCACTCCCGTAAGACACATCACAGCGAAGAAATTTGTCTTTCCAAGCAGGACCTGGAACCCCAAGCAGGGGTTTCGGACTGATGGATCAGACATACTAGAGATCCACAAGAGGAAGTCCCGCAGGCACGAGATGGTAGGAAAACGGCACGTGCCATACTGCTCCATGCTAAAAGGCCCTTTGCCTCAATCTCCTTGCCTAGCTCCTCCATGTTAGGTAACAGAGCGGGAGTTACTGCTTCCTAAAGAAAAGTCGGTGAGAAAGTTACACCATTGCTATTAGTTTTTATGATATTGGGGTACAGGGTGAAAAAAATTCCATGGGTTCGTCAGGCAAGCATTAATATGGGGTAAAACAAGCATTATTTGAGCAAGCAAAGCAAATGTTAACAAATTGGTTTTAAATACGCGTTGCAGAACTGAAGTTAAAAAAAAACCCAAACCCTGACTGAACTGTTGCCAACAGCAAAAATAACTCTCCCCAACTAAGAAATTTGCAAATATTAAAAGCAGGATGTGTTCATTTTCAGTTTCTGTTAAACAGACTGGATGAAAAGCCTAGTTGCTCAAGCATAATTATTTCTATGTCGTTTTAGATGAACTCACTATTTCATGTAGATCAAAACTAACCCCTGCCTTTTTCTAATGGTTTGTAGAAGCATGTCTTATACTTCAGTAAATGTAACTAGTGAAGTAGATATTGAGAAAATGTTTTTCTTTGGTTTTGTGGAAACTTAGTAGTGTCTAGCTTGAGTATTAATCAATCAAGTGAATTTTCTCCTCCTACAGCTGTCTTGGGCTCTGCCAACTGTCATTACAGACCGGTGAGAAATTGTATGTCCCTTAATTAAGTTTTCCACCAATTTGCTTGATCTTCCACTGTCTACCACAGTGATCTCCATTATACAGAGGCAGGGAAGTCATTCACACCTCATTTGACTCCCTATGGCATCTGCTGGACTCTATTTACTGCAATCTCTCCGTCTCCAACAAGACAGTTTAAGTGTAGACTCACATTTAAAAACTGCCTTAAAATGGCTGATTTTCATAAAACAACTGGTTTAGTGCTTAAATGTGTTCATATTCTTTAATGTGTGCGTATCATTTTATCATCTGAATGCACTCTTTGTACACTTCTGATTGCGTAAGTCTGGCCAAATAAAATGCTTGCAACCACTAAGCCACTCCCAGGAGAGACTTCACTTGCACAGACATCATCTCTTTTGGTCAGCTTCTTGCCTGCTACATGCAAAATACACATTCTTGGTCAAAAGGGATCCTATGTACAGAATTAGTACAAGTGGAGTCACATGAATGGGTTAACATTGACCCAGTATAAAGATCTGCTGTCAATCAACACAAGGAAATGAATTTTCATGAAGGTCATGCCCCATTTTTTCACAGAATCTGACAAGAGTTTATAGGAAAAAAAAACTGTGAATGCTCTAACACTTCAGGTTGTTTGGTTGGGTTTTTTTTAATTACAATTCCATTTCATATTTTTTTTTTCTATAAATTTAGAACTAGTTTCAAAGAAATTTTCAAAGACAGGTTGTGTTCCAAATTTTATAGTCATAAATACTATGAGTGAAATTTTGGATCCATTTAAGTAAATTGCAAAATTCCCTTTGACTTAAAAAAGTTCAGGAATCTAAGCTCTAGTCTCTTCTAACTTTTTCTTGAAAATCTGTATTTTCTTACCGCTGGCTTGCAATTACTCTGCATAATATTAACCTGTAAATTTCTCTCCTTATATATGTGTGTACAGGGAGTGAGAAAGAAGCAGAAATATATAAGCTAATGCACACTAAGATGAAGATTTTTTTTTTTATAAACAGCTTCTGAGATAAAGGCGATGCTGAGGAAACTGGCCAGTGCCACTACAATGAAAGGCTGTGGCAGTTGTGGGAGGTTCCTGACGACTGCTATGCTTTGTAGTATTTTAACTTTAAGAATACTGTATAAAGAGAGGGTCCCAGAAATAATTTCTTTTTGGACCTACAATAATCAGAACAACTTGAAAAAACAATTCATACACTGGGTGGGTTACAACCTGAAGTTACCTGTCTTTCCCCATATTCTAATGCAAGAACCATACAAAATCGAGTTGAGTTCAACCAGGTGCCTAAAGTTATATGAGAGGAACAGTGGAACAGGGGCTCTGGATTATGAAGCTCCAGAACAGCACAGAGGCATGAACATGAGGTGGGATTCACCTCACCAAACCCTTGTTGTTTGTATAAAGTAGTAAATGTCAATAGGAGAGCCTATCCTCTCCCTATTGTTGATCTGGGAAGAAACAGGTACTTGAAGGGAATAGCTCACCTTTTCAGATACCTCCTTCAGAACGGTAGAAACTGTGCACTAGCAGTGCCTTCTTTGCTTTGAATATAAAGGGAGTCCAAGGGAACTAGCTTAGGTATAGATATTTATAACGTTGGCTCCAACATTTGGCCTGCTGAACCCTACCCCTTCTGTTGGTAGCACTGGACCTGTAGTTAAAATTTATTGCAATCAAAAGACTTAAAGGTATTCATATATTTTCTTAAGTCTTTCTAAACAGCAGCATTTAGGACATGGCATAAAGATATCCTAACAAGGTAATATGCTGTATAAAAAAAAACCTGCAATGGAAAACAAACAAAAAGTTACTGAAAGGAATTATACATGCCTCAGAAACTCTTTTGGCACAACACAGCTCTGGTCTTCACCTGCTATTTAAGGGTCATCTTCTGTTCTCTGCTTGTTTCGTGGTTATTTCTAACCATGTTACGCTTTATAGCTTAAAAATCCCTTGTGCCAATACAATTTTGCACTTACTAGAATTAATTTTGCTTTATGGTTAATGGTCCAGGAACAAGTTTGTCACCACACAAAAGGCATCTTAAATGTTCAGAAAAATCTTCAGCATTGTGCTACAGCAAGGACCAAAGGAGGAGGCGTATTTCCCAGGTCAGAACATTCCAGCTAAACCTCTGATCCATTAAGAAGCCCACAGGAAGGCGACATGCAGAGAAATTCTTGGCTTTGTACCCAAAGAAATTAGAAGGCAAAGCCTGATAAACAGAGTCAACATTGAAAGGCTGGTGTCCTGAACCACAACAGGTTAGAAAGGCCTGTTCTAGATGAAGAAAATTAAAGGTCATGTTTATCTTTTTGCCCAACAAAGCTTTAGCAAATTAAAAGTCCAGACTTTGCAAACACAATGTAGGTTTTCGCTTCTCTTTCATTTCCACGGGGATGCACCACCTTCTGCCATCTCAATAAATCTCTCTTCTAATCCCCTCAAACACTGAACTAGTGATCTGTGTAGCCTCACCTCCATGTCAATGAAAACCATTCTCTTGCAGAAATACTTGCAGACTATATAAACTCTGCTCTGGGCTTGCCATCAAAGAGAACAAAAAGGAGGGGAGGAGAAAGACGAGAGGTATCTTCATAACAAATGACCGAATAAAGAAAATATATACAAGATGACCTTGTTTAGAGAACTGTGGGGGATATCACAGTTGACATCTTGTACTAAGCCTGTCAGAATCACAGCTTCCTGGACCTGAAATTATTTTCTTCTTTAGTCTCCTTCTCTTTGCCAGTCTTTACATTCAGAAATGGAAACATAATTTGGCTTAATTTCGTTCTTCACTTCAGGAAGAATCTGTGCAGATTTTTAGTTAAATGTTAACTGTGAAGTCACTAGACTAACCTGATTTATTTAAAGTTTAAAAAAAAAAGTATCCCTCATTAAAAAGAATCCAATAGGCTAGGCACTTTATGAATAATTAAATTGCAGCAGGAGCTGAATCAGGACTCTTGCTGGTTTTTTTTATTGCAGCTGCACATAAAGGATAAAATTCTGGTCTCTCACTGACTTTTCATGGGCTTAGTTACAATTTAATTCTGCACATAAAGCACAACCTGCTTAAGATGTGAAACTGAACATAAGAAAGCTACCCTGGTTAGTATTGCAAAAGCTTCTCGGTTGGATTTGTATTTATGCTCTACAGAAGAAAAAGATACTAAAATAAAAACATTCTTGGCCTGAATTTATGCCTCTCTACACTCTTATGTTTCACTATAGGAGTTTGCAATACATCTGTGTATATTGTCCAATTCTCTGAATCATCTTGTAAACAAGGTGATTTTATCTCCAGTAGCAAGCTAACCCACTGTAGTACATAATGGTGGTAAAAATACATTATAGAACTACACAGCCTGATGATGGACGCCAAGAAATCAACACACAGGAAAGCTTACTGGATAAAAGAATCTGCATAATTAGATGAAAATACATATTGGGCCACCTCAGAGCAGCATGCTCAGATCACAGAATTTGCCGCTTGTGGGAGACAGGTAATAAAGGTACATGTTTTTCTGAGACTGTTGACTAGCTGACAGAATACAATTTTTTCACAATTCACCAAAATATAGTGAATAAAATATTCTATAAAACTGAGATAACTGTGTTTGCTGCCTATACAAGCAAAAACAGTTTTGATACAGTTAACAGTTACAGGAAAAGGTTACATGTGGACACACTTTATTTATATTTGTATCTTCCCCAAAAATGCCTTCCTTTCCACAAGGATGGGAGCCCTCCAGATTTGAAGAACTACAGTTTATTAGGCACTCTCAAATCAAAAGACAGATTTTGCTTCTTTGTGCCCAATTAAAAAAAAATTAAGATGGATATGAAACTTATGGAAACTAAAAACATTTCCTGTATATAAAAACAAAATATCACATAAGCATTGCTATAACTAACAAAAATGTCATCATTCTCATTATGACAAAAGATATATAAATCAAACTACTTTTAAGATGACTGGGACACCTGGAAAATTACTAACCTGGAAAATTATTCAAAATTAAAGTGATTTCAAATAAATTCTGGAAAACAGGACACGGTATATATATGTAGTGGCGTTATCCACCTATTACATAAATCAAATTCCATGACAAAAAAAGGTCAGATAGAAGAAGAAAGAATACCCATTTTTGGTTCTTAGACACTTTTTCCTGATAAATGCTTATTATCCTTTTGATTTAAAGATTTCCTAATAATTACTTTTTCAAAGCAATTAAAAAAGCCCAAACCCAACCAAACAAACCACCAAACCTTCAAAGCCTTTGCATGTGGAAGAAGAAACACTATCTACCGCTGACAAATACATCCAGTGCTGGTGCTTCAGAAGACGAGTCCTTGGTTTGGTACACAGTTAGCGGTACCAGCACACAAAGAAATTAAAACTTCTCAAGTCTAGAGACCTAGCATTATGATTTCTATATGACTAATACGACATTTGTATGCAAGCTTCTCATTTTGACAGATCATTTTTGAAAATGTTTGTGACACAAGAGAATTGTAATAGGCATTTAATTATTATTTTGTCAAAGGAAGATTATGAAGGTGTGTTAACTTGTCTGATTATTAACTTTGCATTGTATCCCTAAACTGCTATAATCTTCCTCTATCTTTGGCTTAACAAAGCTTTTTAAAAATCCTATGTATGCCTATATTTTACAGAGAAACCCAGTGACAGAGTACGTAATAGAAAACTGCTTTTGTCTCACAGGGGCTGCGGGATCCTGAAGGTGGAAACTCCCTGTTTAAATGAAGTTAAAAAGGTTTCTCACGGGTAGGTACCACTAGGCTAGTTTAAACAGGCTAAATTTGTGTTGTATGTTGCACCAATATTTCTGTTTTTAAAAAAAATGATAATGAGAAAACATGGAATCTGTAATTGTTGGGGTGTAAAGTCCGGGCGGAGCAGTCCGTCCCACCGAACGCTGCCGCCTCGGAGCACAGAAACATTGGCAAAGAAAGGCGTACAAAGTCAGATTTTCAGGTTCTGCAGCAAAACCAACCTGGAGATCACGCTACTCCTCACTTTCTGGAGGGCTGACGTTCCTGCAGAACGCTCCCGCCGGAGCAGGCCCTGCCCGAGGAAGGCGGCTGGCTCCGGCCTGTATGGCCAGACTCGTCAGCCAAGGAGGTGCCTCCACCCCAGGGAAGAGTCCCGCAGGGCTCCCACTGATGACCGTGGCCTGGATCAGCGTGGGAGAGCCAAAGGACACACCACCACGCTGGGCCGAGGAGAGGGAAGGGGACGTACCCACCAGAGACGGACCCCAGCCCTCTGACTATAGGAAACGGCATCAAGAGGAAGCCTTATTCCGTGTTTCCCTACTGACAGAAGAGGAAGATCTCCTTGTCTCCTCTGGCTGCTGACCACTCCAGCCTTGCCTCCTCCGCCGTGTCAGGCCTTTCCCTGAGCCGATCCAACGCTCTGAGCCGGCAGGGAAGCACCCCCCGTCTTCTGCGGATTTGAATCGACTCACCGGTGGATCCATGGAAGAACACGGCCAAGGCAGGGAGCAGCAAGCAGAGAGGTCAGGAGCAGAAAGCGAGGTGGAAGCGTGTGTGTGGGAAACGGGACTTCTCCTTCTTCATCGGGGTTGGCACTGCCCGATCCGCCTGGTGAAACCACAGCCGCAGACCAGAAGGAATCAGACTGTTCTCTGTGTGCTTGGTACGGAAGCGACTGGTCGGAGAAACGCTGTGTTTCCTTTCGCTTCCCTCTCTCCCTCATGTAACACATGGCTTGGCAATGCCCATTTCTTTAATTCATTGTTTGCAAACATAGAAGAAAAGTTTGCCCAGTGCCAAGATTTCATTTTCTGGTTACAGGCTAAAAGGCTTAATTCAGTGCTTTTTCAGCAAAGATTCTTGGAAGTTAAACGTTCCTTGTTCAGTCCAAAACCAACAAGGCTAAATGCACGTTTTGCAGGTGGGACATATTCTACTTTGTTTCTTAAAATTTCAGATTTGATACTTCCATAGAGTTCTTGGGACAGATGCTTATGTGGTAACCTTCCTCCACATGGACGCATGTTTTGTAGCATAAAAATTGTTGCTCTTCAAATGGCACATGCACTCATGAATGTTAGAAATACATACAAAGGTTAAAAGATTCTAAGACACACTGTGTGCTTCAGAAGCAAAGGAGAAATCTTTCAAAAACACAAACACTGCAGTTTTTATGGCCAGACTCTGAACTGTGGTCATGTTTACTTGTTGCTGGATGAGCAGGAAATCGTGATTCCCAATTCTGCGTAACGGGGCTGCTCTAACGGAATGCTCACCAATAGATCATATCTTAACAGACTACAATAAGGGAGAATAGGAAACAAAGCAGGAAGAAAATAACAGGCTAAATAACATTGCTTTAAACACAGTTTTCCAGCACACTGTCCTCTATGTTGCGGGTAGAAAATACTATCAAAGAGCTTTTTTTCCCCCATGTTGCATATAAGTAAAATAATTATGTTAATTATGGCAACTCAGAAAATTTTGTTTAGGAAATTTTATTCAGGCTACAACTGTCTAGTAAGGAAATGCCTCCATATAGGATGCCACTACTCAGGAATAAAACACCTCCCTCCACCTTCCATTGCAATTTTACATATTCCATCTTATTTCAACAAACAGCTGCACCTTCTGAAACAATTTACCCTTTGCTATTAAAAGCCATCATCTTGCTCGGGCAGTTAAATACTGATGAACAGATCTTGGTAAGGTAATTTTTTTGGAACTTTTAAAATTACACTTCCTTTCTTATTGTTCTGTTTATTTCCCCTCTCAGCACAAACTAGGTCCAGCCAGGTGGCTACCTATGCAATACAGGCCTGTGGGACGTATAGCTCCTATGCATTGCAGTACTTTTCTCTCTTGCAATGCTATTTACTACTAGAAGGATTTCCCTGAAGTGTTGTCAAAGGTATTTTAATTCACCTCAGTCACATCTTAGCATCCAGAGCGATATATTTTTTATTATTTTCTGGTCTGGTTTTTTACATTTTCCTGACTTAAAAGCTTTCTGTTGTACTCGTGTTTACAAATTGCCAGAGATACCAACTGCTTCAGTTGCTGAAACTGTCATTCTATTTGTCATCTACACAGCTAGAAAAGCCAAAGCTATGTCTCATTGCTGTCACACAACATATTTAAGTGTGGGTAAGTGTCCTGGGTTCAGCTGGGATAGAGTTAATTTTCCCAGGAACCCGGGAGGGGGCACAGCCGGGACAGCTGACCTGAACTAGCCAAGGAGATATTCCATACCATGGGACATCATGCTCAGTATAGAAATGGGGAGTGGGCTGGGGGGTCTCTTGGCTTTCGGTGGGGGAAGTGGCGGACCGTTGGGTTCCGGGTGGTGAGCAGTTGGACTGGGCATCATAGAACACAGGACTACCCAGGCCCGGATTTAGGCTGTTCTCAGCATTATAGCTCACATATGCTCAAACCAAATTTAACTAAGTAAATTTGTGTAGTAAAAGCAGTCCAGCTTCAACAGCATGAAGATCTGGGTGTGCTTATTTCCTCAGAGGGGAAGTCCTTAGAGTGAAGGCAAGAAATGAAGTTCTAAAAGGATCACGACTTTTATTTTACATTTGCATCAATGACCTTGGCACAGAAAACAGCAATGCATTAATGGTAGCTGCAGATGACAGAGAGTTGTAGAGATCCAACACATAACATCATACAAAAATAACTGATTTTGAAGAGGACAAGAATAAATATGGGGTGACATTTAGCTACAAAACGCAAGGTTACATGCTCAGAGATGACTTAATTATTTCTAACTTAAGGTGTGATCTCTTAGAAGCAGGGGGATGAAAATGCCATGAGATCACTAATGGATTACAAAATGAGCATGAGCCACCAATGTGATACAGTTGTGAAAGACAGACACGATAACATAAAAGCAGGAGATATAGGGAAATATCAATGCCATTGTACAAGCTGCTAGTCAATTTCTTCTCCTTGTTCATTTTTCTTTTTTTTTTCTTTTTAGTTTTGTCTACGTTCAAATAAGAGCAATACAAAGGTGAAAAACTGAATTTCAAGGCTGGGCACTGAGCCACGCCTTAGGTAAGAAATCAGTGACTCCAATTTGTCAATCGCCTTTTGTACAGCATTTCTTCTACCTTAACCCCAATGAGACCCCAATTAAAGTGAACACAACAACGTGCTTTGCCATGACCAGTCTGGCAAGCAGTGTGTGATAACGAGCACCTCTACAGTCTACAGTGAAAGCTGTCCTTCCTGCACATGGCAGAGACTGGAGAAAATACAAAAGCAGTCTGGCAACGTATTTTCTACAACGGCAATAGTGACATACCCAGAGTCAGAAACTCACTCATCACCCGTAGTAACAGATGAACAAGCATTACAGACAAGAATTATTTTGCATTTCCATGCAGCTTTATTTAGCCTTTAAACTAACTTGTCAAAAGTCACAGAGGAACAAAACTGGAAACTGCTGGTTTTCTGCCATAAAAGTATCCATCGCTATCCAGACACGACTCCAACTCTAGCTCCCCCATTCCCGGGAAGAAGTGAACGATCCCGCATCACTTGCGCCCGCCTTCCCCCGCGCACCCGCGGCACACTCCGGTTCGAGCGGCCCAGGCACCCGAAACCCCCGGCGACGACCCGTCCCCGCTCTCCCGCGTTACACATACACCTTTGCACCTATATACGCGCGCATGTACGTGAATCCATACGCACACGTCCACCTGCAGTCCTACACAAGCACACACTTAAACGCAGCAGTCCCTTGGTGGCATTTGCTCAGAAGAGGAACTCATCTCTGCTTAACGGCCCCACACCTCGGAGCCCACCGGCCCGCTGCCAGGCGGGCAGGCCGCCTCCCGCTACGTCCCTCAGCCGTGGCGGCCCGGGACACGCTGCCACGCCCGGCCCGGGACACGCCGCCGGGCCCACGCCGCCCGCCCGCCC
>JANZLQ010000027.1:254744-275300 GCA_026212715.1 Elanus axillaris | reverse complement strand
CGCCCGGACGCCACTCTAGGACGGCTACGGAAACGTGAGGGTCCCACTACCTGAGTCCTCCCTCCGCCGCGCGGAACAGTCACAGCCGCTGCCTGATTAGAAATCCTCACCGCCGTTCTCCGGTGCAGCTCGTTCACCCCTCAGCCTCTCCCCTCCCCGCCCCAGTCGGGCGCCGAGGCAGAAAGCCCCCGCTCCCTCCCCCGTAGCAGTCGGCAGGACGGCGTTCTTTGCCCTTTGCGGTCAGGCGCGCCGCGGGCAGCTCAGGAAGTGGAAGGGGTAGCGAAGGCCCCCGCGGGCAGTGGCTGACGTGGGGGTGAGGAGCGGTGACGCCCAGGAGCGCCATGTGAGTGAGTCGGGGAGCGGCTCCGCGCCCCTCTGCCCCTCCTGCCTTCTCCCCACCCTCCCCCTTCACGGCCCTAACCCGGTGCTTTCTCCTTGCTCTCCCCAGGTCGAAGGTCACCTTTAAAGTGACGCTCACCTCGGACCCGCGGCTGCCCTACAAAGTGTGAGTGGCGTGGCGGGCCGGGGCGCGGCGTCAGGCGGGGGAGCCGTGAAGACGGGCGGCAGCGCGAGCGGTCGGTGCTCCTGAGCCCCCTGGGTTCTAGTGGTCATCCCGGCAGGGCGTTGGGGCGAGTGGAAAAGGCGGTTTTCTGTTCCGTTCTGCTGCCACGTGTATGTTTTTAGGCTTTGGTCTGGAACTTAAGTAGTGTAGGCACACCTTTGGCAAGAATATTACCACTGATGAAAGTGAAGTTTTAATTAGTAGTTTAATAGCAAATAAAGTCGCTTTTCAGTTTGTCTTAGCAGTCACGCATTTACTTCCATTGTAATTTCAGGTTAAGCGTGCCTGAGAGTACCCCTTTCACAGCTGTCTTGAAGTTTGCTGCAGAAGAAGTAAGTAGAAAGTGATGACATTGGGTTTTAACTTTTGAACTTTCCTGAAGGTAAAAGCTTTTTAATTGTAAAATAAAATGGTTAATTTAGCAGAAACAGTGCTCTTGTTAGATAGACATGGAGACAAGGTTTACTGCTGTCCATGTGGGTCTGCCAGAACTTTCAGAATCCTAAACTTAGCTGTTCTTGCACACTTTACACGTCAGCAGCAGGTGTTGACAGACTTCCTGTTCTTCTTTGACAGTTAAATTAAGCCATTTTATATCAATAACACAAAAATTTAGATGGTAAACATAATTAAAAGATACTGCTGTTGAATATTTAATATTTTAAAATTGTTTATGTAGCCAGAAAATTCTTTATAATTATTCAGGAAATTCTGAAAGTCTTCTTGCATTCAGTTCCAGTAATCTCTGGTATTGGAGGACATACAATTTTTTATTACAGAAGGCATTGTTATTAGGTATATAGGAGATAAAAAAAACCAGACTTAAGTAAGACTTATATAATGCATTCTTTGGCTGCTGGGTGTTTGATCTTTCAAATGGAATCCAAAACCAATAGGTGCCTAAGTTCTCTATATAAAGTATTTGAAGAGATGCATCCTGTTTGTTTCAGATTAAGTGTACAGAGATGAAGAGATGTTCATCTGGGTGTAAACAGTAAAATACTCAAAAACATGATGTCTTTTTTCATCTAGTCAGCAATCAGATTCAGCTGAGTCTGTTCTTGCAGTTCCACTTCTGTCTTTTTAGGACAACTGGGGAAATTTGGGGTTATTGAAAATTTCATTTGTTCAAGCATTGGAATTGTAATAAAATAAATAATTAGGAAGGATAATGGATTCCACGTCTTCAGTCTTCTTACATTGTTAGTGTTATACCACTATGTGACAGAAGTTCTTAGTGGAAACGCAGCTTGTGTGGGGAGGTTGTGGATTGTTTGTTATAAATTTATTTGAACAGAATAGAATGATACAGTTTTTTGTTGATTTAGTTGCCTTTTTTTTATTGTGGTTTTTTTTTCTAATTATTTTTAATCTGAACTAATGCAGCTGTGCTCACACAACCCATACTTGGAGACCTAGACTGAAAAGTCCAACAGAATTCTGAAGTGCTGTTTCTGCTGTAGGTGTAGGCTGCTTCCAAAAGAGACAGTCCTCTTCCCCTTCCAGTCCTTGTTACAGATTCCTGTCACCTCACACATGCCAGATTGAGGTCCGATGGAGTTGCACTCTGAGTCATTCCAACGGGATCATTAATCAAAGGGTCTTTTTTGAAGTTTCATTGCTGTATCAGTCAGTTGAACTTAGTTCATTGTCTTTATCAGGCTCACTTTTACTAGCACCATCTGCAAGCAGCTTAAACTGGTGTGGGGTGTCGTATCTTCCAAAACTGACCCTGGCTGCTGCTTCTGTCCCTTCTGTCACCCACTTGAACATGCTGCCACAGGTTCATCTTGGAGAGAGGGTGTGGGTTTGGACTAAGCTATTTTTTCTTGCTGGGTTAGTCATTATACCTGTTATTTCTCTAATTTGGATTCATGCCACTGATGCTGGCATGAGGGACCACGAAAATGAGTGGGACTGAGTAGTTGGAGATACAAGGAGTGAAGGGCCACTTCTGGTGGGAGGGTTGCCATCAAGCATCAACAAGCCTGTTAACTTTACCTACTCATGGAACCACAGTGTTAGTTAGTGATAGGGTCCTCTGCAAAGTGGATTGAAGGAGGAATTAATTACTTAAATATTCACATTGAACAAACCATTCTTTTAGTTGATATGAGTATTTTGAGCATCCATGGGTGTTTTGCTGATTGACCTCAGACCACTCTGGATCAGCAGAGCAATTGTAGATGTTTTTTGGAGGCTCACAAGAAATACTGAAAATGTGTGATGGAATGTAAAAAAGCCAAGTGGTGCTAACGCTCACTAGAGTAATTCCATTAAATGTTTATACAATTAAACATTTTATTTTAAAGAAAATACAAATAACACTTTATTAACTTCCCTCCCCAAACAGTGTGAAGCACTTTTGCGTTAGCCTGAGTTAGTGTTAAATAGAAATTAACATGAAATTAATAGCAATTGAAATGTATTTACCGTTACTTCAGTAGCTTTGAATTTTTCCCCATATATTTTCTGCTTTAACTAAGTCTCTTATGTTATATTGTTCTACTTTTATTTCCTTTAGTTCAAAGTTCCTGCAGCAACAAGTGCCATTATAACAAATGGTAAGAATATAGTTTATATAATTTTTTTAATAGTTTTTGTATTGTAGTTTCAGTGAAGAGGTACTGATAAAAGCAAAAGTTTTTTCTTTCACAACCTCTACAGACAGCAAACTGAATTTAATAATATTGTAGCATTATTTAAGTTAGCTATGCGTGGGATGATGGTATTAAATGACTAATATTATTCATTTGGGTTTGTCCAAATATATATCTCAGATTTTCTCTGCTGAAAGTTTCTCGGTTTAGCCTCTATGATAAGACTATTTTGGTTATAGGAAACAGCTGCATGAAGACCTGATGTAATAATTATGTCTTGTTGTTACATTTTTTTGAGCTGTAAGTTTAGTGTAGTAAATTGTAGTATGTCTGTTTCATCTTTCCCTCTTTTTTTCTCTTCTTTCTTTTTTAATCTTTCATTTTTTTAAATATTTTTTTTTTCTAGATGGTATAGGAATAAACCCTGCACAGACAGCAGGTAAGTTATTATTTATGAAGCCCAGTATTAAAAACTTTTCTTTTAAACTAATGCATAGCACTCAGGGTTGATTTATATTTTAAGTTTTCATTTCTTAAATGGGAGAAGCATTACCCAGTAGTTGGAAACTACAGTCGCTGTAGCATGTAAAAGGTTAAATCCACAGAACTATTGTTCATTTGTTTATTTAGGTCTGTGAAAAAATGAGGCACTTCTGATCTTCAGAGTTTAGCTATTTAGTGTGCAGTTTAAAAGAGCAATACTGTATTAGATATTACTGAAATAACAAGTAATAGCTATATTTTTCCCCATTATACCTAGTTCAATAGTATTTGCTATTTTAGCAGCACTTGTCATGAGATATGTTTAAAATATAATACACAGTTTTAGAGCAGGAACTCTAGGTGCTTTGGAGAACACTGTTTCAAGAAGAGAGGATCTGCTTCCCGATAGCCCTCTTGTTCTTACCAAGGGATTCCATGTGAGAAATCTCTGTTTTCAACTATGGAGGCTTGCTATGGGACAAGCGTTTATCTCTGTCACAGAAAATTGTAAAGCTTTTCCCCATGACCTCCTGAAATACATGGAAATGTAGTACAGATGTTGAATTGTACTAATAATGGTCTGTTGTCTGGAAGCAGGTTTCTGTGGACTTGTTCTTGAAAAGCTATACTATTAAATTAATTTGGAAATTATTATAGTCATCTAATCTCAACCCATTTGAGATGAGAGTTACAGTGAAGTATCTTGTTAGGGAAGAAATGTTGATAACTTTCTACTAAGAAATAATAAAAGTGCCTTTGGTGCTTGTGGAACCCAGTCATTCGGTGAAAACTGTGAATCTAATTTTACTCCTGCTTGCAAACATGATTAACAGTCGACAGAGACTTGCCACTTCTCTATTTTTTGCATGAAATCTCTGCGAGGTCTCATTCATTTGTGCCCTCTGCCTGCCAGTCATTATTGAAGATACCACACCAGTTTTGGGTTTTTTTTTTCAGATCTAAAGAGTGAATAAGAAAGCAAGGTATTATCATCATACTTAGCTATGTAAGATAAATAGTATGAAGTAAACCCTTGCAGAGCACATAATAGTTTCTCTGGTTAGAAGAGCAGCTGCCTGACATTAGTTTGGGGGATTTCTTGGAGTTCTAAAAGGAACTATTTAAGTGTAGTGACCCATTTCTGAGGTCTGTGATTGCATCAACATTTGAAAATGAAGATCAAGTGAGTGTCTGGCTTTCTGCTCTGCTGGAGGTTTCTGTTGTTCTGGGGCTTGCCTTAGGACACCTGGATTATAGTTTGACAGGTGTACTGCCTCAGGCAGACTCCTCCTGATGCTGTCCTCATCATGATCTCGTGACCAAGTGTATTAAAAACAGATAACAAAACTAAGAATTTGGTTTATCTACTAGATCATCACCCAAATGTAAAGCCACGTTTTCATATGACCACTCAAGAATACTTAGGCAAAACAGGTAAAGTCAGTTGCTTAAGGGATACTTACACTGTTTCTCTTCCTCAAAAGTATACTTTCATTTTGTATTATGTAGCTCAAATTAGTTGTAGCTTAATCCTGCAAAGTACATGTATTTAGGACTACTTGAATCCTGAATGAAAACATCCATATGGTAGTTCATCATGCTTGCAGCTATGCATATTGAATTCACAGCTCCAATTGATTTGCATTACTTTTCCTAAGTTCTTAGAAATGTTGAGGAATTATTCAGTAGTAGTATAAGACAGCATCTCATAATCAAGCATCAGGGAAATCAAAAGCATCTAGATGCAAAATGTTTTCATCACGATCTTAATCCTATCTGCAAATGTAAGATTAGGCACATGAATTGCACATGGATTATTTTTTTTAACATAGAAGGTACCATTGCCCTGACAGTGCTGTGTGATGTTGCCCTTAAACTGTCAGGGGAAAAAAAAAAAAAAACCAACACAAAACCCACCCAACCCCCCAAAAAAGAACACGAAAAAAGGACCTATGCAAAACTCAAGACCCAGACCAAAACCCCTCCTCTGTTTCCAAGTAAACATATATAATTTAGATATAACATTATGTTCAGCCTTATTAATTGATATCTCAGAAACCTGTTAGGGTGAAAGAACTTTTTTTTTTTTTTACATATATTAAAAGTTCTTGTAGATTGAAGTTACTTTTAGTCTGCAGAAACTTTCCAAAATAAGATGAACTAGGAATAAAATTTTAGTACTCCTTCAGGATTTCAGAGGTTTTGCGCTGTTCTACTATTTCCCTCCCTTTCTGAATAAAAGTACTCCTCAAGTATGACTTTCTCTCATGCTCCCTACCTGATTCCATGGAGCAGGGAAAATGAAAGTTAAAAAAGCTAGGCTTAACGCTTAATTCCTGTATTGATTACAATCTTAAATCCTTGATAGTTCAGGGAATAATATGCCATAACTTCAATAAAACATTCTGATACTAATGATGGAAACAGATGGAGAGGTGGGATGAACTGCTGTCTGTGTGAAACACAGCTGTGGCTTGTTTTAAAATTTTAAGAGTTTTATGAAGGCCATTGCAATACAGATACTTTTCATCTAGATTAGTAAGCTTAGTTCTCAGGTTTGCTGGTGTGACAGACTTGTGTTCAGTGGGTTTTATAGATCTCTTCAGTATGTGATCTTGGCAGATCTCTAAAAACAGAACATCTTCTGATAACACAGTCTTTTGAACTGTTTTTGTGATACTCTTTGTGTTGAGTAAGTAGAACAGTTTTGATCCTGATCCACGTGCTGGAAAAGTGAATTTTGAAAAAGGGTAGTTTTGTTCTAATATGCTAATTAATAACTTGAACAAATGTTAAATGTCTTCATCTTTTTTATGAGAGCATTCCACCTTCCTGAAATGGGGTGCTTGGGAGAGCACTGTTTTTACAAGTCAACTCAAAGTTGAATAAGAATAGGCAGTTGTTATTAAAACCTGATATTGTAGATGTACATATAGTCTGTTTTGTGCAGTAGCAGTGTGAAGTAAAAAAAAAAAGTTCACTATGTCCTCTTGAAAAGACTATCATGATTAAGACTATATGGTAATAGATACAAAGTTCAAGATTTTTTTTTTTTTATGCTAAAATGAGACTGACTTATGCTTCGGTAAGTGGAGAGCCTTCCTAAAAGAAAAGTACAGCTGAGGTTCTGAAATTAGAAACAGGTAAGTACTGAACCAAGGAGAGAATTAAACATTAGTATATGCAGAATGACCTCAAGTTAAAAAAAATAATTATGGAGAAGTAAAATGTCATTTCCTGGTCTTGAAATTATTATGGTGTATAAGTGGAATCAGATGTTCAAGTATGGGAACTGCGAAGTTTGAAAGGCCATAGCTTGGAAGTCTTACTGGATGACTTTGGGTCTGGTATTTTTATTTAAAAATAAAGAGTTATTTGTAGTAAAAGGGATAAGGTGAAATTCCAAGGAAACATAATAAGTATATTTCTGGTATATTAGAGGAATTATTACAAAGATGTTAAACACCTGTCGTATTACTATCCTTTAAATGTGTATGCTTGCTTAGGTCACATTTTATTTTGTTGGTTGGTAACACATTCTGTTTTGTTTGTTTGTTTAGGAAATGTATTTCTAAAGCATGGTTCAGATCTACGGATTATTCCCAGAGATCGAGTTGGGAGTTCTTAATGTCTCCTGAAACCTGTGGAATAAGTGACATTGCCATGCAGCAAAGGTCTTATTTATTTTGGAACCCTGAAAATGCAACTAATGAATTGGCCTTTTTTAAAGCTAGCAAAAATTACTTCCCAGGATTTGATTTAAAAAAAAAAAAACAGAGATAAGGTTTCATTTCTTGTTAAAATGTATTAACTCATGCACTGATTCTTCCCTGAGTAGTAGAAGAATGGGCTGACTGCTTGTTATGATCCTGAAAGAAAAATGGATTCCTCTATAGGTGTTAGTAACACCACAAAGGTAAACACAGCCACGATCAATAGACATTTAAAATATTGGATATTGTTGAGCCCACTTTGTGGAAGGGGGAACTGTGTTATGATTTTGCTATAAAGAAATTGTTGCTAGTGAGTGATAAAACTTTTTTTTTTCCCCTTTTGTTTATTTTCTAAACTTCCATGTTTAGAGAAACAGTTTTCACATGGTTCAAGTATTAAGCTGAAATAGAAGGGAAATTTGGAGGGGTTTATTACTCAAATAAGTAAATAGCTGCCAATGTTCCAAAGTAATTGTAAGATTTAATTGCTGCAAATATTTTAGATAGAGGAGAATACAGAGGTTTCTGTGTGCTAAAACTCCATTTGACATGTTGTGAAGTTAAGTTAAATGCAGTTTCAGAAAATTTGAGACCTAATCTCCTCACATGAAGTGCCATCAACTGAGGATTGCACCGTGCTTTGGGAATGTGTAGGCACTGGTCCAATATGTCATTCCTTTTTCAGTAAACTAATACTGTTGTTGGTTTTTTTTTTTCTAAAAGTCTTGGTTTGTTACTGTGTGCTACATGGGAAACAGCATAGAATTCACTGAACTGTTTGTGTTCAGATTATATGCTTCTTGTTTATAAATTACCAGGGATAAACTATCAGTTGTGTATTTTTAATTAGAAAAATTCCTGCTTTTCTTGAACTGGTAATCTACTTTGTACTTTAATGTATTTGGCAAAATCTTACCCTATTGCATATTTTTCTGTCCTACTGAGTTTAAAAGAAAGAACAATGGCCAATGTAGTGCTTGGTTAAATGAGTATTGTCACAAATGCAACTGTCCTGTGCAATAATCGTGCTCTACAAAGATGTTCAGATAATGTGTCAGATAGTGCAGAAGAATAAAATGCCCTTTGTAGTGGGTGTACATTCAGTATATAGAGGAAAACTCTTATGAAAGTGGTATTTGACTATGAACATTTTCCAAGATGAATTGTAAAGTTCTGGATTTTCCTTTATTTTAATAAACAATTATATGAAAAAAAGTGCAAATTTTGTTCATGTCTCATGTTCTTAAGCAGAGTTTGACAAAAATTAAAAATTCTGCCCTTTAACCTTCTAATCAACATGCTTTGAGATTCATTTCAAGCCAAAAGATTCTTATGCAGAATTCTACAGAACACTGAAGGGTAGAGTGCATAGTTTCTATTAATCTAGTGCCACAATATAATTAGGATGAATGAAATGAATTGCTTGTAATTTTTGTCTGCAAATCTCTTGATTGAATGCCTGAAACACCACCTGATACTGGAATATAACAAACAGGAGGGTTTTTTTGTTTTTTTCCTGTCTAAAGGTGCAATATAGTTTTCGAAAGGCTGTCATGGTTAAATGCATTTTGAAACTAAGATGCTCTGATGCCTATGTGAAGGATGGTTATGTAAAAATAACTACAGATGGTGGCTAACATTTCTTATGCTGTTACTTGGGTAATAACACAGCATGAAGTATCTGACATACTGCATTGCAAGTAGTTTATGTAACATGCAAAGGATTTGTTCATTTGGAGCAATAACAGGTCTTTGTAGTACTTTCTGTGTTCATTACACCTTTGTCTCAATGTGGTCTCTACAATCTGAACATAACTTTTCTGTTTGGTAAAGAGGCTTGATTTCAGTGGTAAAATGTACTTAGCAGGTGTTTGCAAGTTCATTTGGTGTTTGCACGTTCATTTTGTTATGTCTTAAGTCGTGTTTGACATGGTTGTGTGGGAAAAAATTCAGTTTAGAACCAAAATTCGTATGGCTTGGGAGTTGTCAAAAGATTGTGAAAAGTGCTGTACCCCCAGACTCGTACTGGTTTGTCTAACTGTACTTTAAGGCAAACTTTGGAAATCAACTCTACCCGGAGTTCGTATTCTCTTTGGCTCTGGTTATAACTTGAAGTCTTTCATTTAACACCAGTCCCTTGTTTGCGATAAACATTGTCACACCTTTGCTGGAGTCAATTTAAAGGGCCTTTTTTTGCTGTATTTTACATTTGTAAGAGGATGGCAGGTTTATGTTACAAAGATACTCTGTGAAGAGAAATTTTGGTAGAATCATAACTGTATATATCATTCTTTTGGTTTATACAATATTATAGAAGTCTTATTTTTCTCAAATCTATTATTTGATAGAATTATTATTTGATAGAATTATTATTTGATAGAATTTGAAGATCTGGAAATTTTTCAGGGAGGGAAGCACAATGATCTGATGAAATATAGAAGAACTGGAAGAGCTAGGAAATGGCCCTGATAAAATCCAACTTCATTCTGTGTTTGAGATTAAAAGACGATTTTCCTCTCTTGTTGCTACTAAATAATAGCCATAAAAATTGTTGACAGCAGGTCTCAGAAGTTGAGAATTTTTCTTCTTTGTGTTTAGGTTGATGCTCCCGCTGCTGCCCCAGTGATAGAGCGAGCCGTGGAGGTGAGAGGAGCTGTGCTGGTGTGACTGCGGAATGTTCTTGGTGGATTCCGAAGGCGTTGGGGGCACAGCCAGCCTTCGTATGGCGGTATGTGGGTGGCTGTCACACGGAGCGCAGGCATGCTAGTAGCACTGCGGAGACTGTGTCGGTGCTTCTGGCAGGAAAGCGATGCTTCAGCTGGGTAAAATTCAGTCCACGTGCAATACATAGTGTTCAGATTTAATACAGTATACCCACCTATACATCTCAGTAGTGAATTTCAGCCACTGTTCCTGCTGATGGCAGGTGAGTACTGGGGAGTACTCACAAAGGCTAGCATGATCTTTTCAGGCTAATCTCTGCGGGCTGTTTCTGAAGTTGATGGAAGTGCGATTCCTCTAGAGAGGTTCAGAGTAGCTAAATGAGTCTTCAGTTCTGAATCGCCCTCTAGAGGAGCCTTTCTCTCTTTACTGATGAGAGAAAGCCATTGAAGCGTTAGCCTGCAGGGGCTAATGTTAACCTTTGTGAATACTTTCCCCAACAGGCACTCCCCCCTCCTGTCAGTATTATATATTACAGCATTGTGCTACCTACTTGCTGTTGTTTGATTTTGACGTTTAGCACACGATACAAAGCTCCCAGGTGCTTGCTCAAAACCAAAATTACAAGAACTTGTTTCATGAAAACAAACCTGCTTTTTTATGTGATATAATTAGTTGAATGCTTTTTTTTTTTTTTCTTCCGTTTTACAGCATGTTCAGAAGCCTTGCTGGGAGGGTGGGTAGGCTTGTTCTTTACAGAAGGCTTTGTCAGGTTAAAATTAGTTCAACGGTGGGCGCCTCCTTCTTCACTGACCTTGGTGTCAGCAGAGTTGTTCCTCTCACATATTCTCTCTCCTCTCTCCAGCTGCAATTGCTGTTGCACAATAACTTTACCTCCTTTAATACGTTATCCCAGAGGCACTACCACTGTTGCTGATGGGCTCGGCCTTGTCCAGCAGTGGGTCCGTCTTGGAGCCGGCTGGCATTGGCTCTGTCGGACATGGGGGAAGCTTCCAGCAGCTTCTCACAGAAGCCGCCCCTGTAGCCCCCCCAATACCAAAACCTTGTCACACAAACCCAGTGCATGTCTACAAACAATGAAGATGTGTGTGCTGAAGAAGGAAACAAAAGATTCTGCTACATTTTTTCAGAGTATAGAACTGGTGTCATTTATTTCCCTGAAGATGTTAAATGTTACTGGAAAGCAGATTTTAAAGGGCTTGGAATGCATTCAAATAGCCACTAATAGAAAGACCAGGTGCAGGTGTTCCTGTTTATTCCTAGGAAGAAAATCCTGAGGCTATAAGTGGGAAAAGTCAGTGTCTTTGCACTGATGGAAATACCACGTTGCGTGTAATAACTATACCAACCTTAGAGGCTTTTGATAATTTTAATGGAGGAAATCACTCCTTGATTTTGAACGATATATCAAGTTTATCCTACAATCAAGTTATGTTTATAGACCTTGAAAGTAATCTTTGTGTAGTGGGAGTGAGAAGATTGCTCTCCACAATCCCTTTCACTGCTTATGAGACATTACAAGAAATAAGTCTGGGACAATCTGTGTATTAAAAATGGTTCTGGATTTGTCTCTGTGGAATTCTGCCTGAAAGGTGAAGTGCCAGCTGAAAAGCACAACATCTTTATCTTCAGAAGACTTTACTGTGATAAAGATTCACTGCCATCTGATGCAAAGTTTAAGGAAAAAAAAAAAGGTTCTTCATCTTACTGCTGTAGGTAAGCCCAGGCAGCCAAACTCCTAGGAGGTAGGGGGAATGCCCCGACTCCGAACTGGCAGCATCAGAGCGAGGTCTTCAGAGTTAGCAGAGTTTTGGAGGGCTTGCAGTACAAAAGAAGGGCATTGACAACCTGGAGCAAGTTCAGTAGAGGACTACCAGGATAGTTAAGGAAATGAAGCATGTAATAATGCAGGAGAGAGTGACTGAGCCAGCTTTATTGAGCCTGAAGCAAAAGTAAGGAGGAATTTTTCAAATATCTAAGGGGTGGTTGTGCAGAAGGTGAAGACAAAATTGAGTTGAGAGGTGGACAGTGAAAGCAGTGGACATAGGTTGCAGCATCAAAATTTTTAACTGTATCCCAGACAAAACCAGGACACAGTTGCATGAGCAATTTGGAGTCTGATAGGTGAAATATAAATACATTTGTATTCATTATGATGTTAATATCAGCCATTTTGTACATTACATTTTTTATGTTTAAATTGAAAACAAAAAGGCAATGTTGGATATAGCTAATCAGCTAATGTTTATTGCAGTAGCTTTCTAAGCCAATGTTTTCCTCACATGGGTGGGGGAGGGAATGTAAATACCATTACTGTAATAAAATGCTGTCAGAGGATCCATGTTGCTTGAAAAATTAACATCTTTCAGTTCATTTTTACATAGACTTTTCCAGTTAGCATTAGTGATTTAGCAGTAGAGACCCATTAACTTGTGACAGGGTTCTGTTCTGTTGCTATGGGCTCTTGAGTAGGATACAAATAATACCGGCTAACAGTTAAGAGCAGTTCGGCATCTTTACCCCCCGTGTGTACAGTGAAAGATCGTACAAGCTCTCAATGTCAGTAGGCACCACCCATGCAGAGCAGATTATTAATACATGAACAAGGGCACAGCATGTCTTGCCAGCTGTACAGTAGTCAATGTTACAGGTGACAATGAAAGCAAAATGGTCCAGTTATTTATGTCAGATTAATTCCCACATCTTGACTAAATAGTGTTCTGGATGAATACATCAGTAGCACAGAGTAAGAGTGGCGAGAGTGAGCTCAGGTACTGGCTGTTTTTATTTCATGGCTCTGCTTTGGACAACTCGAACTCTCTCCAGGACAGACCTGTTCCGGGGGGGATTGCAGGACAGTCAGTGCCATGTGGCCTCGGGTCCAGGAATCCGTCATTTAAAAGCTGGTCTGAAGTTCACCCATTTCATTTTTATTTGTAATCCTGTGGCCATAGAAACCTAGGATGGAGATCTCCCGCTGATTTTCAACCTGAAGCGTCAGGGATTGCTAAAGATCAAGCGTCATATCTAAACATCTGCAAGTGAGAGAGGAATGCAATTTTCACCATGTGCTTTTGTGAATTAGCCTGTGACTTTTAATTATCTTCTGTCCTACCGACATACCAGAGGAACTTAAAAATGCCAGGGAAGTTTGCAGCCTTGGAAAATGTTTAGGGAGGGCTTAAAAAAAATTATCTCTAGAGGATCTTCAAAATGAGAGCACTTGGGTATTGCAGGGACTGATGAGACTTGACATCCCATTTCGTTGCTGCGGTTCTCTCCAAACTCATTGGTGACAACTGCCCTGTGGCTGTTCTGTTGCCCTGACTGCAGATATTTCCAAATACGAACTGAAGAGACAACTCGTCTCCAGGCACCTCTAAAAAACCCACTTCTTTCAGTTCCACAATACAGGACAGCCATCTGTCTGATACCAGTGATACTTCCACAGGAGACATCATGTCTTTAGTCATCAGAGTAATGTAGACCATTTTATGTGTCTAAATGATTGAGGTAATGCCGTTTACACTGGGAAGCTGTCACAGCTAAGGAAACAGCATGTGCATAAAGTGTCTTGGGCCCTACTCTAAAAATAATTAAAGTTAGCAGGTATTTTTAGCTCTCTGAAATAAAATTAGAAGAAAACCTCTAACTTTACCATTTTGTACTGAAAGTGGCAGCTATTAAAGTATGCATCCATTCTTTCATATTGTGCCTTAAATGCAGATTTTATTTTCAGTTTGAACCATGAGATCACCTGGAAAACAAAGCTTTATTAAATTGCTGCTGTGATATGCTTGCATTGCTTGATGACCTCAAACTAGAATGGCAAGGAAAGGCTGTAACAGCTTCCAGCATTCATCACAAAATCAAGATGTTTGTAAAAATGTTTTAACTCGGGGTTTGTCTAGTTAGTGGAAATTATTTTAATGAAACCCTTGGCAGCTTTTGTCTGAAGATAGGACATTTGATGATGCTAAATGCAAAATAAATTCGTGATTATAACCGCTCAAATATTAGCTTTAGTAATGCTTCCCTGATACGAGGGATATCACTGCATACTAAATCTTCTGCACTGTACTGCAATTCATGTCCCAGTGTAAAGGCTAAACAAAGACAAATAATTACTTCCACTATCCAGTGATGGTGGACTGAAACATCAACTCTGTCCAAAAAAGAAAGAACAAAGTGTGAGGTGGCAAATTAGTAGTTACGATAGCAATAATATGTATGATCATCTACTTAAGTTCATGTGAATTGTTAGTATTAAAAAATGAAATATAAGCTGGATTGGGAAGATCTGTAACTGAACTGCACCGGCTCTGCTTCATTTTGCTTTCCCAAAACCAGTGTCAGCACCATGCTGTTTAATGCAGGAGACTGTAAGTACAAAGAATTGTAACTTTTTCAATACAATAATTCTTCAACTGTTGTCAACAGTCTTGTGTGAATTATATACATTCTACATAGGTGGAATTTCCAAAGGGATCTACAAAGGTTCTGGAAAATTGTTAGGGGTCTGAAGTTGAAAAAGGCTGAATAAAATTGATCTGGTTTAACTATTGGTCCTGCAGTGGTTAAAGAGTAAGGCAAGAGTAAGTCTAACTGTACCAGAAGGTGTTTCTGCAAACATGTTGTTGTTCTTTTAAAGTACTGGTAAAAAAGATGCTGCAGTCTCTGGAGGTTTTTCTAGTCCAGTGTTTTCCTACCCTTACATTTAAAAACTTTTTTCTGGAACTCCGTTGAAAATTAAGCCTGTTTCTTCTCCTCTCTTTCCCGTGTATATTTAGAACAACTGACGGGACCAGTGACTGCAGGTGCCTGTTTCTACAGAGCATAGGAGAAACCTAGTCAATAAATTTAGGCTGAGAGGACTGCTAGCACAGGTAAGATGGATTCTGGTTAGGGAGGCTTTTCCAGAGAGCTCAACGTGTCCTTAATGCATCCAATGGACAGTGGAGATCAGGGGTTTCATTAGCTGCCTAGCTGTCCCCAGTATTTATTGCTGGCCATAAACTTAGGCAGCTTAAAATGCTGTTTGAAACTAGCTGAAAAACGCCTTGTAGATTCTCCTTTAATTAAACTCCTGTCAGAAGTATTCAGGCAATAAATTAATTTGGAATCTTATAAATAAGTGTGTCAATTCAATTAATTTCTTGCATCATACATTTAAAGAAGTTAATCTTTCTTCACAGTGTGCTTTTTTTCACTTCAGTTAATGCTGCCATTTTCACCCCTCATCCTTCTTTTTTTTGTCTAGAATTCTCTTCCCATCTGCCTTTTTATAATTTCCTTCTTCCTTTGTTTTAATCCAGTTCAGATTGTCTAGCATTAGCTTGAGCCTTGTTTCATCCCAGGTCTCTGAATTCCATTTTTCCCCTCTTCTTTTCCTGAGACCTTTCTACAGTCTTCACTTCTGCTATTTAATGCAGCACAGTTAAAGTGGTCTGTGTTGCTGGCTTGTTCTGAATTGCTTAACAACCCTCCTGCCTGTTTTGCTTATTCCCCAGTCTAGCTGTTGCCTTGAGGGTATTTTTTTTTTTCTCTTCTTGGTCCCAGGACTAATTTGGTGTGTGAGGAGGTGCTGGAATGTTAATGTATATAGCTGAAAAATACACCAAATACAGGTTCACCAAAAAACAAAGAGAAAAAAGAACCTGGCATGCAGAACACAGGCTCCAGTATTCTGGAAACATATCAGTCTGGACAACTCAATCATGAAATTAGTTTTGTCCTTTTCCTTTGGTGCTTGCTGCTTTTTCATATTCTCCATGTTGCTTCAGTGGAACTAAGTTTGTGTTAGTCAAGAGTCAGAGCCGACAGGCAGTTGCGTGGGGTAGGAAAGCAGTTTGAGGTAGAAGAGCTTCCCTTTGAGCACCTGGCAGATAGCTTGATGCAAAGTGAGGTTCCCATCCCACCGCAGGATGGTTTACTGCTTGCTTTCTTGAGAATCCCATTGGTTTAGGTCATTGATTTACCCACTGTTCATCTTATACTAGAGGTTTCAGAAATGTGCGTTCTTCTAAACACTGGTTCTTTTCACATCTGTAAGGAAGTGTACTTTATTTTTCTGAAAAATAGATACATATTCAGCTATATCTGTTTACTGCTCTTAAAAGTCCAAGGACGGAGTCTTCTGTTGAGCTGGGCGAACTTTGGATCAGGTATTTATATGGTATTGACCAGGAGCACTGCAGATAGGGAGACAAAGAAATATTAGTCTTTTTTGGCCAGAGCACTAATGCTCAGGTGATTGAAGAATTCTCTAATTGTTGAATCTGCTTTTGAGCTACTTTGAGCAAGCCATAAACTGGCAAGACAAAGCTACTTTGACTTTGAGCAAGCCATAAACTGCTTTTGTGCCTTACTTTTCCTCTGTGGTTTTCTGTTGGTTCATTGGTTTTAACTTTCTGGTCTGGTCTGGTTATCTTCTGTTTTCTCTTCCTTTTTCTTTCTTTTTTTTTCTGGAATAGTTCATACTTTAATCCCATTATCCTACAAATCCACCATACACTATTAGTTTGTTGCTGACTCAAGTCACAAGCCATTACTTTACACATCTACACACTGGTAGTTTAACTTTGCCCTAAGTGTATCATGTGCCTAACTCACTCAGATGCCAATGAAAAATTACTAATGTGTAAGCCTGGAATTTGCCTTTACAGTTAGTGGCTACAATGGTGAGCCATACGATTGTAGGATGTTGTACCTCAGCCTCCTACCCATTGTACCCAGATTTGCCTTAGCTCCCTGTTGAATATTTGTGCCTGTAGTAGCCTGGGGAGCGTGTCAGATGACTAAATATAGGTCACTTCCAGATGAAATTCTGATGTCTCTTGACTATGCAACTTATCTGTCTAGGGGTATGGGATACCTTTTGCAGCTGGAAGCTTGATGAAATGTAACACCTTAAATGACGGCAGATACCTACGCTTATGAAATTAAATTCTGCCTTAGATCTCCACTGATTATAGTAGGTGCTCACACACAGACACTATCCTTAAACTGTGGGTATCCGCCTTTAGATACACAAATGCAGCAGAGAAAGGTTCTAAGGAAGGTGGTACGTGAAAACCTCATGACCAGTGTATCTGTAGTCAGAGCTCAAGGCTATACCAACCAAAATCTGATTTTTCCAAAATTCTGGCAAGATTCTGTATCTTCAAACTGAAATGCCCAGCAATCACAAATACTTTGAGAAAATGAACAAGAGCGTCACTGCTTTCAAGATTGTATTTGTGTCATAATACGGTCCAGGTAGATGCCATTTACAAGATTATGTAACTGTAGGAGTAGTCAGCGTAATAAAATGCTGTTTCTCTTTTACTATTAAGCAAGTCAAATTACTATTTATTCTCTAAACGCACATTTCAGAAGTTCATGATTGAGATGCTCAATAAATTTTGTTTTCAGTATACATGTATAGTGAAAATAAGAGAAAGCTTGTTCAATCTACAGCTGACATTTAATGGTGCTTTTTCTCATCTTGCATAACCTTAGTCACTGAATAAATTATTTCCTGTGTTTTTCATGTAATTGGAATAAAAAAATTTGTCAGACATAAATGACTTATTTACAGTGTCTCATCACTGTAGGTGGGATTCATCTTCACTAACTTCAGCCATCTACATTTAACATCTGAATTGTTTTCCCTAGGTTACCTTTGTCAGTGGAGGAAAAACTGACACTTATGGCAGTTCATTTTTATTTTCCTCAATTATAGGTGGACTTTGTAGTGACTAGCTCAGATACAGTCTTCTACACGGTAAAAACCCAAGATCTTTGTTGCCAACAAGGCATGCTCCCGCCAGGACCAGAACAGGAGGCCTTTAGGGAAACCTCAGCCTGCCTAAAGAAAATGTGGTGTGTCGGGAATTCAGGCAGCAGACACGTGATTTCCTGATGTTTCAGGACCAAGGTGCTCTCCTGTCAAGACACAAGGTAATTTTTGAGCTAAACCAAGACATGTAGCAGGTGCTCTTGAGTGACCGTCAGTCTGGAGATGAAACCGGTGCCCTGGGTAGCTCTGGCCGGTGAATGAGCTGTGGGACCGCGTCGGGGAAGAGTCTAAGCTTTACTGCGTTTATTGACATGGAGGTACAACTGATTTTCTTCTGCCTCAACTACAGTTTTCCATAGTGATAGCTAGCCTGAAGTAGCAGTTTCAAAGGCAGTGTGTGGTTTTGTCTGCTGATGACGCAGATTAAATATAAGATGACAGCTATTATGTACTCAGGCAAGCTGTATGCATTAATAATATGTTTGCCATTACCAGATAGCACATGCACTCTCTCAGGCCTGCATGAGTGATCTGACTACACTAATAGCTGTTTTGTTGTGACAAAAACCCTCTTGATTTTTAAATTATTTAATATTTTCTCAGTAAACTGACTTTTACAGCTAATGTGCTTCTGATGTTCATATCCATTATTTTCTGGAAGCACAGAATTAAACCATGGAGGAGGATCCCGGTTCTCCTTTTGTTTTCATATATGTCACCATGGAATAGCTCCATATTCAAATGAAGTTCAGCTGCAACTGTGTAAAATGAGAACAACATAAGGAGGCCAGAAGTGTCCAGTTCAGTATGCATTTGCTTTCTCTGTATCTCTCGTGTGTGCTTTGACACAAAGGATCCCAGTTTCCTATCTTGCGATAAAATTAGTAAGTGCAGCATGGTCATTCCTTAATCTAAAAAAAAGAAAAAAGAGAGAGAGAGAAAAGTAATTTCTACCTTATGTAACAAACCTCATTACTTTAAAGGTTATTTTCAGCTTTCAGTATTAGAAATGTAATGGGAAAGGAGTTTCCCTCTTTAAGACTAAAGAACACTTGTGGCCAGTTTTTCTGTTAGATGCAGATTTCTTTCTGTATAATTAACATAAATTCACACAGTATGTGCATAAAATGAAAATGTTAGCAGAAAACTTTGATGTATATCATTCATAAATAATAATTTTTTTCCTGACTAGGTGTTTTACTCAAGCTGACTGTATGTCAAACAAAATGTTTCTGCAATGTTGAGGTACAAAGCTGAAGGATGTCCATTAGCACTATGGTAAGAACTTCTCCAGACACCACAAGGTTTGCAGCAATGGCAGATGAGATGTTCTGGGGGATTTTTATGGTAAGGACATGCTTTTTATTACGTTATGAAGATCACAGTTCACACGTGATCAAGAAAAAGTGATTTTAGTAGTTAAATCTCCAAAGAATCCATCCTCTAGCTTACTTACTCCCAGCATTAACCAGACCTTCCTGGTGCTACCCTTGAAATGTGGTATCATCCTTGGCTTTTCCATGATGTGCACAAAAAGTTCTGGGCAAGTCATTTCCCCTAAACTTTTCATGAAAAACTAAAAACTGCATTTTTCTCATTTTCTGTGTATCTAATGTGAGACAGTAAGGTCTGATTTTCAGATAGATTAAGTCAATGGCAATTGCAAATGAAGTTGTCCCATATAAAATGTGTAATACAAGCTTATATACCCTGAAAAAATGAGCTTCTAATTATTTCCAAATTGAAATCAGTGAAAATATTTCATCTCATTTTCTTCATACCTTAGTTCCAGAGCCATAAAACTGAGGTTTATATCACCTCTTACTGCTCTGAAGTGTTCAAAATGTATTGTATTAGGGCATGGAGCTATCTACACAACAATAAGAAGGAAATAAGCATAACTGCTTATTAATTTGAATATAGTAACTATTCGCTCTTGTGCAAGAAATGAAGGCTGGTGACCTTTCGATAATGTGCAGTCCTATACTTAAAGACAAAATTGTTAAAAAGACAATTCTGGCAATCTTCGTTCTGTCACTTCCCTGCTTTTGAATACTCAGCTTTGTGATTCTAATCTTGTTATTCTGATGTGGGGGGTGGGGTTTTTGTTCTGCAGTTTCAGCTGCTGAGACAATAGACTCTACTTAGTATGAAGCCTCTGTTTTCCTATGATGACATGCAGGAGCTTTATGTCATCTTAGGACATGGTTTTAGCAAGAGACGAAGAGAAAAAGGGGGTCATTTCTTTAGTACCCACGCAGACCAGATCACCTCCTTTTTGTTGTTCAAATGAGTGGGCAATGCTTTGGGGGAGTGTTAATTGTGTCCTCACAGGACAAGTGTTCTCTGGAAAATGGAAGTTCCACAGCATTGCTGGTTGGCTTGGTTTTGTTTGATTGATTGGTTTTGGTTTTTTCTCTTAGTTCCAGCACATGTACACACTTGAGAGCATGGAACCTATCACTCATTGTCTGGTTTTTTTAGTAACGTGGTTGTGTTATAATTTGTAATGTATAATGTGGTTAGAAAAACAAAATCTAGTGCTTTTCTCACCCAGGTGTGTTCTCAAACCATTAGGGTGCAACTCAAGCTTCATTTCTTTTATTTTGAAGTTGTCCTGGTTTCAGCCGGGATGGAGTGAATTGTCTTCCTAGCAGCCGGTGCGGTGCTGTGGTTTGGGTTCAGTGTGAGACGAATGTTGGTAACACTCTGATGTTTTCAGTTGTTGTGAAGTCA
>JANZLQ010000027.1:220586-251832 GCA_026212715.1 Elanus axillaris | reverse complement strand
TTATTTCCAGAGGCCCCCCCCCCCCCCCCAGGACTATGTATATGCACACAGAACTATCCCTTCTAAAAAGAGCTTCAAAGTTTGTGGCTCATAGAAATTATCTAGTTCATGGTTTTCTTACAAAGCTCAAATTTAAACAAGCCCCAAGCCTGCAGATTTATATATATCTTTACACACCACTGTGCATTCCACTGAAACTGAGATTAAATGCTGTGTGTATAGTTAAGCACATGTATAAAGTCTTTGTTATGTCAAAACCTTGTTTATTTTTTTCAGACTACTCTCTTGCTTTTTAAAGTGAGAGGTGGAGGTTGAAACAGGGTTTTTAGATGGTTTAAAAGGGACATACATGAAACTGAGTTTTATTTTGAAATTCTTAATGTTCTAAGATTCCCGTCTAAATATCCATACAGTTTGGACAAAAGGAAATTATCTTCTAAATTCCTTGAACAGAAACCGCAGAGCCTTGTATATCTTCATTGAGGTCTCTGTTCCCTGTCGTAAGTAGGGTAAAAGGGGTCCTTCCACTGTTTCTGGGGAAAAGGGTTAAGGCGGTATTTACGGCAGCTGGGAGAGAAACCTTCAAAGCTCTCCTACTCGTACATGGCCTGCAAAACGTCCTGGAGACACAGACTGGATGAGGAAGAGAGGCATTTTGGAGAGAAGATCCCAGGCCGTGCACGAAGAAAACTGCTATAATTTATAGGCTACATAAATACAGGCAGCCTGACTTTCTGTCAGACTTCACATCCTTCCTTTAAAAGCCATATCCTCACAGGTAAAGGTCTCTAGCTGGCCTAAAAATCAATTGTGGTATTGGATTTCCAGCCTGCAGGCTGCAATCGCAGCAGCTGTGGGAGCAGCTCTGTCGCAGCGTAGCCTGGCTGTTCACACCTGAGCCAGTCGGGAGAGGAGCTGGTTTTCCCCTCCCTTTCTCCCATTTTTCTTAGCGCAGAGCTTGAGACGCAGCCGAGCGGGGAGCCAGCTGAAGTCCCGCTTCTCTCCCGAGCCCTCCGGAGCTCCCACCGCGCTGGGCTCCTTCTCACCGGTGAGGATTCCTGCGGACGGCGCGGTTGCCCAGTGGTGATCTGCGGCTCTGCCTGCACATCCCAGGCTCTTTGCTTTTTTGTGAGTTTGGTTTCTTACAGTGTGTGATATGTATTTGTACAGGGTTAAACCCTCCTTCTTTTCTTGCAAGGTGTGTATGTATTTGTCCACGTCTAACCCCTCTGCTTCTGCGTGGGAGATCTGCTGGCAGATAGAAGGGGCAGAGAACAGCCAATGCCAAAATCCTCCCTGCACTTGGAAAGGGGCTGATTCACCATAAAAAGGTATGGATGCTTGGCAAATGTGAAGCTTAATTGATTAACTTCTCATTGGTGTAGCTACACCTATACGGGACTCTGCCACCGGCTAAACACTGTCAGGAAGAAGCAGGATCGAGGGTCAAAGGCTCCCTGGGACACGGAACAGCCGAGGTTTAATAGGGTCTCGAAGCAGCGTAGACCACATTGACACACTTTGCTGCAAGTCTAAATGCGGCTCGTAGTCCAAGACCTCTGCTCTGACAGGTCCTGAGATCTGGTGGTTTCTTCCAGTAGTCCCCATCTTCTAAAGCTCAAAGCTATTTGGCTTCACTTGTAGGGGAAGAGGTGAGCGGCTGAAAAAAACAGGCAAGGACATTGAACTGAAATTACTTTCCTTTATGATAATATTTAAATCGATCCTAAAGGGTCTGCTGCAGAAAAGGGACAACTTTCCTCACATAAACGTCAGAATCACTTAATACATTTTCAGGATAATGATGCACTTAACTTTGTTCACGTCACTATTGAACATGAGAATGTCTGCAAAGCAAGCAACCAGCAAGAACTAACCTAATGTGTCTAAAAAACACTGCAAATAATACAATTATTTAAGTTACTGCTACTAGAGTTACAGCTACTAGTTTGGACATTGTGTTTGGGGGTGATTCTATTCTCAGGACAAGAACTTTAAAATATCTGAAGAAAGGTTTATGTTACCAGATAAGGATGAAACATTAAAGGCAGAGAAAGAAGAATGGCCATTACCTTCAAAAGACATTCTGGAGGCAGGAATAAGTAACAGAGAGTAAAAGAACTGTTTGGGGGGGATTTCTGTTGCCAGTAAAATGTGGCACAGATAATAAAATTTAAAACTTTTGACAGCTGCATTGAGGCAGTATCTCTGCTTGCATAGAAATTCTCCCAAGAAAAAAAATGCATCTACTTTTCTTATTAATCTGAATTAAATTCTTGTGTTTAGAGGGCAATATGCAGTCTCGTCAGCCGCTGTGGGTGTGAGTTAGTCACAGTGTCTCTAGAGATCCCTTCTGCCGCATAATCCCCCTGCAGCCTTGCTCAGGAACAGAGATCTTGGCATAAGGGCTGCAGCGCAGTCATTCTTTTATAATTTTTTGATGAAAATTTTAAGGAAATGTGCACAAACCTCTAGGCAAATAACAACCTCTCACTCCCATCAAGTAGCTAATAAACCATTTGCCACTGTTAACAACTCATGGCACACCTTTATACAGAGAAAACTAAATCAAGTACAGGTCTTCTGTCTTAAATCTGTCAGTGTACAATTATCTGCTGAGGGAATATAATCTGTTTTCAAAAGAATAATGAGGTAAGACCAGTTTTGAACTTGCAAACACAGATTTTCCATTATAGTTGTATATTTAGATAACCTTAGTTACAAAGGCTTGGGCTTCTAAAATGTCAGAAAGTGTGTATCTTCAAAGGAGGACAGATACAGAGGCGCCAAAAAAAAAAAAAAAGGCTTCTGAGAAGTAGGCAGTCCTGTGGGCAGGGGGACTGAAGCTTCGTTTCCTGAGTTTCTGTGACCTGTGGTTTTAATAGCCAATACCCACTTAAATGCAAATTCCAAGCCAGCCTGCTCCTGGCACTGTGTGGGACACGAGGTCTCTTTCCTGAGGGACCTGATGTCTAGTAATGCAGTCGATCTGACACGGAAGGCTTCCTTCAGCAAGCCAAAGTCTTTGTCTTCTACTCCGCTGTTTATCTCAACAACCACGCGAACTCTGTGTCCCATACCACCATTCATAGTGCTCAAATTTGGCTGAAATAAGCCAACAATTTCAGGAATTCTTGGTTGGAGTCCAGTAGACAGTTACATGGCAAGACTGCACATATACTATTTCCTTGGGAAAAAGCCAAAGCAGTGTTGTACTTTTAATGACTTCTGGAAAAGCAATGTAATATGGCCTTTATGTTCCTATATGATTCATCCTTTTTTAGCCCAGCACAAAACCATATTCAATTTATTTACATTTAAGGGGACTTATTGTCAGAAGTGGGTTTGAATACCTGACCTGAGATAGAATTCTGGACTGATCTGTTGTTATACTTCTGGTGTTCCTAACAGTAAGCTGAATGTATGTATATGAAATAAGTGAATAGATTTTCATAAGAAATAATAATTTTCTCTGACAGGGAGAGGGTTGGCATCTTCTTCCTGACATTGCATAGATAAATTATGAAAGTTACAGAAATCAGAGCTTAAAGTTAGTTTATTCCTTTGCATTATGAAGAGGCTTATTCACATACACTTAGTGAGATAATTCCCAGATTTTCCTAGATGACTTAGAGGTTTGATAGTTGCCTCATGGAAGCTGAATGAAATAATAAGTAATTTATCAGGTATAATATGCCACTATAACTGTTTTATACATCTTTAAATAGCCAAACTGGAAAACGTTTGTGATTGATCTTCAAAATATGACTTCTCTGGAAGGAGCACATTTTCCCATTTTTTTTGTTGTTCACACCACGAGCTCTTAGGTTTTTTCCATATACTCTCCGTTCAACACTCTGAATTCGGCTATGGCCTACACCGGACAATCCGCTGGTCTGTGCCTGTCATGTCATCTGCTCACCAAGCAACTAGGTTTACCTAAGTGTTACCAGCCATAATTCTTCTGACACTTCACACGGTCTTCTATTAGCTTTCCTACCCCCATTCCCAATATATGATCCATTCGTTCGGTTGCATGGTTTGTCCCTTGACTTCGAAGATGTCCAGTTGTCTGTCTGCTTTCTTCACAGATGTCTAGGTCTCACACTCCTACTTCATCAGACTCGGGCTTCATCAGCCAGGCACCGGATTCTGAAGCGTGGTGGGTTCTATGCAGAACAGAAGGCAATTCAGCATTGCTGTGATTCATGAACTTCAAGCACATTTGTTGTTATTACTGACCTCGGTAAAAGCACACAAAGTAGCCAAGTGCACTGCTGACCCACAGGCATAGATGGTATGTCAATTAAATGAAAACTTAAATGCTTTATAGGAAAGTATTTAATTCCCGTATTCCTCAAGGGACACACAGGTCTTTGACAGTCAATCTTTCCTCTCATTATCTGCCTGCTTTCCTATGTAAAGAGTTCCCGCTATTCTATCAGCCAGAGCTGGCGTTATCTTCACAGTCCACAAGCCAGTGAAAGTACCAGGAAAAACTAACTCAAAGCAGTAACCATAACCTGCCCTCTTTTCTCAATAGCTGTTTCTAATACACTATATATAATTGTAACCTTAATGATGCTGGTATTGAATTCTGAGCTGCTTCAAGTTTTTATTCCTTTTTCTCTGGAAAGAATGGTATAGAGGGGAAAGAGCAAGAACTTTGAAAGATTATGAGTGTTTGTGAGGTTTGGGAAAAAAAATACTCTGAACATTTGAATTTCTTTTTTCCCTGGAAAATAAGTGTTTTCAGATTTTGATTTGTCTGGAATTGCTGTCATCTAGAGCAGAAGATTCACTAATCCACTCCACATTAATAAATTGTAACAATTTCATCAGCTAAAGATTCAGAAAGAGCATGCATCTTCTCAGCTTTTCTTGGAACTTGCATTTCTTTCAAACAACCCAGACTTGGTTGTTCTGTGACTGTAATATTGTGCCTGATGGTTCTCTCACTCCAGCTTTCTCTCTGACACGTCTGCTTTTCACTTAGCATCGTTGGGTCCCTGGGGCGTGTCGAAGTGGGCTGGGGTCCCACGCCAGTGCCCAGTGCTGTAGCTCCTGCGTACCCGGGGACCAGCAAACGGCAAAGTAACGGGTGATAGAAGTGGAAATGAGGGGCTCGCTGGGAATTGACAATTCAAGAAGCACCTAGTTTAAGACAAACCACTGGTGGTTTTAAGACAAAAAAGTGGTGGTTGAGAAAGGAATAAGAGGTGTAATGGATGAATCAGAAAGGGGATCTATATAGCAAGCTTTAACAACTTGCTGCCAAACATCTAAATTAATAACATTAATGTAAAAAAAAAATAAATCCTAGTCTAGATGTTTTTTAAAATGGTGAATTTTCCACTTTTTTCCCCCGAATTCTTTTTCAGTGTATTGCCCAGCTCTTTGTACATTTTCATAATAGCAATACTTAGCACTGCCACAACAGCTTATATTTTCCTGGCTGCGTGCAAACAATTACTCATGTGCATCCATATTGACACAAATTAGGCCCATATGTAGCTTTATCACGCACATGCAATTTCTCTGTCATTTAATCTCAGTCATAAGTGACAACTTTGGAATTCTCTCCCTCTTTAAATCTGCATTTCTCATTGAATTTAAATGGATCTCAAATCTATAAATAACTACATCAACCCATAGTATTACATTCAATTACTTTGAGTTTGCTGCTGTTCACATGGCATTCATGCTGGTCTTTCATGCTCTTTGCATTAGCAAACCTCTTCTTTCTAAACCAACCTCCTGTATTCACGATTAACAACTCAACCTGAGGTTGAATTTTTTAAGCTTTTTCTCTGACTTCTTAAAAAGGTACAACTGGTGATCTGTGACTACAGCTCGACCATTGTTCTTTTAAACAAGACCTCATTTGGAGTCACAGTGGTTAGAACTGGGCTTGAACAAAAATAGTTGGTCTATTTTGCAGAATGCAAACTGCAATGTAGTGCGGAATTATTGTGAGAATAATAGCATCTTATTACAAGCAGACAATGCACGTAGGAGCCCAGTAAGAGAGGGTCGGGCTGTGAAATGCTGATTTCAGACAGCTGCTACTCCCCACTTGTACAAAACTGGATTTGTTGATTGTGCCTACAATGCTGTTACGGAGTGGCCCTGAGCAGGGATGAATTTTCTGGTTTATCTCTGGCTGTAGCAGCAGCCTCAGGGCTGGCTCTGGGGAAACACTGCAAGGAAACCCCCAGTGCCGATTGTGATGGAGTACTGGGGGAAAGGTGTGTTCCCACCACCATGGGCTACACCTTCCACCCTGCTGCTGGGCAAGGAGCCTCTGTCTAGCCCCTCTGGGCTAATAAAATATTCTGGACACTCAGCAGCTCTGAGTATGGGGGCAACGTGCTGCCTAGCCGCTCCTTCTCTCAGCTGCTGCAGGAGCAGGTGGGGTTTAGTCTTGCGGTAAGTTTGGACCGCCTACGGGCAGTATAAATGTGCAGAGCCTTGTCTTCCATGTGGCCTGTGTTTCAGGTCATTAATGACAGCCTGAGCATCCCTCCTGGGGAAAAAATTAAATGCTTCTTAATATGAATACTAGATTCACAGTTCAGATCTTAATAGATAATAGAGGAAGACAGAATTAAAAGCAGACAAACCCAGAGGCTAATGTTAGTTCATATGGGCATATGCAATTCTATTAAGGAACATAGACATGCTGGAAAGGACTATGAAGACCTGTCCAGATCTACTATCTGATAAAGGCCTGCAACATTAATTTAGAGACCAACTCTATGGAATAAGAGCCTCTCTGCAGTACAGGAGTTGATAATAAGTGGCTTGGCCAGATACTCAACACATTGCAACTGCTACCTGCAAAGAAAATGGGTATTTTACTTCAAAAGCAGGGGCTTATTTCAAAATCATATTGAAATTAGGAAAGAACAAGATATTTGCATTCATCGGAAGGTAGTATAAAAAGCAAAGGTGCAGCTAGACTGAAACACAGATTTTAAATGGCTCTCCAAGGTTTCTTTCCTTTCTTCTTTTACTCACCAGTGTGTCATCTGTGCACAGACTCCCTTCTTGCTAGAGGTGTACGTGTCCGTGGTGGTCCACTGTGGTTAAGGCAAACAACGAAATGGCATGCCCGGGCATACTGATGGGGAGAGATACGCGCAGCCCCACGTACTGCTCGTGTTCCACTTCAGCTCTTTTCCAGGAGTACCAGTGGGGCCCAGACCTGCCACTGGCTCTGCTTCAGTTCAGTGAAATTATTCTCTGTATAAAGATGGGCAAACATGGTACACTTAAAAAATTTTCCTTTACTCTAAACCAAAACCAAATAAATGTGCTATGAGGAGAATGCTTCTCAAGGCACCGTTCCCATAATGATTTATAAACAACTGGCCAATTTAAGCCAAGTGTGCTATGTGTTTGCTAAAAATATTTAAAAGATGCCCTTGCTGTTACAGCAATTAAACATACATACCATGGAAAATAACAAGTACACAAAAATAGCCACAGTTGCCCAAGATGACTTATAAATATAATAATGGAAGAGTTACATTTAATAAGTAAAACAGAATAGTGTGGTGACAGTGGGGCAAGAACATAAAATCCACAGAACATAGTGCGCCGTGCTACAGAGTAACAAAAATCTTAGGTCTGAAGGGCAGAAAAAAAACATATGCAATCTGCTAGACTACATTCATGAAGCATTTGAAAGAAAAGGTGTCTAACTGTGTGTATGTATGTGAAAGGGCATTGAAATAAAGCAGCGGGGTTTCAGTCAGGAGAGTCAGTTTTCATAAAGACAAAGGGATTTAGTTATAGATATTTCTCTACATCAAGTCAAAAAGTTTCAGAAGTAGATTTTCTTTCTAACAACTCTGCAGATGAGTGTTTTAAATCCTCGGAATATGGGGCAAATTCTTGACCTCAGTAGGTGGTTTGCCCTCGACTTCAAAGGAGATGGGACATCGTTTACAGAGAAGAACCTCTTAAGTCAAAAAATGTGCCTTATAGCCTCAATATTTTCTTAAGAGTATGCTTTCTAATATTATTTATCAAATTAATTTAAAAGCCATGAGGTAAAAAGATATCTATTGAGTGTTTTCCATATCCTTCAAGATCTGACAGGTTATTTTTCCTGTAATTTTTTAAAACTGAATTTTTCTTTTTGCTCATCATTGCAGCACTGTGCAAATAAGATACTTCCTTTCCTTTTCATGACCGCACTTCAAATATTTATCCTGTAGTTACTGTTTATCCTGGCTACCTGTACTTGACACTTTATTTTCCCCTTCACTGCCGGAAATCCCACTACTTTGTCAATGCTAAGAATGAAGGCACCTGCTCAGAACATCAGCTGTCATGAATTAACCTTGATTTCAGGGCAACTCTGCTTTTTTTGTGCTGGTGAATCATAAGGCCTCAGTTTTCACCAATGATCAAAATCACATCCTAATAGAAATTAGGGACAAAACTCTTGCAAATTTAACTTAAAATTACACTGGGGAGGAGGAATGCTTCCAAGTGAAACCTTATACAGAAATTCATAAAGTGCTGCATGACAAAATATTTGGAAATGTATATCATTTGTGATTACATCACATGTAAAGTCATGTTCGATCTGATGGACCTCCAGATCCTTTTCCATATTACAGATATTTGGATCTGGGGTGTTGGGTTTTTTTAATAAAATGATGACTTGTTTAATTTAAAACAGTAGGATTTTACTCTTGAATAGAAAGCATGGTAGAATTATACTTTTTCTTTACAAAATACTGCACATTTAGAAAATCAGTTACCCGGTCTCTCTTGGCAAATATTTAATAACTTCTGGTTGAAATTAGTCATTACATATGATTCCAGTAAAGATCACCCATGGGAGCATTTAATTATGTCTGTGACAGGTTAGGGGGAAGGGGCTTAGCCATCAAAGTATAACAGAGTATTACTAAATCTTAAGCTGTAAAATTCTCTTTTATTATGTTAAAATATAGAGGTCAAATCTGACTTATAAATAAATGATAAATTTAATCTTTAGTATAACTTTATGGAACTGCATGAGAAATAGAAGAAATGTGGTATGGGGAAGACAAGAGAAAGAAAACTAACTGAAGCAAAGCAAATTCTGATTTATAAAATCTATTGGAGCATATTTTATAGAAGTTCAACATATGGATTAAATTTTTATTATACTGTTTAACTTGCTAGACTCCTTTTCTGACAAGATGCTGAAAACCTGTAACATCTCAGTCTACGAAATTCAATCTAGTATTTATACAGTCAGTATATTTTGTTAAATTAATTTATACAACAAAAGCTAATATTCCAAGCTGTTGTGATGGTACTAAAAGTAACTATGTTTTTTTCTGCCAGGTTCCTTCTGATAGATGTACTATACTATCACACATATGGAGCCAATTTCTACTTTAACAGGTAACAAAAAGCCCCATGGCTCAAGTGAAGTTACAGGAATGTAAAAGTCAATATCTGATGCATTAGATATTTTATTTATAAAACAGAATCTAGGCTTGTTTCTCTTCTATCTTGTGGCTTGAATAGTCAACTATATGTGTTTGAAGTGGCTATAAAATATTAACAAATTGAGATCATTATTTCCAGTTCCACAGACTGGGCTGTATGGTTTATGTGCAGGGAAATGACAGGCTGTGATACTAGGCAGCGATGAAGCTGGCATACCTGTAAACAGCTGCCTTCTAACAGGTACTGTTTCCTAATGCCATCAAGAATCTTCAAACAGAGCGCTTCAGCATTACATTTGCTAGGTCTCTCAACATACTTCTTCTTTACTGTTTTTATGTAACTGGTTAGAAGCATTTAGAAACTGTTCAAAGAAATGTCTTTACAGTATTCATATTCTGGATGCTGACAGATTATATCTGAAAACCAGTTGGGGACTACAGTTCACACTTGCATCACTCAACATTATCTACCGGTATCTGTCTGTCTATGTATTAAGAGTTTGTTTATGGTCAAAGAAATGTAACTGTCTGTTCATTATGTAAATATTTCTGTATTTTTGCTAGTGAATACAAACTTTTTAATGGAAACTCTAAGGTTTCCACAACATGTCAGAAATTTCTTTCTGAGTCATTTGCCAGTCTGATAACACCCCACTGCAACCTGTCCAGGTCCTTCATTATGATTAATGTTAGTTACATGTAAATGTTGTCAGAGATTTTGATCTGCAGTGAATGCAGTCTAAGCAGACTGACGAGTAAGCACAGAATCACAGAACTGCAGAATGGTTTGGGCTGGAAGGGACCTATAAAGGTCATCTATTCCAACCCCCTGCAGTGAGCAGGGACATCTTCAACCAGACCAGGTTGCTCAGAGCCCCGTCCAACCTGGCCTGGAATTGTCCAGGGACGGGGCATCGACCACCTCTCTGGGCAACCGGGGCCAGGGTTTCACCACCCTCAGTATAAACAATGTCCCCTGTGTCAGTAATGATTCACAGTCTCAGGAAATGGGACTCCACCTACATAAGGAAAAAAAATAGTCTCCCTTTTTTCCCCTCAAGGAACAGTATTCGTGTAAAATGTATATTCTGTAAAGTCATGAGATTTGAGAGCAGGAAAGGTTGTTTTATAGATTGAAAAAATGATGGGCTCTAATATCTAACAGTGCTAAATGATTGGAATGCTCATCTGTTGACTATTAGACCAAATCAGTCTTTTCAGAGTGTCCAGCTGCGCATATAAATGGGCTTTAATGTTTTTATTGATGAGACTGTTGGCAGAGCAATACTGCTATACAAAAGGAGGGCCTTTGAATGTGTTGCTGGTGTCTGAGTTTCTCTGCAGAGTGAGTAGCAGGATTTAACGTGATTAGAGATTTGTGCCTGGCATTGAGCCTGAACACAAAACCACAGGCATTCACTCTGCCCCAGCAAATGCCGGTTCAGAGTTCAGAAACTATCAGCACCTGGGGGGGTAGCAAATAGGTATCAGGCCTGGGCGGCAGAATTGGATAATGGCAGAGCAAAGCAACACAGCTATTTTGGACCAACCAGCTGAAGAATTGTGCCTGTCTTCCAAATGTAGAGCAGAGTTTCTCAGAAGTATTTAAATCTGAATTGTGCTTTTTGTCCGTGAACTGCAGCTTGGGCCACGTATCTCCATCCCACATGCTCCCTTTTGCTGCAGGGAGGTAGGTTTCCGCAGACCGTGGAGAGGAACAGCTGGCATTTTACCTTCTGCCAAATACTTACGGTGGCCAGGGACAAGGACCTTGGTGTTTCCTGACTGACTGCTCACACAGGGTTAGGAGAGGAGGACTGTGGTCTGCCCACCTGCTGAATGCAACATCCAAAGCCAAGGGAAGGAGCAGGACCCCAGGCTTTATGGCTGCAGCTGTGATGCTATATTAATTAATCTGCTTTAATAAGTGGTTACTGGGTATAAGGGCTGGGGATGGCTGTGCCCCTTCTGGAGTAGCCTGGCTGTGCCTGCTCTACAAACGACTTGGCTTTGGGTCTCCTCTGGGGCCCAGCTGGTCCTCCCACATCCCAAAGCCATAACTGGTTTTGCATATGCGTTTTGTTCGGAACATCTCACACAACAGGAGAGGTGTGCTGTGACTCACCAAAGTGGCACTTTTACAGCACAAAGCGTATGATTTACGGCCCCCGCCCTGGCACGTGCCATCCCAGCGCCTGCGGATGTTTTGGGAGGCCAGGACTCCCTCAGCAGTCAGGGCAAGGAGGGCCCAGCCTGGTTGCAAGGCACAGCGAGGGGCTGGCGGTCACCTGGGGGGGCTGGCAGGGCAGGGCCTGGCAGCCATGGCCTGTCCCACGGCCCCTGACAGGAGCAAGGCAGGCCGAGGGGCCAGCCCTGGGCATGGGACCCCTCCCCAGGGATAAGGCCTGGGCATGGGACATGGGCCTGCAGGTGGGCCCAGCCCGCTGGGGCCTGTGACGGGGCAGGGCTGGTGGCGGGGGCTGGAGACTGGCCCTGGGGCAGTGTCTCTGTGGCAGGGCCTAATGGCCCGGGAGGGGCTGACGTGGTTTTCTGGGCCATAGGCAGGTTTGGGGGAGTCTTGGGAAGCCCAGGCAGGGCTGGTGGTGCCCTCGCAGCCCTGACACCACTGCAGGCTTATCGACATCGCATTCGGGCACGTAATTTAAGCCACGCTGGCAGCCTCACGAGGCTCTTACTCCGGACCAACCCAGCCACTATGGCCAAGCAGTGTCTCTCAAACAGGTGCAGGGGGACTCAGGATCCAGTGGTCTGCAGGCTGTGCTATCCTATCGGACTCGTTGATTATTTTTTTGCTGCTTTAGTTCAATTTCCTGAGTGTGGCTGGGATGCGTTCTCTATATTTTTACGAACTTTTGCTAAAATATTTTTATGCATTTAAAATCGTTGCTGTGCTGTTGGCCAGGCTATTTTTGCTCACTGTCATCAGAGGGACCTGCTGGCTGTACTGACGGGGAGCTGGGCTTATGGGTCTTGATGTGGTTTTGTACTTTCTGTGAGCATTCAAACACACTTACCAGCCAAGTGTGAGAGACAGGGTCTACCCCAAGAGCTTGTACAGCAGTGCCGTATGACTGAGGCTGGGAGGACAGGATGGTGTCTAGCGAAGACCCTAATGGTGATTTCTTTCAAGGGCTGGTGGTGAAGAAGCGTTCCATATCTGGTGGGCACAATTTTTCAGTATCCCATGAAACTGGTAAGGTACACTTGTGTATTCATCATCACAAATAAAGACAGGTCTCAGTAACCCTGCTAGATCTCCAACATGGACAAAAAGTTTGGTCCAGAGTTCTGGCAAGGCCAGCTTCTAGCCACCTCCTCAAATACTTAACTTTGCAGGCAGAGATACTAATGAGGACAGCAGCAGTAACTTACGGTAATTAAGCATTCAGAGTCCTAGATATTGAAAAAGTCTGAAATAAGAGGTTATTTCTCCACCCTGTCCTTCTGTTTATGCAGACCCACGCATGCATTAATTTAGGCACAGGGAAGATATGAGCAACTACTTTGGGAAAGACTGTCATGCATCTGCCTCTTCTAGTGTGTTTGCCCATCCTGAACATGTGGGATCTTCTCTGCCTCAGATAATTCTATGGGCCTTTGGACTAAAAGGAAGCATTTCTTGCTATGTTCTTTTTTTTCTTCTTTTTCTTTTTTTCCCCACAGAAATGGGAAAGATTTAAAACTGGCTGGGTAAGCAGCTGGGATGAAGATTCCTTCCACAGAAGACGGAAGAGCCTGACCAGTGACTGAGCAATAGTGAGCAGCACTCTTTGGCAAACAGCCTTTGCAAAAGTAAATTGAAATTAAAAATCTTTTTAGTTTATCTCATTTTAAGTAGAACTTGCCTGTATAACTTGTGCAGATGAGAACTTCTGCTGTGCTCAGAGAATTGGATCTAATATTTTTTAGTACAATTAGATAAAAGAAGATACCATACTTTTTATGATTTCCAAAGTCCTACTGATTAGTAAGACTGAGATTATTAATCAATATTTACTACCAGTGCAGACTGCCCATTTCTCTCAGGCAGTAATTGTTGCCATTTGATATATTTTGCATGATCTTATGGGCACAAAGATACTTCCTGCATGTTTGCCAAGCTCTCTGTGGACCTAATTTCTCTTAGTTCAGTCCAGTTTTATTGGACCTTCAGTGGGAAAATAAGTCCCTCTTGCATTTTCCTGTATCCTCTATCTTTGAAGAACCCATCCCTTTTAGTTATGTTTTGTATTCTTTTTTCAGCTTCATGCCATATTTTTCTTTAAATTTGTCAGAAAATGAATTCTAAACTTTTTTTGGCAGTAATAACTTTGGAACATTTTTTGTGAGAACTGAATTTTCTCACCATTTGGACTAAGAATGTCAGAAATACTGCCAGTATTGAAGAAAATATTGAAGAGCTGATTTTAGACAAACAAGTGCTATTTTGAGTGTCTCAGTTTTGGAAACAATTTTCCCAGATGTCTAAATATGAGCCTGTCATTTGTGAGACCAATGAAAGCAAATGGCCCCTCCTTCCCTCGCATCATTGTCATTTCTGGTGAGAAACTGGAGAGTTTTGTACTTGATTATTGGTCTAAAGGGCATAATCTGCGCTTTTTTTCACAGTATGGCCAGATGAATGTGTCTGACAGGATCTGCTTCTGAAGATAGCAGCTGCTTCATAAATCAGACAGGTTTGCAGCTTGCATTACAAACTGATCCTTGAGACATAACCTGTTGCAGCAGAAACTGTTCCAGCATTATTTGGTAGCAGCAACAACAATGCTAACACGCCAGCTTACTTCCTTTCTGGTTATAGGACTAAAGTTGCTTCCATGTACAAAAAGCTCATGACTAACTGAATGTTACTGTTACACAATTTTTTTCCTGTTTTTTGAGTCTACACAAGCTTAAATACAGAAGTCATAAAGAAGAAAAAAGACAACTGGGGAAATGAAACACTAGACTGCATGAATCAAATCACTGTTCATTTTAAGAATGTAAGCTGAGTTGGAAGCTGTGCTGACAAAGAATTGAAGACTTGCAGAGGAGTGTATCCCACCCGCTACATCTTATAATCATACTAATATGGGAACAATGCGGGATTCTCAAGTTTGATGAAATCTTTCAGTGTCCACAGACTTTACTTTTTTTTTGCAAAGATATTTATGCTAGTACTGCACCAGACATGTCTTCTCCAATTTATAGCAAATAATGTCTAAATATATTTTGATTATAATTGATGCAGAATGGCAATATTTATAGCAGAATTTTGTTTTTAATTCTGGTAGATTCTAAAATTAACTATATCAGGTAGTAAGGTCTTGCAAGAGCTCTAGTTCTTGCACTACAGTACATTTCTAAACTCTTGAGTATCATTTTCAGTTGTTATAAATTGCTCAGTTCTACCAAATTGAAATGCAGTAAAGTGGCCTAAAGCCTAGAGCAGGGAAGAAAAATTGTGACTGTGGAAAAGAAGAGAAAAGCAAAGCAGGCTAAACCTCAGGGTTGAGCCTTACTTCTTACATGGTACGTGCATGAGGGAGGTCCTGGAATGCTGCAAGTATTTTTCCAGACAAAGATCTCACCTGTAAGGAGGTAGCACAGTGTAATCATATTGCAACAGGGCATTGTCAAGAGCTTGGTACGCAGAATGCTTTTGCAGAAACACTTAGATTTAGGTCTTTGAGTATTCTTCAGGTGAAACAGAATGGGTCTACCCATGGTTTAGGTAGAACTGAGCAGCTGCCAGAAGGAGATTTTGGGATTACCTTTTCAGATCTAGATACCCAATTCCTCTCCAATGTGATTTTATTAAACAGTACTGCTGTGGTACTATAAAGTAGATAGAGTTCCACTAGGTAACTACGTAGGTATCATTACAATATTAATGACAGTAATGGCACAACTGTTAATTTTAATCAGTAATGAACTTTATCCATTGACAACTTTCAGAATAACAGTAATATTCTTATTTTAGAGTTTGGGCTTTAAGGCACAGAATAAATTACTTCCCTGAGGGAGTAACAGTACAACAGCCCTTCACAAAATCATCTCTCTGAGCTGTTTCATGCACTTCAGATTCACCTAAGCCCCTTGCATTTGCTGTAGGCTAAGGCACCAAACTTTGAAAATAGGAATTAACTTGCCATCCAATGGTATCCTGTTTGTTGGTTGAGTTATAATTTCACACTAGACGACTCAGGTAGCAAAGAAACTGCAAATTCTGTTACCTTAACATTACAGCATCCTTCTTCTCTGCTGTGTAATGCTGGCTTTCAAGTACCCACGTCTGCATTATCCTGTATAAAATATTCAGGCCTTGTGGATCCAGATGTGTGATGCATCACATCAAAACATGCCATATTCCTGCCTATATTGAGCAGATCTTTATTTTATGATTTTTTATTCAGAGAACAGATTTCAATGTCAGGGGTTTGGAGTGTTCCTATATGGCTCCAACTTTGTCAGAAGGAGGTTCACTACGAGGAAGGCTACACATTTGCACCCAGTTCTTGTGCTTTCTCCAGTGCTGAATGTTGGCTGTGGTCTTTGGGGATCCATCCCACATTTACACAAATAGAGGTTTTATTGGCAAAAAATAATCTCTGCTACAACTTCTGCATATCTGAACATCACAATGTTTATCCAGCAGAACTTTTTGCAACTGTTCCCCAGCAGGAGAATCCATTTAAGCTCTGCCATCCACCAAGACTCCTACAGTCCCGTCAGCCTCCTGCCAGATTGCTTCCCTACAAATACTGTGCCATGCACAAGCTGGCCATGGGGTTAATCACCAGGGCATAGTTCAATACTTTCACTAACACAGAAAAAGCTTGGTGGATCCCTGTGCTATTGCTGTTAAATCCTGACTTTCTGTATGAATGTTTTACTCCCACTGTTCTCATCTGGAACTCTCTCTCTTCCTCTGTTTAATTATGTAAGATGATGCTTTTTTCTTCTGAAGATATTATATCATTGTAAAACTTGACAGCAAATAGAGCTTTTACAGTTAATTATTTTTAAAGAGGAAAAACAACTTCATACACAAAAGCCATCTTTTAACTACACAAAGCTTCAGCTCTCACAGTACATCAGCACACTCTGTTGGATTGTTCTGATAATGACTGTGAACATGAAATGGTCATATTGTTTAAAAGACTTGAAAATTCTGTTCACAAGAAAAATCAAGCAATCTTCTTCAGACCAGTCTAGACCAGTCCTCAAATTAAATATATTCCAAGAGATAAGTTTCTTAATCCACAAACTTAAAATATTAAATGCAGAAATGATACATGGATTACTATTTGCAGCAAAGACACAAAAAAGAACATTTTCAGCAGTAGCCAAAAGTCACATTGCCATAAATATCAAAAAAAAAGGAGCATGAATGAGTTGTTTAATTTCAGATTCTCTGTTAGCTTCTATCTATTGACAAATGGTTTTCACAATAGATGCTCTAAGATGATGAAAAAGAATGTTTGCTGTAACTAACATTTCCTTTCCCTGGAGGGTCAAAACCTGCAGAAATACGTATGTTACAGAGGCAGGCTACCAATCTAATTCATCCTAGTACCTTCCGTATCTTCCCCTGATAGAGGGAAATGGGAACAGGGAATCTTCAGATACAAAAGGCCAGACTATGAAGTCCCAGTTTGTCCTGGTGAATTTACAAGTGTTCCCAGTGAGGTCATGCCCAGCTTTCAGGTTTCACATAATTCCTTTGAATACATTTCAAGACCTCCTCTGTGACCATTCAGACTTCAGAGAACAGCACCTCTTGGTTAGCATCTAAAACACTGCAAATGCAAATGGTTTGCTGAATAACAATAGGATTAACGTTCATCATGCACTTACACACTTAGAATTGTACTCAATTAGGCATTGATATTGCAATACATGTAGTTCTGAATGTGCTCGACACATTGTATTTGTAGTGCCTTTGATGATCACTCTGTTTACTTGAATCAAGCATAACCCAGTTTGGGAAAGATTTCCAACATGCATTTTTCTTAAGCCCTTAAGGAACTAAACTACAGATGCAAGATTTAGTGGTGTTGGAATTTTCAGGAGCATCTCTGCCTGCAGGGCAACAGATATTTGGACTGAAACAGAAGTCATGAAAGAAATGGAGACAGGTTCAAGACAATGCCACATTTACAGAGTGTGATGATAAAGAAGACGTATCAGGGACAGAGGATTCTTGAGTCAGCTATCTGCCTCGAGACACCTGGCAGAAAAACAATGACTGAAAGCTACAGTTTAGCAGTATTCTTGCATACACCCAGGCAAAAAATGGTGCCAGGTAATTTATAAATAACTGCTTGCGTAATAATTCATTAGTGAAATAAGAGAAGAAAAAGTGAGTATGGAAGCAACAGAAAGGTTGTTGGTTAAGAACAGCTACACACAGGGAACTGAGACACTCTCTCATCTGGCTGATTTAACATTTTCAAATTTTTATTCTGTTTCGGCAGACTGTTTATATAGGATTGTTCTTTGGTCTTTGTGCCACAGTAGGTCCTGTACACTTTGCTTTTACATGGCCTTCAGAGTTGAAAATAAAACTAGTAAGTGTCCACATGCTCCCATGAATCTCATATGCTGTTTCCATCCTCTCCCCCTGCTCCTCCAATTTCCTTGGCAAGATAGTTAATACACATTGGCAAGAGATGGCGCATCTTTTTGCACTTCTAAGTTATTAAATACTCATGCTATCTATTTGGAAAATGTTAAACCCCCCCTGACGTTTGTATGTCATATTTAGTCTCCTTTCCCAGTATTTAATCATCAAAATTATTTCATTTTTACTAATTTATTTGAAGAGCATCTCTGGAATTAATTCCATCATTAAGTACAAAACTCCTACTAAAAGTAATGTAGTAACAAAAATTGGGCTTCATTAATGTTAAGATGTTAAGATTATACTATATCAACAGAGGGCAGTCTTTGATAACTATAAATTTATATGTAGACTTGGTAAGCAGTAAACTTCTGTTTGTCTTACACAGGAACTGTGAGTTGTGTAGGTTTCAATAAGGAATACAGATCTGTGATCCAGCATCAAAAGCAGACACCAGATGCCCTCAGGAAGGGCTGCATCTAAAGTAAGAATAGATTTGCATTCATTCTTAAATAAACAAATGTCTTAAAGTACAGATTTATCCTGCTGAACCTCACAGGTAATTTATTTCAGAAGAAATGTTCATCACTAGATTTCCTGAGCACACTTTTATTTATTAATACTCTGTTAAATTAGCAGGTCTTCTTTGTCTTAAAGCTTTCTGTTTAGACTCAGAAATATACTGTAGTAGTGTAGCAGAGCTGCAAGCTTTCATGCAAGGATATGTAGACTCTTTTTTTCCCTGGTCAAATACCAATCACCTTATTCACCAAAAATTTATTTTAAAAGATCAATGGACTTGTTATTGGGCCCAATTCTGATTTGTTACACTGACTTCAGAGACAACTGGTAGGAAAACACTTTGGATTTACAGCTATGTCATCAGATCAGACTTTAGCCAAAATGAAAAAATGAATTTTCTTCAAGTACGATTTGAACACAAGTGTTGGCACAAGCCAACCAGTCAGCAAGCTAAGGAAAATCCTTTTAAAATTCTTATCAAATCTGTCATCTGGAGCACTTTTTATTTTATGTCGTGCTGTGAAAAGAAAAAAACCCACATCTTGCACTTCATACTTGGACTGTAGCACAAGAGCTCATTGACTTGTTTGACAAGACAGCAACTGCTAAAAATAAAGAGGACTTCTGCTGTTTGTGCATGGAGATTTACTACTTGATGATGCAGATAATAGAGATCAAACAGCCTGACCCTGTATCCACTGAAAATAAGAAACCTTTGTACCAGAGGTGGTTCAATCCCATCCCTTCATTACTTTTCTCTTGACTATTTGTTTCCCCAGTTAAGAAAATAAATCTGTCAAAAATGTATTTGTTGGAATGCCCTTCTGCATTCACTTTCAACACAGGTATTTCAAAAGCTGTTCCTTCATCTACCAGATTTTTCTAACTCTCTTTATCAATTGAAAAGAGACATCCCAGATACGATCTCTTGATAAACACCACAACAAATACTAGACTGACTTTAACAGAGAAGAGATTGCTCTGTTACAAACATGGTTCAAAACACATAATCATTAAAGAGAAAATATTTTAAAGGCACGTTTACCTGCTATCCTTAACAGTCTACGAATATTAAAAACTGTGGGGAAAAAAATAGTGCACTTTTCATTAGATACCTTGGGTTTTTTTTCTTCTGCTGGAACAACAAATAAAAAAGCTAGATGCTATTTGTAAGTGATTTATTACCCTCGTTCACTGTCTCTCTACACACATCCATATATGCACATACACACACGGTTTAAGTGGCAAACTCTGCAAAAGGGAGCTTATTTTGAAAAAAAGGAAAGTATTTCTCCCTTGAAGTGAATAAATGCGAAAATGTCTACTGAACGTTGGTTCTGTAAAGCTTCATTTCACTGCAGCCTAAATTGGGAACCAAAGGTAGATGGTACACGTTTTTTTAGTAAGTTAAGCTATTCATGCCTGTGTAGGCAGAAACGCCTTCAAATCACCCCAATGCTACCTCAAATCTCTGTGCTGGGTCATTTGGTTTTGCTTGTTTTGTTTTGTTAGGTTTTATTTATTTATTTGTCTGTTTTAAAGCAGAACCCAGGACTTGACACTAGACCATTGTATCTGGGCAATTCCAGTCACTCCATCCTGAATATTGTCTTTTCTGACAAGAACAGATACTAACACTGTGTTTGTGAAACTATGGGAGATTCAAGGTCCTGGGACTCAACTTTTTCTACTAAATTATCTTCCTTTGAGGCTTACAAATAAGACATTAACTTGCCAAAATCCAGGGTGAATGCCTCATAAGGGCAGAGAAATGATATTAGTGTTGATTAACTTTGTAGATAGCTGACTGTGAGAATTAGTACCCCCTGCAGCAGCACCTGAGCCCATAATTCAGTGTCGATGACTTTAACAAAATAGATTTCTGCATAATAAAAGTATCTCACAAGTGGCAATAACCCAGTGTTGTAGAACAGGTGTCTGCTGACGTCCCCCTACCCCAAACCAAGCTGAATTACTTTTTGGAATGAATTCTTCTATGTAAACGTGGCTGACTGCCCACACCTCAAATTCCAAATTCAGGTTTTCCACACAGAAAACAAGGTCACACACCATGATGTTGCTCCACCACCGAGGGATAACTTCAAGTATTACTTTAAAAGAAGACATCACAAATTTACACAAAGTCATTTCTGAACAGCTTTGGGTTGAGTCTGCCCCCCCCCCTCGTATTTTTGCTTTTATATTGCTAGAAACCCCTTTTAAGATAACGCGTGGATCGCATCGCACCCACAAGACGGAACCCTGGCAGCTGTGGGACGACGAACAGAAAGCCCGAGGCCGCCATGTGGAATTTTAAAGGGCAAGTAACTCCTTCAAGCTCCGGCTCCGGCTAATGCGCTTTCAGCTGCGGACACAAGATGGCAGAAACACCGCGGAGCTTTCCTCCACCAGTCAGTCCCCTCAGAGGAGCGGCACCGGGCACGAACCACCGCGTCCTGCCCCGGAGACGCTTCTCCGCGGTCCCTCCGGCGCGAAGGCGGCGGTGCCGGCAGGCGGCCCCCCGCGGGCCCCCGTTACCCCGGGGGTATCTCGGCTCTGGGGCAGACCCGCTCCCACCGCCCACGGGAACCTGCCGCCCCGCGCCCTGAGGGGAAGGGGGACCCCGCGCCTTTCCCGCGGTGGCTGCCGGCGAGGCGATCCGTGCCCCTCCCGCCGCCTTCCCCCCCCCCCGCTCCCGCACAGGCCAGGGCTCGGCCCGCCGCTTTCTCGGCGCCTTCTCTTCAGCGCCCCGCCGAGGGGCCGGGGCGGGGCGGGGCTCTGTGCCCCCTGGAGCTTGCAAGATTGGCAAGCCGCTCTGCCCAGTGGCGCCAGACGGCCTCGCCCCCCGCGGGTGCCTATTGGCCGCTGGGAGGCGCGGGGCGGGGCTTCGCGGCGCGCGGGTCTCCCCTCAGTGCGCGGCGCGCTCCCCTCAGAGCGCGGCGTGTGTGAGGGGCGAGCGGGCAGAGGCGCGGCCCCTGCGGAGCGCCGACCCCGCCGCCGGGGGCTTCCAGCGCTTCGCTCTGCCGGCGAGGACGATGCAGGCTCTCCCCGCCGCGCCGCGGCGGCTGCCGGCCGGCTTGCTGCTGCTGCTGGCCGGCTGCGCCTGGGTGAGGGCGCCGGAGCCGCCGCCGGCCAGCGCCGCGGTCTCCTCGCCCTGGGCGCCCGAGGCGGCCCCCGTCGTGGTGGCCAACCGCGGGCTGCGGGTGCCCCTGGGCCGCTCCGCCTGGCTGGACCCTGCGCGGGACCTGGTGCTGCAGGTGCAGCCGGGGGACCGCTGCCACCTCACCGTGCTGGACGAGGAGCCGCTGTGGCAGCGCCCGGGCCGCCTGAGCCCCAGGCGCTTCCCCTGCGACTTCGGGGCCCGCGAGGTGCAGTACTCGCACCTGGGCGGCCGCAGCCCCGCGCGGGACCGCGTCCGGCTGCAGCTGCGCTACGACTCGCCGAGCCGCGCCCTGGTGCTGCCCCTGGTGCTGGAGGTGGAGGTGCTCTTCACCCAGCTGGAGATCGTCACCCGCAACCTGCCCCTCACCGTGGAGCACCTGCGGGGCACCAGCAACCCGCTGGACGCCCGCAGCCTGGAGTTCGCCTTCGAGCCGGGCCGGCAGCGCTGCCGAGTGGGCCTGCTGCCGCCGCTGGCCGGGCTGCCCCGCTACGGAGAGATCCTCAACTACCCGCCGGCGGCCTCGGGTGAGGGGGCGGCGTGGGGCGGCCCGGTGCTGCCCGCCTCCATGTGGGACTGCGAGGAGTTCTTGCGCCTGGGGCTGCGCTACCGGCACACGGCAGCCGGCGGCTCCCCCAACCGCGACCTGGTGCCGCTGGTGGCGGAGCTGCGGGAGGCGGTGGGCAGTGGGGCTCTGCTGAAGCGCGAGTATTTCCAAGTGCTGGTGCGGATCCGGGCCGGGACTGAGAACGTGGCCCCCAAACCTAGCTTCTTGGCCATGCTCATGATGGAGGTGGACCAGTTTGTCCTCACCGCCCTCACGCCTGACATGCTGGCAGCTGAGGATGCCGAGTCACCACCAGACCTGCTGCTCTTCAACATCACCTCTCCCTTTGGCCCTGGCCAGGGCCACATGGTTAGCACAGATGACCGGAGCTTGCCTGTCTCTTCCTTCAGCCAGCGGGATGTGAGGGAGCTGCGCATTGCCTACCAGCCGCCCGTGGAGGACTCGGATCGGGAGCGGCTTTTTGAGCTCGAGCTGGAGGTGTTGGACCCGGAGGGTGCTGCTTCAGACCCCTTTGCCTTTGTGATTGTGGTAAAGCCCATGAACACCCTAGCACCTGTGGTGACCCGCAACACTGGCCTTGTGCTTTATGAGGGGCAGTCGCGGCCTCTCTCGGGCCCTGGTCCCAGCCCCAACCTGGTGATCAGTGATGAGGATGACCTTGAGCAGGTGCAGGTGAGCGTGGTGGCAGGGCTGAGGCACGGCCACCTCACTCTCCTGGAGGACGCCCCAGCAGCTGCTGCCCCTCGTAAACACTTCACAGTGGCTGAGCTGGCAGCAGGCCAGGTCATTTACCAGCATGATGGCAGTGAGTCTCCACTCAGTGACAACCTGGTGCTCCGGCTAGAAGATGGTGGGTCTCGTCACCGCGTCGAGTTCCTTTTCCCCATTACCCTGGTGCCCACTGATGACCAGCCGCCCCTACTCAATGCTAACACGGGGCTGGCTATGGCTGAGGGTGAAACAGTGCCCATCACCACCCGAACTCTTAGCGCCACTGACATTGACTCGCAGGATGCCATCCTGCTTTTCACAGTGGAGTCTGGCCCCACTTCTGGGCAGCTCCTCCTCCGTCAAGCACAACCACCTCCTGGCTGGGAAGAGGAGGAAGATGATGAGGGTTTTTCTTGGAGGAGGGTGCCGGCTTTAGTGGGGAGCTCCCTCATCTATGAAAAACCAGTGAGAGAGTGGCTGCAGCAGGACATTGTGGAAGGGCGTCTCTATTACCACCACTTTGGGTCTCACAGCCCTGGCCCTGGGGTTGTGTTGGACCAGTTCATCTTTAGAGTCCAGGATGACAATGACCCACCCAACCGCTCTAGACCACAGGCTTTTGTGATCCGGGTACATCCTGTAGACAGATTAGCCCCAGAGCTGCATAGTAGCAGCAGCCTGCACTTAATAGTTGCAGAGCAGCAGGTGACCCCACTGCGGAGGAAGCACTTGTGTTACACAGATCAGGATTCAGGGGATCGTGAACTCCGCTACACAATAACCCAGCCCCCAACTGACACTGACACTAACCACCCTCCAGATGCAAATGGAGCTCGCCTTGGATCCCTCGTGCTGACTGAGGATCCCTCTGTGGAAGTTAGCCACTTCACCCAAGCCCAGATCAATCATCATAAGATCTCATACCGCCCCCCACAGGAAGAACTGGGGGTGGCTCCTCATTTGATTCAGTTTCAGTATCAAGTGCAAGATGCAGCTGGCAATGCAGCTGAAGGGACTTTCACCATCTACCTGCAGCCTGTGGATAACCAGCCTCCTGAAATCACTAATACTGGCTTCACTTTGCCTGAGGGAGGCAGCCATGTTCTTAGTCTGGCTGAGCTGGATGCCAGTGACAAGGACACTGAACTTGCCCATCTCAGATTTATCCTGACCCAGGCTCCTCGGTATGGCCACTTGCAGCTTTCTGGGTACAGTTTGATTCCAGGAGGTGTCTTTGGCCTGGAGGATATCAGACAAGGGAGGGTGGTGTATGTGCACAGTGGAGCTGAGACCAACAGTGATACCTGCAGGCTTGATGTGAGTGATGGGGTTCATTTTGTGCCCATCGCACTGAAAGTGAATGTGCGCCCAGTTGATGATGAGGTTCCTATGCTGCGGTTGCCCCCAGGCACTCTTGGTTCCTACCTGGATGTACTGGAGAACGGTGCTGCTGAAATCACTGCTAATGTCATTCAGGGCACAGATGAGGATACAGATGACTTAATGCTAACCTTCATTGTAGAGGATCCTCCTCAGCATGGGAACATCCTGGTCCAAGGGGTGCCTGCAGAGAGATTTTCCCAGAAAGATCTGCTGGATGGTGCTGTGGTATATGCTCACACTGGTGGTGAAATAGGCCTTCTGCCCAAAGAAGATACCTTCAACCTTACCTTGTCTGACCTGTCTGAGGAGTGGAGCATCAGGGGCAATGTTGTTCAAGGAGTTTCGGTCTTGGTGACCATTCTTCCTGTTGACAGTCAAGCCCCAAGGATTTTTGTGGGGGAGCAGTTCATGGTAATGGAAGGTGACAAACAGGTCATTACTCCTGCTCACCTCAGAGCCGAAGATGTGGATACTCCTAGTGATGATATACTCTGCACCATTCTTGCTCAGCCCATGTCTGGGTATGTAGAGAACATCTCTCCAGCCCCAGGATCTGAAAAATCCAGAGCAGGTATAGCTATAAGTGCTTTTACCTTGAAAGACCTCCGTCAAGGGCATATTTTTTATGTTCAAAGTATACATAAGGGTGTAGAGCCTGTTGAAGACAGATTTGCTTTCTGCTGTTCTGATGGCATTAACTTTTCCCAAAAGCAATTTTTCCCCATTGTCATTATGCCAGTCAATGATGAAGAGCCTGAAATCTTTATGCGAGAGTTTGTTGTGATGGAAGGCATGAGCCTGGTTGTTGATACCCCTATCCTCAATGCAGTTGATGCAGACATCCCTGCTGATGAGTTAATGTTCACAGTCACCCGGCCTCCCAGGCACGGCCACATTGTGAACCAGCTGGTCAATGGAACTGTCCTAGTGGAGACCTTCACCTTGGATCAGATAACAGAGAGCTCCAACATACTCTACGAACATGATGACTCTGAGACAAGGGAGGACAGTTTTGAGGTGAAACTCACAGATGGTAAACATACTGTTAGGAAAACGGTATTCATCATGGTTATTCCTGTAGATGACGAGACACCCAGAATGGCTATCAATGATGGTTTGGAAATTGAAATAGGGGAAACTAGAACTATTAATAACAGAATATTGAAGGCTACTGACCTCGATTCTGAAGACAAAACCTTGGCATACATTATAAGATATGTGCCAGGACAAGGCCTTTTGCAGAGAATAAAGCCTTCAGGTGGACTTGAGAACATCACCCTGGGGATGAACTTCACCCAAGATGAAGTGGATAGAAACTTAATTCGATATATGCATTTTGGCCAAGAAGGAGTTCGTGATCTTATTAAGTTTGATGTGACAGATGGAATAAATCATCTCATTGACCGCTACTTCTATGTGACAATAGGTAGCACTGATATTGTCTTCCCAGATGTGATCAGCAAAGGAGTTTCTTTGAAGGAAGGAGGGAAGGTAACCCTTACTACTGATTTGCTTAGCACCAGTGACCTGAATAGTCCAGATGAGAACTTAGTTTTCACTATTACCAGAGCACCTGTTCGTGGTCATCTTGAATGCACAGATCAGCCTGGGGTACCCATCTCTACTTTTACTCAACTCCTGTTAGCAGGCAATAAAGTCTATTACATTCACACTTCAGAAGATGAGGTGAAAATGGACAGCTTTGAGTTTGAGGTGACTGATGGCTATAATCCTGTATTTCGCACTTTCAGGATTTCTATCAGTGATGTGGACAATAAGAAACCTGTCATCACAATCCATAACCTCGTGGTGAGTGAAAATGAATACAAACTGATAACCCCATTTGAACTGACTGTAGAAGACAGAGATACACCTGATGCATTGCTAAAATTTATCATCACTCAAATACCAATTCATGGTCAGATCTTGTTTAATAACTCCAAACCAGTCACCACCTTCACTAAACGAGATCTAAATGAAAATCTAATCAGCTACAAACATGATGGCACAGAATCAGTTGAGGATAGCTTCTCCTTCACTGTTACGGATGGCACTCATAGTGATTTCTATGTCTTCCCCAACACTGTGTTTGAAACAAGGAAGCCTCAGACTATGAAGATTCGAATAATGGCTGTGGACAACAGTGTACCTCAAGTTGTAATAAATAAAGGTGCTCAGACTCTCCGTATTCTGGCCACAGGTCATATTGGGTTTCTGATTACCAACAAGGTGCTCAAAGTGGAAGACAGGGACAGTTTACAGGTTACTCTTAAGATCAGAATCACAGAGAGCCCACGCCATGGCTTCCTGATCCACCTGGGGAAAGGCAACCATAGCATCAGCCAGTTCAGCCAAGGTATTACAATGCTCTGTGCTTTCTTTAGATCATTGAAAATGTTCTTTTTCATGCTAATCTCTATAATAATTGATGGGAGAAGTGTTCCCACAGTAAGCTTATTTATAATGGCTTTATTGTTTTTCAGTTCTGTTTATTATTCACTGCATCTGTGGCAGTTTCAAACAGCAAAGGGGGTCTACTGGATAAACACTGAATAAAGGAGCACCTTTCTTTGGAGAGCTTACAGTCTGAATAACTAATTTGGACTTCCTATCAGTGATAGAAATTTGGGTAACAGAATTGGGCTGCACATGGTTCCAGATCCTTAGAGGCTGAGTGCCTTCTTTGAACAGTTATATTTAGAAAATGCTATGGGAGCGGCCAAGCTATTATTAACTAATTGTCATACCATGGCTAGAGTGTCAGTTGCTATACAGTCTGAGTGCATTTAACTGTAAAAGCAAAATAATTTCCCAAACATGGGGAAATAATATACTATGCATGCATTTGTGGCTTTAATTACACAAATCTTAACCACAAAGTGTTTGTGGTAAAATAAAAGGTAATGTAAATGTTTTAAAATTATGTCAGTAGTAGTTACTTTTTACATGGAACTAAAATACTAGGTGGTATAAATAGGACGAAAACCACATGGGCCATATGTTCTGAAATAAAGCCTCAACACAAGGCTATGAAGTAACTTTAATTGAAAGGGGAGCATTAGCTATTCTCCAGAGAATTTTCCATTTTACTTTGCAATGAGTTAATAGCTGGTTAATTAACAATGAAATGAGTTTTCTTGGAACCTCCTGCAGCTGTGGAGTGAGCAGACAGCACAACAGCATGGACACTCAAAGTTAAAGGGGCCCAGATGGGCTGGGCTGTGTAGGTGTTAAGGCTAGATATAGCAGCTGGTTGTATTTCATTTCACAGAGCCCATACTGGTATGTATCCTATGTTACAGTCTTGGTTGTAGTGATGCTCGTCAGATATACCAAATCTTGCAAACGGGCCTGATGTACTTTTGAATGGCTGAGATGCCCTAAGTTCTGCAGTGTTAGTGCAAAAAAGAGGATGAGGAGGGACCAAACCATGTCTAAGCTTTGGGAACTGCCACAGCTCCTTAAATCTAAGGCTTCAGTAGTGAACTGTGAGTGGTATTAAGAGTATCACTATCAGATTAAGTGAGAAGCAGAAGAGAATGGGAGTGAGCAAATAAACAGATTATCACTTTTTTAATGTTTGGGTTTTTTTTGTTTTTTTTTTTTACATTGGGGAATGTAGAGTTATTGAGTGGGTGTTCCTTGAAAGCAGGCCACTGCATAACACAGTGATATCCCATATTTTTTTAAGGAGAGGGGCACTTAGGATAGGTACATACTCCATTCTCTTTTGTGCCATGTGGCCAGGCGTACATTTATCAGATGACCCAAATGAAGTTGTTAGTTGGCTTTCAACCGGCAGTCTGACCATGTGGCATGCTCACTGGTCTTCGTGCAGGCTTTCTTAATATCCTGGGGCTGCCTGAGCTGGGTGAGAAGCATGCAACCCTTAGGAAAAATAGGTTTTAAAGCTAGTGAGGATACCCAGAAAGTGATACAGCTTCACAGGTTCCTTGACAGTACTGGCACAAGCACTTTCATTGGTGTTGAGTTGAAGAGTGTTTTTAAGAAATACACATTTCTTCAATAATTTTGTCCTTTGGCCTCTAGGAGCAAATACCTCCTGAGCATCTGTGTTATTTCTGTGGTGTCTCTCTTCTCAGCTTCCTGAATGCTTTTTATAATGGTTTGTATTTTATGAAGCAAACACATGAAAATGTCTTATGAATGCAGGGCCAAGCACTTGAGGGAGAGGAGTCTGGAAAGGCTTCATGAAAGGCAGGAAGCATCAAGTTTACACAGGGATAATACATCTGCTGAGGACAGGGAAGGAGAACTTGCTGGAAGTAACAGAATAACCTGGGAGTGAAAGTCGTGGATGAAAGGGCCTTCCCCTTCCCACTTCCCCTTCCCCTTCCCAGATGCCCTCTTGTCTGTAGCCGCCTTGGGTATAGGAGAGGTTGTGAATGGCAGGGAGACAAAAATTCTTGGCTGTGAAGTGCTAGAAAGGAAGTTAGCCTAGCTTGCAAGATGAGCTAAAAGCCTCCAGTCAAAATGCCGTTGTGCAGAATACAATATGTCCAGGAGATTTGTTGTGTATTTGGTTCAGGAACAATCAGTGTGGGGCTTTCTAATTGGTATACATCAAATGCTTCTGCCACAAGTACAGCAGGTAATCTTTTGCTTATGAGGCTCATAGAGTTAATTGGGATTGCTCAAAGAGGGTATCAGAGTGTGGAAGAATTAACTTCTTGATAAAAGGTCCCCAAATTCTGCAAATAGTTGGTGCTTTTTATTCTTTTCTGTTTAATTGTTAAACTAATCTGAATGAGAGAGAGAGAGATGGGCAAATGACAGTAACGAATTAAGATGTTCTTAAAATCCATTAAGCAGTTCATGAGTTTGTTCAAGTACTGTCTGTTACTTCATGTTACACCTGAAAGCAGCACTTCTAATTAATTTTTATTTCTTTGTGCTTTGTATTTACAATTTGGTGATAGTGCAGAGAAAGCTTAAAGAAAAACACTTGCCGCCTGGTAATTTCTAGTCTAGTGCTGTCCTAGGACAAAAATACATACAAAGGATATTGTGTATGCATAATCGTACTGCACTTGTCTCTGCAAGTCAGGGCTGGAGTTTGTTCATAGTAGATATTAATTACAATTAGATAATTTGTTTAAAAGTGGGGAAAGTCTATTAGGGAACTGCCAAGTCTTTCATATTTAAAGAAGTTTAGTGGCATATAACAATTAGGTAGCTGATGTTTGGATAATGTTTTGAATGTACAAAGTGTGACAGACTGCTGAACGCTCTTTTGGGGGTTCCTGGTCCCACTTGGGTAAAGTTTTGAGTAAGGGCCAGGTCACATCCCACAGCTCTGCAGGTGTGCTGAGGAGCCAGGAAGAAGGGGAAGGAATAGTGGAGAGTAAGGATCTGCCTTGGCAATAATACAGCTTGGTTGATGTCTCAGCACTTCACATAGCCTCCTGAGGCCAGAGATATCTACATGGCTACTCCAGCCAAATAGGCAGCACTTTGCAAGCAATGATTTTATTCAGCATTCACCCCTGATAATGCTTTTTATGTTCTTTTTCAGGCAAGTGTTGTGAGAGAGATGAATGAAGTTGCAAAGTGCATTTATTTCTTAAAGAATATATATTAATACCTGTAACCTTTAATAACCACATCAGTTTTGCAGAGTTTTAAATGGGAAATCAGTGCCCTGGTCTAGTGGAGATAATTATATATTTCTTTAATAGAAAATTATGTTGGATGGATTTCAAAATTATGTTGGAGAATTCCAGAGTCACATTAATATTTAGCAGGCATGGTAGTTATGCAGTAATGGATTGTGCTTACAACTAGGCAAGTTTTAATATAACTAGCATAATGAACAGAAAGCAGGTCATTCCTTTGCAATTCTTTTGACACAATTAAGATGTTTGGATGACAAGTGGCTTTTTTTGATGAGGTGGTCCTGGTCCAGCAAAAGCTGGCTCCAGTGCTTATCTTTATATGTGTTGGAACCATGGATTTTGATAAGGTCACCCACATGGGCAAAGCTGAGTACTTGTGTAAATGTTTGCAAGATAAAAGATTTATTTGCTCCACCGGCATGAAGAAGTATTTGTTTGCATCCTCTTTACAGCCCCATGAATTTTTGATCTTTAAGTTTAAAATATTTATGGAAGAGATTCTTCAGTGACATGTATTTGCTGATAATGCTCTTAACTTGTTTGTCCTAGAAGATGTCTGGCTACTTTTGGAACTGAGGATTTTGAGGAACTCTTAACAAAAGTGCCTTTGGTTTTTTTTTTTTACTGATGCATATGCCCTAAGATGGGAGGAGAACTTGGGTGGTACATGAGCTCCACTTTAATGCTATTGATTTCTAACACTTTTTCTTTAAAAAGTGTCAGACGTGGATTTTTACCAATAAAAGTCTTTCAGAGAAACTGACAAAAATTAGTTTTTATGTATTACATGTTTCTCATCACTGCTTAAGGAAACCAGAAAACACAATACTAATAAATATTTCTCTACCTTTTATGTACTCTTTTTATTCCAATTGATGATTCAAAATTGTGCATCGAATTTTCTCTTACTGAAGTCTTCTCTACTTTAATTGCATCTGTTTGGGTTCTTAAAACAGTCAGTCACTGTACTGTAAGTGTTTGAGCACTGTTTCTTTCAGTTCATATAGATTATATACCATATCCTTTGAAAACATGCTGATAGGAAGGATGATCTGGTACAGAAGGCATTTTTGTGGGGGACTAAAGAGGTTGAGATTTCTCTGCTGCAGAATGTGTACAGATACCCTGTCCTAGAGGTAGACCGCATGCCGGGAGTAATCTACTTCTAGAGGCGGGGTGGGG
>JANZLQ010000027.1:207477-220486 GCA_026212715.1 Elanus axillaris | reverse complement strand
GGGTGGGGTGGACTAATCTGCCTTGCCTTTTGAATGGAGGGTAGAACTTAACATAGAAAATACCCTAGGTTTTGCTCCCATTTCAGCCACAGTTTTTCTGTGACTACTACAGTACTTCTCAGGATGAAGAATGACAGAACCAGTATCTTATTGAAGATACACCTCAGTTTAAGCAAATACACCACTAAAAATATGTAATAGTTCTGACTGTTGAGCCCATGTTTTTACATTTCCTTTCAGTTCTTTTTGTAAATACATCTTAAAAGAAAGAGGGCACTGAGGAGGGGAAGTAAAGGGAGAGAGAATGAACGGTATATGTAGAATTTAGGTGCTGTTAATACTGAAATTCCTGAGCTCTGCTAGAGAACCTTGACCTCTCTCTGTTGAAGCTGAACTATTTAATACATGTCAAGTTTTTCTGTAAAAACAGTTTCTTACCTTCAGCATTTCAAATAAAATCTATTTTTCCTGACTCTTTCCAGCTGATATTGATGGCATGAAGATATGCTATGTTTTACGAGGAGGTGACAATGCCACCAGTGACATTTTTCATTTCATGGTTGAAGACGGTGGTGAGTACTCATAAGATCTGTGCTTTTGTTGTTCTTGAAAGAGTTTAAGAACATTGAATTTAATTGAGGGAAGTCCATGTTACCTCCTGGAATATGATTTTTGCTATGACTTTCCCATATTGTGGACTATTTCTGGTGATTTTGAGAGGTGTTGATAGAAGGGTAATTGCATCTAATGAAAAAACACTCTACCTACTCTAGCAAGAAAGTGAAATTCGCTAAGTCTACTAAGATACCTGGGCTTTCTGTAGTTTTACCTTTGTATTCCCTGTGCAGGCTCTTTACACGTAAATTCTCATAAGCCTTTTATCTTGAGAAACTTTTCAAATTTTGATTTGCAGTTAGGGTTGCTACCTCTTTAAAGGTTCCAGCTATAAAACTGTTTATATGGACTCATTGTCTCTGATGTACATGTTGCATGGGGTTCAAGGTCTGATTCTACCTGTGTAACATAACAGAATTGTCAATGGCTCGTCAAAGATATTTTTCAGGTGACTAATGTCAATCCTCCTGACTAATACTGTTTTGTAGGATTGTGGAAGATGCAAAAAGAAAGAATAAAACCAAATTGAGAATACTGGCATATACTCGCTTGAGGAAAAATAAAGTAGGGTTTTTTTGTTTGTTTTTAAAGAACAAAGAAAGAACAGGTGGCTAGATTATGTTACTTTAATACCTTTTTTAATATGTGATATATAGCTCTATGAGTAATTGGCAATTCATTTTATTAGTTGATTTAATAATAAACTTCTTAGAAAAAATGCTTCGAGTTAGCTTATTTTCAGCTCGTGTACTCAGCTTGTGTTACTGCTTCACAAGCACAGCCAATTAACAGTATTAAGATCAGTGAACAGGGATTTGTCCTGTCACAGATTGAACAGTTTTGTCACTGCTGGAGTGGAATATTAAAGCATGTGCTCCTGTTCATTGTGCTGGACAAGCACAGAAGAGAAAGTAGCTCTAGATTCTTTTGAAAATGTCTTTGCAAATCTTTGCTACATCAGAGAACAAGTAGTGAGATAAGAGTTTGTAACACTTGACATATTTTCCTTAAATGTTTCTTTTAACTGTGATATAGATTAGAGCAATTTAAAGCTAAGTAAAGATAATGGAGCATGGCTTGCTATATTTTCTTAGTAATACCATCATTTTCTTATGACAGGTGTCACCACATGGTGACATTGTTCATGATTTTCAAGTTGTTCTTCTAGTAGGTGAACAAAAACTCAGTCTTGAGGTGTTTCAAGGTTTCATGTGATGGGAGTAATTAAAGCTGAAGAAAGCTTGCTCTCAGCAAACTGATTAACATTAAAACTGAGTTGCTCCTTGAGAACCCAACATTTGTGAGACTTCTCTCCATGCTATTTCAACACTTTCAAGTGGCAAATGTGTAGTTAAAGCAAATTGCACTTAATATATTCCGATGCTATACCAAGAATCTTTCTTTCCTTGGAAAGCTTACCTGCCACATCTGCTTCTACTTGGCAGAGTCTGTTATCTCTGGCAATTGCCTGGAGGCCAAGTACAAGGAGTCATCAAACTGCTCTGGTGTGAATTTTGTTGTGGATCTGAAGTTTGTTTATCCTGTACGTGTGGCTAGCATTTATGCCAAGCAAGTTAGGGCAACAGCAGACTAGGGGGGTAAGTGAAGGGAAAAATCCAAAGTCAATGCTCTGCCATCTCTTGGCCCCTTGCCTGCTCCGTTCCTGACAGTGGGAGTAAGTTGAGTGCTAAGCTGCATACCAAATCGTGACCTAGGATCTGAAAGCATGGAATATGGTACTGGAACAAACTTTCTTACTGGCTAAGGGAGAAAACTGCAGTCTGGACAACTGGAGAATAGCCCAGGGATTATGGCTGTCTCATGATAACTTTCTGATTGTAACTACAGAGAACAGAAATGGGCTCAATATGAAGAGAAAGGAAGGCCATTTAAGAATAAAAGCAAAGAAAGCCCTTAGGACTGTAATTTGCAAGAGCACAGGTCCTCTGTATTCAAACCAAAATGAGAGGTTTCACCAGAAAGAACCGGTCGAGGTTTTAAGCTCTGAAAGAGTCTCATTGTCAGCATCAGTTACCTACATACGAACAGCTGTAATGCTTTTCTGGCTTTAAATGGCATGTTTCATAAGAGTAATTAAAAAGTGAAATAAAGTGAACACAAGTCAGCTGTTTATCAGCACTGATATTTTTTAAAGGTAGAAAAGGTTTTTATTCTTCATGTTTAGGGATTTAGCCTCAAGATGATCTGCTCTAAAGTGGGCAAGCCCTGGCATTTCTGTCACAGCTAGAACAAGAAGACACTGTGGTATATTGGGTGCTGCTGAGTTAGCTGTGTGATGTTTTGACAGAAACTACCATATTTCTTATTAACAATTTGCTTTCTGTTTTGTTTTGAATTTTGATCTTAATATGATCATGTGGAGACCTGTTGACAGTGAAAAAGTTATGAGACCATTTTAGCAAACCCTTGAAGAAAGTGTGAAATTCTGTTTTTCACAAAGTTTGCAAAATAGTCTCAGTTTAATCTCTTTCCTCACAAGTGGCCTCCATGTTCTATTACGAAGCTGGAGAAAAAACTCATTTTAGCAAGTGCAAGCATGTGACAGTGGTGAATCCTGATGTTTATGTTATTAAATTCTTAATTCAATGATTAGTAGAGGAACCAATGCTACCAGAAGGCAGGGAAAATAGTTTTATTTTTCCTGTGGGGAGGTAAAAAAAAAAAAAAAAGGAATTCTAGACTGATAGTTGAACTCCTGGATGTATCTGTGGTATGTAAATTTGCACACTGTTGAGAGACTTGCTAGACTGAAGAAAAAGATCCAGCTGAAAATGCTTGAGCCTTTTAATTAGCGAAAAACAGACTCATGGAGTAACTTAAATCTGATAAACTTAATGAGAAGCTGCAGTGTCTGCAGCAACTTCATGTTTCTGAAAGCTCGACAAAACTGGATATGTATGGCACTGCCAAATACATGCATAAAGTTGGTGCTTCAGCTATGCAAAATGGCACTAATCCCTACGGAATGAAAGTTGACAGAAATTAGCTACAGTGTGTTGAGCTCTTGTGCCTATTTCAGAAAACTGCATGCTACAATTTCATGCTACATCCTTGTGAGTTGTCTGAGGCATTTTTACTCCTTACATGAGAAACTGGCACTGAAAATGCACAGTTAAAACTGAAGTCCATCGTTTACCTTCACTTTACGCTCTGCTTGTCTGAGTTTTTTTTAATGCCGCTGCAGTAAGTCATAATAATTGAATAAGAATATGGATCTAAATGCCCGCCTAGCCAATCTGTAGAAGGTATTTTCTCATGAAATGTACTGTATCAAATAATGTGAAACTGGTTGAACTGGTTTAAGGCTGATTTTTGGCCAGATTCTGCTGATTGTGTAGAGTAAAACAAACAACCCCCAAAGCTGGTGCTAAACTCAAACCCAGCACAAAACCCATTCCTCCAGGGGCAGTATCAGAGTCAAATACATTCCCTTGCCCAGCAATGGGTATTGGGACTGGGGTAGCAGTACTACAGCAGTGTGCCAAATGCCAGTTAAAGAGCAGAGCTTCTCTGTAAAGGAATATTGTTCTTTATTTTTGCTTCACATAAGAAAAATTCTTTATTCTATTCAGGAGTGTGGATAACTCTGAAATGTTCAAGTTCAGACCATGTAAAGTCTGTGAAGGAATGTTCATCTCTTCTCAATAGTGATCTGCCCCAAAATATTTTTAAAATATGACTTTGTTGTTGACCTGCTTGTTGCTCGGCTAGTGCGTTCATCACAGTAGTCTGCCTCACTTTTTCTTCCTCCTCCCCTCTCTGCCTTCTGAAGCTTGGGAAACTCTGAACCAGGATTGCAGCACCCATGGAAGAAATTTGTGTTATGTGCCTCAGTAGTTTTTGTTGCAGGAGGCTGGTGCCATATTAACAATGTTTTGCACTACAGTCAGTTCCATTAAATTTTCCTGTTTTGAGGAGAAAAATGAGATAACCCTGATTTGGGCCTTTTGGGCCTGGAGCATTCTAAAAAAACCCCAAACGATCAAGCAAGGGGGAAACCCATTTCCTGTTCAGCCTTAATTTGAACCCTAATCTGTCCCTCCCTTATCTAACTCCCTTCTCTGCTCAGCACTTAAGTGGAGTCTTCCAAACCGCTTTTTTAGGACTGCTAAGTGGTATCTTGCAGTACGGTGCCTCAAGGGCAGAATGGTTTCAAAGGGGAAGTAATGACAGATTCTCATGGCTGTTTTAGGAATGTGAGGAGCACTAGGGAAGGAAAGAAACAAGCATTTTTTTTATTTCAGGCTCTTTGGGCAGCTTTTCTGACTTAAAGCCAAAGCATTGCAAAGCCAAGGCTCACTGAAACTGGTGATTTACATCATTAGCTAAATCTTATTTAAACTTTTCATTACAGATCCCTAAATGCCTTAACAGAGCACTGCATTTTCCTGTACTAACTTTTGGTTGAATCCCCATTGAAACAAAAATCTTTCAAAAACAATTCCCTGAAGGTAGCCTTTAAACCTAATTTCTGAGAAAACTTCACAGACTTTTCCCCAATACGTTTATGCAAAAAATTATGTTAATTACAGAAGGGCTACTCTACTGCTTTAGAGAAAAATTCCATTAAGTCTGTGAAATACAATTATTTAATCTGTCATCCTTCACTTTACTAAATAAAAAATATATTTTTAGGAATTTCACTGTTCTGGTATGGTTTATACATTTGTGAGAAAAAAAATATTACACTCCTGAGTATAATTATTAAACTAAAACAGTTGTCAGTGCTGCTTTTCAAAGCTGTAACAGTGATGTGTTTTCCTGGGTGAGCTACAATAATAGTGTAGGAATAGATATTTTGGACTCAGTATCTGACAGTTCTTAAAGCAGCAGACTAGTAAAATGTCATTGGGAATTATTTGCAGCAGTCTTGCTTGATATGGCATTTGGGCACACTAGTCTTGGCAAGAAACATCAACTACATTTGTCTTTGGCTTAAAAATGAGGGCATCACAAGTTGCCAGTACGTTTGCCATCATTTGCCAAGTACTGTATTAGATTCTGCTCTGCTGCCAGGCTTGTTGCTGCTGTTTTTAAATACTCTATGTTGGTGCCCAAACAATTTTCCACATGTCACACTTCTTGCTGTAAGTATTACCAGGGGATTTAAACAGTAGTTTGACACTACATTTATAAAACCCCACCAAACCAAATGAAAAGAACCCTCAAAATAAACCTTTCTGTAAATAAAAAATTAGTTCATGGGGGCATTGTTGTGAATGTGGCTGCAAGGTCACAGCAAAATTAATATCTGTTAAAGTATACAGGAGTAAGATATGATTATATGGGGCATATAGAAAGTCTAGTACAAGCCTTACTAATCTCAGTGGAAAGATTTTAATTTTTTTCTGTACCAGTTATATTGGTTTCTTTGTACTGGTGTTTTAGACTGACTGCTGGAAATGATTGAATTTTCCATTTCTAACTTGAATATCACCTTATCCTCCAAATATATACATAGAAAAGAAGGTCTGCTTTGTCCAGCTAAACCAAAACATTTTCTGGAGAGGAAAAAAAAAAGTAGTTGTTTGATTTGGCAAGAGAATTTTTATTTGTTTTTAATTATTTGGGTTCAAATGGTGGTTTTATCCAAAACCAAGGCTTTCATGTGCTCCCCATCCTGGATTATTGGTCATTTTTTAACAAAAGCAAAGCAGTGTAATTGAAGGGGTGGGTTTAGGTACTATTCTGGATTAAGAAAGGGGAGGCAATTGTGGTTTTAATTACCTTTTATACAGAAGTTAGGGCACTTTGTCCAAATGTGGAAGTCTCGGATGCAATTCCTTCCTTCATTTCAGAGGCTTTGAGCCCATACTCCCCATAATGGGCCCTCATTTATGTCATGGCTAGTTTTGTATTAATTTTCTGTTTGCTGTCTGTGTATATGTGTTCTTAATTGCTCTTTGGAACAGAGTCTGGACTCTGATGTTCCACTTTCCAACTAAGTACTGTTACATTGCGGCCATCAAATTCTGTCTCATTTTTTTGTGTGTGTGTTCCTCCTCTCTTTTTTTCCCCCTATATTTCTCCTTTTCTGCTAATACCTTCTATGTTCCACAGAATAAAATGGCTTGAACAGGCCAGTTAGGAGCAGTGCATTCCAGAATAACCCTTAGGCTGCTGGTTTAGATCAGGTTTTAGGGCAGGGAGATTTTCATTCCGGTTCTCTTTGAGTCGGGGCCAATAATCTTGTCTTCCATGTAGAATGAAGGTTTGTAGAATGACTGTTAGGTTGGTTGGATAGAAGGGAAATGTCTCCACACCATCAGCTGGTGATAGGTACTTTTCTAGTTTTAAGCTGAGATCACTTGCTGAGTAATCACACTTTTAAAGAACAATGTATTCACAACAAAATTGACCAGCTTAGATCTTGGAGCTGAATCCTACTGAGCTGAATAGTGACACTGATTTCATTTGACGTGGTCAGGTGAGAGGCGAGGAAGATAATGCTCAACATAGCCCTAAGTACTTAGCAGGCTTTTTACTTATAAAAACTAAATTGTGAATCATTTTTATTCTTATAATACAGAATAAGGCCTAGCTAGCAGCAAAAGAAGTATGACAGTGAGCATTAAAATTAGGTCAAAATGTAAGAATTAAAGGGATTAAGGAGACACACTAGGCTTAAGTGGAAGAATTGAGAACTCTCAGGAGTAACACTGATTGCCAGTGACATGAGAACCTGCAGAAAGACACTAATTCCTAAAGTGAGCTCTAATAAGCCTGTGAAATTATATTGGGTTTTGGTTGCAAATATTTTTGATTCAGGCTAAAGAGGTCTAGAGAAGAATGAAACAAGAGGACACTGGCTGCTGTCGAGAACCCTGCTCACAGCACCTCAGATTGATTGATTTCCCAACCTGTTTTCACTGAGGGATTCTAAATAGCCCTCAGGATGGAGTTTAGCATTTTTCACTTTACTTGCCAGTTAACTGTGTAGAGTCCCTAGAGTTCCCATAAAGGTTCATCTGATCAGTAGATGAAATGTCTCTAGGAAGTTTCTGGATTTCTTTAAAAATTACATTGCTATTTATACAAGAGGGATAAATATATCTGAAACAAACTACAGATATGTGAAAAGTAGTATTCTAAGAGGAAAAGTTAGTGAGTCTTAACCTATGGAAATACACTAAGAATTCAGTTAAATTAAAAATGGAGAAAATATAATGGTGGCATACACTGTCATCAATTTTTTGCAATTTTTGCATCTTAATTTACAACATTCTTGCTACTGTAAGATTCTGTTTGCCTTGCTAAATCTTACAATATGAGGATCATTCGTAATTCATCAACCTCTGTGTACTTTCTGGAAAAATGAAGACATCAGTTTTATTTCATAAACCCAAATTGTGTTTGGATGCCGTTCAAATTTTCCCTGAAATCATACGACCTGTTCTTTATAATTGGCATTGAAGTATGTTAGGGAGAGCTTGACTGTCTAGAGCTTAATGGTGGTAATGATAGGGTTCAGTGTTGATGGGTAGGAATCATGGGAATGGCCAACAAGGCCGATGTTATGGTGGGAGTCTGTTATAAACCACCCAACCAGGATGAAGAGGCAGATGAAATATTCTATAAGCTGCTGGAAGAAGTCTCACAATTGCTAGCCCTTGTTCTCATGAGGACTTCAACTGATCAGGTGTCTGCTGGAAATACAATATAGTGGAGAGGAAACAGTCTAGGAGGTTCCTGGAGCGTGTGGAAGATAACTTCCTGACACAGCTGGTGAGTGAGTCAACTAGGGAAGGCACCTCACTGGACCTGTTGTTTACGAACAGAGAAGGACTTGTGGGTGATGGGATGATTGGAGGCCATCTTGGGCATAGTGATCATGAAATGATTGAGTTTTCGATTCATGAGAAGTAAGGAGGGGAGGTCAGCAGAACTGCTGCTTTGGACTTTAGAGGGCAGACTTTGGCCTGTTTAGGAGCCTGGGTGGCAGAGTCCCTTGGGAGGCAGTCCTGAAGGGCAAACGAGTCCAGGAAGGCTGGACATTCTTCAAGAAATAAATCATAAAGGCACAGGAACAGGCTGTCCCCTGTCAGTCTTTTTTTTCCTGTTTATTGAGTCTCCTCACTACATACCCTGAAAGAGCCTAGATTTAACTAATCTCCCTTTTCTGTCATCCAAGGGAGGTATTTCTGAGAAAATGCTCTTTGCTCCTCTTATAGTGCTTGCAAACTGAAAGAAGCCTCAAAAGAATCTACAGTTGAGAAATACACATCCATGAACTGAAATGTTCATCTTAAGGTTGTACTAACTTGAACATATTGAGTAATAAGCAAATATAGTTTTAGATTATTGGTGTCTATGTAGTTACTGCTATTATTTGTAGTAGTTTGACAATCATCAGTCATAGGAATTCTGCTTGAAATCATATGATAAAATTATTTCCTCCTCTTGATTATTACTGTTACCACCTATCTAAGCAAACAATTCTAAATATGTAACTTCTGATTTTTCATGGTTCTTTACACTTCCCTTAATTACATATGTAAACCAGACCTTATTCATTGTTTTGAAGTCTGAGATTCATCTAAGCATCTGAGAAGTGTAAGTTATTAGCACAGCCAGCCCGGGAACAGTCTGTAATTACTGAATTGTTGAGATCTCTAGTGACTGCATTACCTTCTGGAGCTGCCTGCTTATAGGGAAGCCTCCCTCAACTCAGGTACCCCAGAGGCTGCTCTGACGTGTGATGAATCTGTTCTTTATTGAACGGTCTTCCCTTGGTTTCCACAACTGAAAGAGAACAAATCTAGATCTTCTGTGGACTTGACTTACATTTTTAGTAAGAGTGTGTGCAAATGTGTGTTAACTCTTTGGAATGTCGCCGCGTTTCCTAGCTGGGATATACTTCTGCAAATGCAGATGTACCCTGATTTGGCCATGCATGGCCTTATGTGTCTATCCTCTCATCAATAGGCAATGTATTATTCTGGTAAAAAAAATAGCTTCTATGCTGTTTTTTCCTGCAGTACTATGTTATTTGCATGGAATTAATGCATGTGGTGCAAAAATATGTTGTAAGACTTCTATAGATTCCTTGGTTAAATCTCATGTTTTCATACTTTTTGAGTACTTCTGAAAAGTAATCATTTTAGTGTAGTTTTTTCTTCATAGTATTCATTTTGACTTGTGAGGTTTTTACATGATGCTGTCCATGTAGCTTAGTTCTTCAGATTCATTCAGTGAACTGTCTTGCAAATACTTCCAGCTTAAGTCCACTTCTGCTTTTTTTTTTTGTCCAGTTTGATGACTCCAGAATGAGTATAGCTATGGTGAGATTGATTATTAGTTATTAAGATAATCACAAAGAGTTAATATAGGCTTTCTTTCACAGCATTTGACATAGCAATGCATGACAATGATCTTAAACATTTAGCCAACACTGAGTTTCATAAAATGACAGTTTGAAATGGATCTTGTGAACTTTCACAAAAGCTGGGTAGTGTAATTTCCTGAGAGGCCTTGTTTTGTGAAATTTAACAACAATGATGATTTTGCTAAACAAAGAGTCTAAGCTGCTTCTGGTCTGCTGGCAGTTTTTGAATGCTTGATTTCTATATTTCAGACATGGTAGGAAGTGGCATAACAAGGGTCAGTGGTTGGTAGTTGAATGCATAACAATTCAGATTAGAGATGGGAATGTAGTTTTTAAGTGTGAATGCTCTTAACTGGTACCAGATTTTCAAGGCAAGTGTTGAATTCTCCTGATGCCTTCAAGAACAGGTATCTTACTGAAAAAAACCCCACCTGTCAAACTATATCCAACACAAAGTTACTGGATGGAATTTTATGTTCTCTTAGTACAGAAGACCAAGCTAAATCATTATAAATGCTTCTTTTGGCCTTGAAATCTATGGACCAGGAATTTATAGAAACTCTCAGCTATTACTGATTTTGCATGCAACTAGATTCAGCAGCGAAGCTCACGTGGAGCTCAGTGAGGAAAGACTGGAAAGAGAATCTATCATTTGCAGGAAATCCTTGTCAGTGCCATTCTTCCAAATTGTATATTTAAGAAACAATCCATACTGCTCCCTGACCTCTCTCCAAGATCCTTAAGGAAAGTAAGATGTGCTATTGTGAAAGTCATAGAAGGACCTTTAAAGCACATAGCTGAGAAGCCAAGAATTTAAGGAAGATAAAATGAAAGCTGAATGGTACAGCCTTCAAAATCTGTGAATTGTTACGTCTTTTCATATAGTCACTAGTAATGTTATTTGCTTAGTATTTCAACATACAATGTTATCCCTTTCCCACCCACACACATTCTTGCATATCTTGTTAATGTTATCTTAACATTTTTCACCTCAGGGAAGTTTTTACAAAAAATTCTAAAAGTAAGCAGCTCTTAAAAAAAACAACCAAAAAGAACACCCAAACCTAAAAATTTTTACCAGTCTTGCTGAATTTTAAACCAACCTTTTGCATTTAACAATTAAAAAGCTGAAATTTGCCAAATTTTATTTATTTTTGATGTTCAAACCCACATAATGTGCCAGCTTTTCTTAAAGTAATATTATATATAAATGTAGGTGCAATATTTTTTAAATTCCATTGTTTATCCTGCTCTTTTTAGCTAGATCAGGGTTATTCTAATATAATCAAGCAAAATAACTTCATCCTTATGTAAATAAAAGTAGAACAAAACTAGCCACCCCCTCCTTGGCAAAATTATTCAGGTTATCCAACATGTGTCCTGCCTGATTAGTGTGTTGCTCAGAGGAGTTCAGCAGATGAGAATGAGATTTCATGTTCATCACACTGCTGGCTTCTTTATGGATGTGCTGTCACATGATACCAGATGTGAGGACATGGATGTCTTTCTGCTGTGATCAAATCATGTAACTCCCCACTCCTAAAGCCAGCCTCTTTGAGTTTATATAGCAAGTACATATTCTAATGGGGTATCTTTCTTTCCTGCTTCACTCCTATTTTTTCCCATGTTATGCTGAGGTTGCTTTGGTGAGTAGCATGGTTCACAGTTAAGTCTTGAACTTTGAATTCTTGACATGCCTGAACTGGCTTTCTACCTGAAGAAAAGCAAGTATTCCTCTTTCAGTGCTCAGCTTTGCATAAACAGGTCTTTACCCTGACCTTTGCTTATCCAGTCAGCTTAGAGCTACACTGGAAGGAGACAGAGCCTACTGTTTCAAGCCGCAGTCAGTTTTAAAGTATATAAAAAATGCACATTTCTTCTGCAAAGGAAAGACTCCAATTTTGATGAAAAAGAGTATGGGGCGGTAATCAGGAGGGACTTTCACACTTTTACAGAATACTTTACGTCAGCTTGGTCAACTTTTAGCTCTCAGTGTTCACAGTATCTGAAACTACAGCTCTCAGGCCCAACCCACCTTTCCAGTGTTAGAATTGATAAGAGATCGTCAAGAAGCTGATAAAACACAAGTTTAAGGATTCAGAGCAAAATGAAATATTTGGGGTGGGCTTTCAATGCAAAGTGGTGTCCATGAGTAAGTTCAGAATTTTTTTTTGTTTGTTTAGTTTTTTATTTAAGTAGCTCTTTCTCTGGGCTTTTTTTAAAATCCTTTAATTACTTATTGTGCAGTTTAGTAGTTCTTGGCTTATTTCTTGTTAAGGTAAAAAAAAACCAAAACCTTCTTTTCCCCTCCATAAATACATTCCCTCTGAGAATTCCCCTTCGGGCACTGTTGTTCAGCTCCATTCCAAAATACAAGGCTGTGTGCTAAATGGCATTGAATAGGATACACAGGAGGAACAAAGGTAGGATTAATTGTCTGTGCTAACATATTTGTTTTACTTCAAGAGCTGCATAGCTTAGAGTAGCAGAAGCCACGGCATGAATTCTGGCATATGTTAATCCAGGGACAAACTCTCCATACATTCTGGATATACGTGCTAAATAAATAACCAGCATTGCTAAAACCCACATTACAATCCCTTAATTGCTAATGTTTGGGTGGTAGCTAGGTCAACCTAGCACAGGTATACTATCATGTACTCGTATCTTAATTTTGCTTTGTAGACATGTCTTCTATTTAGTAAGATTTGGCCAAGTTTGGAGGGGGTTTGTAACATACTTCCCTAAGCAGGTGGGTTTTTTTTAAAAATGAAAGGTCTAAAGAGGCAATATATTTTAGTAGTCTGCTCTTTTATTACATCGTAACAAAAAAATTTGTCTCCTCAATGTGCAGCCAAATTTTTCTCTTTCAAATTCAGAAAGAAAATAAAAAGGATGGGAGTAATTTGTATTAACAAAGATGTCCAAATGTATGGTTCTGTCCTGGTTTCAGCTGGGATAGAGTTAATTGTCTTCCTAGCAGCTGGTGCGGTGCTGTGGTTTGGGTTCAGTGTGAGACGAATGTTGGTAACACTCTGATGTTTTCAG